>CM028755.1:31351511-31891975 GCA_016801395.1 Leptodermis oblonga
AAAAAAAAGTCTTCTTTCCTTTTTTTTTATATTATTGTTCAATCAGTGGCGAGCACTAGAGCCGGATATATGGAAAGCTGTGTGTATCAAAGGTCACAAGACCACTTTCATAATTGGGGGAAATGAGGAATGAGTGTATTCTAAAGAAAGTTGTTCAATGCTAACTGAAATCCCAATTATCAATAGCAACCTAAGAAGAACCTAAGAGGGGGAGGGGGTGAATTAGGTTCTTGACACTTTTAAAAATATTTTTTCTACAAAGAAGAACTTTGAAAAACTATTTTCAAAGACAAGTGTAAAAACAATTTTACAAAGTGAGGTGTGTGATTAATGATTTGAAAATCATGAAAGCAAAGTAAAGGAAGACAAAACACAACCGATTTAGAGTGGTTCGGATTCCCCTTGAATCCTAATCCACTACCCAAGTTCTACAACTTGGGATTTTCTAACCCACTCAAATGAATCACTTAAAGGTGTAATTCAAACCTTTACAAATGCCAAAATTCTACCTCTAGAATTTAGGACTTCACACACATGCCTAATCTAACTCTAGACTTAGGACTTCTTTGCTTAATCTAGCTCTAGACTAAGACTCCTTTGCCTAATGGCTAACAATGAATCTTTTGCCCCCACTCCTTCCTCAAGGACTTAGGGTCTTACTTAAGACTTCATTGCCTAGCTAATAGGACTTTTACACTTCTTTCTCCTTCTCTTCAATCTCCCCCTTTCTTCTTACCTAACTCTTTGCTCAAGAGATTAGGACTTTGCCTGACATACAATGTGCCTACAACACTTACTCAAGTGTTTAGGACTTCCTCAAAGTATTTACAATGATGAGAATCTCCACAAATGGAGTTTACAACAACCTATGACAAATGGGCACAAATGTCTCTTTCTAATCCTAACTCACAAGCTAATTTGACAATTAAATATATGAAATAAAGCTCTTGAAGTGTGTTTGAGTGTAGGAGACTTGTTGGGGATGATTCTTCATCATTTTCGCAGCTTGGGGTATTTATAGAAGTGGCAAAATGGCTTACAACGGCTCTCCAACGGCTCTCTAACGGCTAGTTTCAGAAAAAGTCTTTTCTGACACAATATCGGTTATAACCGATTTGTGATCGGTTAAAACCGCTATTCCTCTCGGGTTGTGTTTTCTTCTTTCTTCATTTGTTTGCCATTTCTTCGTTTGAACTCCGTTTTCTTCGCCGTTTTTTGCGTTGGTCTTCTTTTGAATTTTTCTACATTTTCTCACTTAGAAATAAAACCGTTAAATTAATTCTCATATTTGTTAACTCATCAATCAAAATAAAGATTAAGACCAACCGGGTCTAACACTAACCTTTCTTGTCAGAACATCCGCAACAGAATTAAATTCTTGGTATATATGATTTTAATGGGCTAGAAGGCTTTCTATAAGCAACCGAATTAAATTGCAAACATGTTTCTGTGCATCACTTTGCCATGCTATTTGGTCTAATACCAATAGCAAAATATTTGATGACACTACTAGCCTTTAACCCCCACACCATTGTCTTGACCATCATGACCCAAAAATCCCTTCCCAAATCCTTGCACCCCACCACCTGTGTTATCCCCGCCCGCATGGCCCTTACCTCCTAGTTGATGGTGTTGTCTCTCCCCATAGAAACTGTATTGGCATTGGGATAGCCCTCATGGGAGAAAACAATGACTTTATCAAGGGACTAACCAAGAAATTTATCGGATTTACCGACCCCTCTGTTACATTATTCCTGGCAATCAAAGAGGTCCTTGCCTTTGCATGCTTTCTGGCCCTAACATCTTGCAGTATCATGAGTGACTCTCTTGAAGCAATCTTGGCCATCACCCAAACTGAGCCACTACCGGCACTATATGCGCCCATCCTATCGGACATCTCCAATTCACTACTATCACTCCCTCATGTGGGCCTCTTTTGGATTCGTAGAACTGAAAATTTGTTAGCTCATAGTCTTGCTCAACATGCTAAGATTATGCTAGAATCTGAATGTTACTGGAATACTCCAGATTCTCTCTGTAATATATCGATGCCCGGTGTTTTTCAGCATTGCTAAATGAAATTTCCATTTCAAAAATAAAAATAAAAAGCAACTCAATTTCTCTAAGAATGGTCTTTACTTGCCAATGTCCAGATTGGCTTTCAATGCTGCGTAACAATGATCGTGAATTACTTTCAATTTGAAGAGCCTGAACTCCTAAGCCCAAAGGGCTTAGTGCTTCTGCCTAATGTGGATGGGTTGAGATCATCTAGTCCAACTTTTTTTATTGGTCCAGATGTGTCTTAACTCCTTTTATGAAAGAATAAGGGGGTGTTTAATGGTGGTGGTTAAGACCCATCTGGTCCTATGAAAAAATAGGGGGGGTGTTGGGTGGTGCTGGTTGAGACACATCGGGTCCAAAAAAAAGTTGGACCACATAATCTCAACCCGATGTGAATGGCTCTTTAAACTATTTGGGAAATTATTATAAGCTCTTCAAGGGCCTATTTTCATAATAATATATCCTACATGTATAAAGTGCGAACGGCCGTTGGTGCACCGTCAATTTCGTCACAAAAAAAAACACCTTCTGAAGGGGTCTAGTTTAGTCATTTCGCGTGGGCTTATGAGAGTAGCTCTTTTATATCTTGATTATTTTATTCATTTTTGCCTCACTCACTGCCTAAAATGCCCTCGTTAACCGGGTTTGACGTTTGGGAAAACACAAATGAAAACCCATCTTCTTCCTCCTCGAGTATTACGCCTCTAGATTCATCTTCAACTTCAACATGGATTTAGAAATTTTTTAAGCAGAAGATGACGCGATTTCTCCCGATTCTCAACTCCTCATCATCTTCTTCTATATACTGATGTCTGCTTTTAGGCGTGAGTTAATTTCTTCAAGAACCTCCGAATTCTTCATCGACGACTTCAGATCTTCAGTCACCCTACTCTTTCTTTCTCTCCGTCTGGATGCAGCCGATGCCACCGTTTCTGTCTCCCAACCCACTTTCTAATCGCTTTACTTCACTCCGTTTAGCGACTTCGACCTAACGCTTTCCATCTTCAAAGTTACACGAAGTACAACCATAAGGATGAGTGCGCCTCTATCAAATGTGTATAAAGGATCCGGTTTTCATTCTTACCAAAAGGTAGCGACTGAATTTTATTTTATTTATTTTTCCTTATTTCCCTATAGCTGCCAAAGCTTTAAGGTAGTTTATTTATTTTTTCCAACGGCATTCTTTATTGTCGTGTTACCCAATTTTGGGTATGAGCTATCGGAGCACTTATTTATTTGTTTCTTGGATGCTGATGAATCCTAATCTGTATGTAACTGGATTTTGGCTTAATTTTTCTGTTTTTCAGATTCTCAAATAATATATTATATTAATTACTGGAGGTCCCATGTTTGTATGTAGGCCCACACTTCTTGTTTGAAATTTTCCATTCAATTTTGAGGGCTCGTTTTTCTTTCTTCTTTCAATAAAAAGATATTTTCCCTGCAGCATCGATTTCAGAGACTGTCATATAAATTTGCCTTATTTTCCCATGGGTGTGAGACTGATTTTTAGTTTATGTCCTCAATGTTTAGGATTAGTATATGAATACACTTCAACTTAGTGCTGAACAGGAATTTGCAATTATGCAGTTCCAAATTTGTTTTTGATTATTTTTTTTGGTTGTGGTAGTTCCAGAAATGATAGTCCATCAGTTGAGTTTTGTAAACCATGTTCTAAATTTGGATTACATTGCATTATGAATCTGTGTAGAGCATCCACTTTGTTCTAATATGTGTAGAGCCTTTATTTGGAACTAAATGAATTGAATTATAAGTAAGAAGATAGAAAATAAGTTAAAAAATGAAAAATACTGTTGTCTATGTTTTCTTATAAAATGAATTTGCAACTGTTTGCTCAAATCGTAGGCAAATGAAGCAGAATGGGAGCTAAAGAAAGTGGAGAAAGCTAGCTAAGGCAGACTTGGCTTTAGCAGTTACAAGTGAGAAAGCTTTTTAGATTGAGGAAATGGCGGAAGCAAATCCTCATGTGCCCGTTGTTTTCAGATGCTCTTCAGACATAAACTCTTACCTCAAGGCATCAAGGGAATGCCTAAAAGAAGGGGCGGGGTTGGGAAATTGGGAGTTGTTCAGGTTGCAGCACAAACTGACTCGGTTATTGAACAGTAAGTGAGTACTATATTCCCTTTGTGTAAATTGTGTGTCAACTACTTTCCCCCCCCCCCCCCCCCCCCCCCCCTCCTTTTATAAGATATCAAGGCTTAAAAAGACGAATGGTTGTTATTTTTTGTGTGCTATTAGGGAACTTCTATAGCGCACATGAACAATGGCTGAATTTAGGCTAACAACCTGGTCACTGCTTCTGATGTTTTAATGATGCTCTTTTTTTTAGGATTAAAATTATTTGATGCTTTCAGTTAAATTTTCTTCTTCCAGAATCAAGAGTTTGCTGTGACTCTGTTGACCTGTTTAATATTCATTTGAGTTTTTCTCTTTACTATGTGCACCTAATAAATTCTACTTCTGCTTTCTGAGAGAGTTGAAGCAAAAGAGGGACATATTTTGATTGTTTTCCTATCATGCTCACCTCTTTATAGAGATATAATCTTTTGGAAATGCAATACTCACTTTTTTTTTCCCCTGCAGATATAATCCCCACATGATGCATCTCTGAAATTTAAGCTGTAGTTTTGCTTATTGTGGAAGTACATATTCTTATTCATGTTATTCCTTGGAAAAATTTTGTTTATGATGCCTTCTGTCAACTACAGTAGACAAGGAAATTTCAATGATCTAGAGGATATGAGAAGTGCTACTCTTGTAGATTGCAGCATAATTAAAAGATTGTCTTTTTAAGTAGTAAGAGTTTGTCATTTCCTGCAAGGGCTTCTCATCCAGATGATATGAGGACAAGCACAAAATGGTATCCTGCCAAATTGGATGCCAAAACTAACTAATTGGGAAGGGAAAGAGTTGAGGCTAGCATTCAGAATGGAACTTTCAGTTCGAATTACGGTTTAAATGAAACCAACAATGTAGTAAAAACATTAGTAATGGGGGTGCTGGTGCCACCAGCTAGAGGACAGCTCTGGCTACTCTACCTTATCTTTGGCAAACACTGGTGAGTTCTTTTCTGATTTTTCATTCTTACATTTTGACTCTGTGTGCATTATGTTTAGTATGACTTTTGCTGATATGCAGTCTCTGAAATCTGCTCCTACCAATGGAACTACAAGAAAGGCAACACTAGAGGAGTGACTGTCTGTTTCGATTGTACTTAAATATAGCAAAATTGATTTCATTGAATGATTGAAATCTTGATAATGTTTAAGAAATGCTAGCGCATCTTACCGAGCAGTTAACCAAAACCTGAATGCAGCTAAACCTCCAGTGCTCATTCTACTACTTCATCATATTTTTTTTACAAGTTTAGTTAAATCAGTTATTGCATTGAGACATTGGATGATCATGAAAAACAACTGATGTATGAAATCTCTTATTACATAGTTTTTTAATTTACCGTTTTGTTTTTTAGGATTGTTATTATAGTTGGAAGGAGCATGATTCAAAACTATTGGGTATATAAAATTTGTAGCTTGAACATCTCCAAAATATTTACTTCTCAAACTCATTATTGACTCCACTTAAAATTCATATTATGTCTGCTAATTTTATACCTATTCATCTATTTGTTATTGATTTTATTTTTTCAAAGATTCATTGATTAGGTTACAAAAGAGTACATATATACCAAAAAGACGATCAGTTAAAAGGATTTTAATGTTCTTATCAATTTTCATTTTTCATTTTTAGATTCATTGATTAGGTTACAAAAGAGTACATTTATACCAAAAAGACGATAAGTTAAAAGGATTTTAATGTTATGATTTTTCATTTTTTATTTTTATACACTCCGGGGCACCGCACAAAGTGCGGTATACCCTAAACTAGTTATTATATAGTGGCATTCTGTTAAAACAAGAATACAATGATATTTTAGAAAGTAATTTCACTTTATGCTCATATTACTTGTGTTTAGGTTGTAATTTTTGTTATAATTTTTTATATTAATCGTGTTTGGACTAAAAATACAAGAAAAATTTGTATTTAGGGCCCATAAATTTCATAGACCCAATTTTTATTAGTTCATTATAATATAGTGGTATTTTTTTTTTTTTTGAAAGTAATAGAATAGAAATTTTACACTAGTTTTCAGCTCAAAATGCATATTAGTTATGTCTGGGTTGTATTTTCTTAATAGTAATTAATTCAAAACGGGCAAAAATCATTCACACCCCTCTAGGTTTTAAAAAGTGGCAACCACACCCTTTCAAGTATTGATAAGTATCAATCACACTCTTTTTTATGAATTTTCCAGTAACTTTCCTTCAATTTAGAAGGTAAAATTGTCATATTAATATATTATGTAAATAAAATATAATGTTCTTGTATCCAATTTTAGTAAAGACATTCAAAATGATTAAAAGTCAATTTCGATCTTTTATCTAATTTTTCTTAGACTCTTTTAGGATGGTGTAATTATTTCTCTTTTTTTTTTTGTCTTTTCCTCATTCTAATACACACACACGCATATATATATATATATATATATAACATTATTTAGGTTTTTTTTTAATTTGTAGTCTTTAATATTTTTTTAGAGACAAGTCAAACTTTTTTTATATTTATTTTTAGAACTATTGTTTAAAAATTTTTAATTAGCTAATAATATAGACATATATATTATTTTGTAATTTTTTTTCTCACATATCAAATTTTAATAAGAAAAGTGAAGGATTTTTTTTTAAGGGTTAAAAATAAAGATAATTTCTTCCAAAATATCTTTTAATAAAGTTGGATAAGAAATTTTAAATAATCAATATAACCTAGTGTTAAATTAAATAAAATATTTAATTATATACTTATGAATATTCTTTATTTAGACAAGTTGATAATATAAAATTTAATTATATTTTACTTTGAAAAGAAGGGTAATAATGTCAAATTACACATTTTTAATGAAAAACTTAACATAAATGTTAGAAAATGGATCTCAATTACACTTTTTAAAACCTCAAGGGGTGTGATTGTCACTTTGTGAAACCTGAAGGAGTGTAAATGATTTTTATCCAATTCAAAACTTATATTAGTTGTGTAACAATGCAAGAATAATTTTGAATTGAGACCCCACATCTTATGTCTAAGCCTCAACAAATTTTTTTTTTATTTTTATCAAATTTATTTATTGTTTAATTTTTAGGGAAAATATTTATGTGTTTCTTTTTTCTTTTTTTTTTCTTTTTTCATTAATTTCGTATTGCTTTTCTACTTGTTTTTAGAAATTTTGTTTTTATTTTTGTCTCCCTTATCTCCTTTTTATTTTTAATAATATTAATTTTCCTATTGTTCATCCTAAAATTTTTTATTTTTCCTTTCTATTTTACTTTTATCATTATAAACATTAATTCTTTTGTCATTTTCACCCAATCTTGTTTCTTTTTGTTTATCGTTTTAGACTTTCCTTTTTCTTGGGTTTTAGTAATTATTTCTCTTTGTTTTTTCCATTTTTTCTGCTTAATATTAATACTATTTTTTTTCCTTTTATTTTCTTTTTTTCTCAAAATTTGTATAAGCCTAAAAAATTATTTTAAAAAAATATTGAAACAAATACTTTTTGAGAACGATTTTTCTTATGGAAAAGTTTTAAATATCATTATGATTTATAGATGATTTTTACATTATGAAATTAATTTGGTCCTTCCTTTTATAATTTTGCCTCGGGCTTTTTTAAGTAGCACATAGACTAGTTTTCAAGCAGAAGCACTAAACCTTTGGGCTGGAATTTTGGCATGCTCAGAGTTGGGAGTTTAGGCTCTTCAAATTGGAAGGGAATCACAATCATTATTAGGGCAGCATTGCAAGCCATTCTCGACCTTGGCAGGTGCGAACAATTCTTACAGAAATTCGGCAGCTCATAGAAGCCTTCCCGCCCATTGCCAAAAACATATTTACCGATAATCCAACTTTCCACCTTTGTCGCTGATGCTCTCGCAAGAAAGGCTAGCCCTGAAAATTTGTCTTCAGAATACATCTGACCTCCCTTAACTAGCGCCCGTCCTCAAACGTACGAGGCCTTGGCCAAAATAGAAAAACTGGCCCTAAATAATTGAATTGGTAAATTAAATCTCACAAATTTGTAAACTAAAGTAATTGAATTGGATTTTATTTTATTTTTAAACAAAAAAATTTAGACGTTCAAGAAAGAGGATCCAAAAGTGAGTCTCTTCAATGTCCACTTTTTATTTCATTACCAGCCCATATATATGTGTGTGTGTAAATGGGTCCAAAATTAATAATTAGAACAAAAACTACATTATATATATATATATAAAGGGTTTTATATAATATTGAGCCTCTTAAATAATCGAGTCCTGGGTTGTTGCCCAGGTTTGCCCTCCCTTTGGGCTAAGCCTACCCTTACCCCCATTATGAAATGTCTTGTAACTTTAGATGCACGTAGTTTTTTATATATTCAGCCCTGATGTAATGCACACAACTTATTGATCATTAATAAAGTTCCGGCTCTTTTATTTTAAGAACAAAAAAGAAAAAGCTGTGTCACTCAAAATTTGAATAATTATGGAGTTATTAGAATAATGATCATGTATAATATGTATATAAACAGTAACAACTTCAATGAAATTTTGTACTAATTATTAATTAATGTAATTTTTTGGAGTTAGCGAATCATCCTTCTCATAATATTTTAAGCCCTATTTGGTATCAACACTGGATTCAAACATTGGTTTGAACTATGATTTTAAAATATTAAAATTACATTGAAAATGTAAAAAATGTGTATTGAAAAAGTAAAAAAATTTATTAAAAATGTAAAAAAACTTTTAGAAATGATGAAAAACTATTATAAAATGCAAAATAACGTTCAAACCTTGATTTGCGTCATGTTTTACAAGTATTGATAGATAGTCAATTAGCTGAGATGTACAGTTAGATAACTGACAAGTAATTATCTATGTATATGATCGTGAATATAGAAAATACTAGAATTTCTATATATTTCCATGATTTCCTACAATTTCTGTCTCTAACTGATCAACCTCGTTACAATAATATATAATGAGAAATGAATTGATGAAGAAAAATTTGACTGAAAATTATCAATAATTAACAGACACACACATATATAGCATCCATACAATGAATGAAAGATTACTAAGGCCCTCTTTTACAATTATGTCCTATATTTCTACATCCTCTCCAAATCACCAAATTGCATCTTGGACAAAATGGAATGAAAGAAAGGTGCTGATAGAGACAGTAAAAATATCAGCAAGTTGTTCTCAAGATGAAATGTGTTGTGGACTGATGAAACCTTCTTTAAACTTGTCCTGAACAAGATGGCAATCGATCTCTTAAGTGTTTAGTGTGCTCATGAAATACCAGATTTTCAGTGATGTGGATTGCTGCCTCCTTGTCGCTCCACAACTTGATGGGAAGAGAAAGAGGAATCTGAAAATCCTGCAATAAGTATGATATCCATTGAAGCTCACAAAGGGTTGCAGCCATGCTCGTATATTCAGCTTCAGCAACTTCCAGGAGATAAAAGCTGAACCAAGAATAATACTAAAACCAGTGATTGATCTTCTTGTTGTGTGACAAGATGCCCAACATACATCATAGTGTGCGACAAGTATAAGATTGTTCCGTCTCAGATGGAAACCATGAGAGGGGCAGCCTTTTAGATACTTAACCACACGTAAGGCTGAGTTCCAATGCGACTCCTTGGGATGTTGGAGGAACTGACTTAGCTGTTGAACAGCAAAAGTCACATTGGGCCTAGTGAAACTGAGGTATGGGAGTCTCCCCACAAGTCTCCTGTAAGGACCGAGATATGATAAAACCAGTGAGTCAACATCAGAGGTCAAGTTGCAATGCTGTGGAAGAGGTGTGCCTTTAGCTTCAGCTACAGAAAAACCAACATCTTTAATGATATCGAGGGCATATTTTCTCTGATTGAGATAAAGACCGGCAGCAGAGTGTGACTTCATTGCCCAAGAAATGTCAAGCAGTCCCAAGGTCCTTAATTGTGAATTGATGAGGCAGAAATTCCTTAACTTGACAAATAGCAGCTGAATTACCAGCTATCGATCAAAACATCATCAGCATATACCACCAGTGCATTGCGAACCTTATGGAATAGACAGTGATCATTCTTGGACTGAGAAAAACCAAAGCTTATGAGCTTCCTTGTGAATTCTTAATTCCATTGGCTAGAAGCCTGCTTCAATCCATACTAGGGCTGCTCATTTTGACCCGAAATCCGGGTCGGATCGGACCAAAATTATCGGATCGCAGTGGATCACATGAGTAGTTCGGATCGGATTAGATCAATGTTGATCCGATCTGATCCGAACATCTTTTTCTGTTTTTTTTAATTTCTTTTTTCCAAACACTCAACCCCAAGACTCTTTATTTCCATGGACCATTTCTTCACCATTCCAATCCCAATATGAGTTCCACTGAAAGCTTCTTCATCCGACAACCAAGGTCCTCAAGCGATCATCCAAGGCGCTGTCTACCCGAAGCAAGCCGCAGTGCCTCCGTCAGCCTCGCCGCCATTATCGACGTCGCCTCCATCATTTTCGCCGCCAGCTATGGGTTTGTGAAGTTTTTCTCTTCCAGATCTGGAGTTCCTCACCGCCTCATTCACGTTTTTGATGATCCAGTACCATCCACTTTGACCCATCACCACCATCATCTCCCACCGGTGTTGGTCTAAAAATTCCTTCAAGCGTCATTCCGCCTCTATCGGCTCAAATTGCCGATATTCTATCAAATTTTCCCCTTTTAATTTTTTATGTCATCCTGCAATGGCGTTCTGGTTCTTCTATTGTGCTAATAGTTTGGATTTTGATGGGTTTTTCTGGTTTCTATTATTAATTTTATGCTACTTTATTTTGGCGTTGCTGCTTCAGTTTTCTATGAAAAGAAAACAGAAGAAGCAATTATGGGCATATTTGTTCTAATGTTGCTTTTAAGCACTGCATGAATCTTCTTTGTACTTAGTTGAATCTATTACCCTTCGTCCAGATTAGTTTTCTTTGGTACTTATTGTTTTTAAAGTGAGTATTTCTGTAGAAGTTAAAGAGGTTTGTGCTGGAGTTGGGATGACAAGGAAGTTTTTGAATTTGACGACAAAATGGATTTTAGGAGATAGAGTAGAGATGGATTTCTGAAGGATGCATCTTCATTAATGGCAGGAAAAGGAAAAAAAAAAAAAAAAAACAGAACAGAATGAAAAAATTGACCCCAAAAAAAAAAAAAAAAACACACACGGATCGGATCGGATCAGACCCGAAGATCCGATCCGATTCGTGACTGATCCGAATCAAACCGATCCGAACTTTTTGAGTAGTGATCCAAAACTAATCCAATCCGAATGGATTGGGTCGGATCGGAGTTCAATTTGAACAGCCCTAAATTCCATGCAGTGACCTCATGAGCTTACACACTTGATGAGGTGCAGCTTGAGTATAGCCATCAGGGAGCAATATATACACCTCTTTATCCAAAAAACTATGAAGAATATGTCCAGCTGGTGTAGAAACAAAGAATGTGCTGCAACTAATAATGTTCAAAAAATTCTCACAGGACCATTTTTAGCAACAGGCGCAAAACTATCAAAAGTAGTCAACCCCTTCAATTTCACTATAACCCTTTGTAACTAATTGAGCCTTGTACCTGTCAACAATGCGGTCAGGTTTACATTTAACGTTATAGATCCATTTTGAGCCTATAGCTCTCTTTCCTGCAGGCAAATCTGTTAGTTCCCAAGTACCATTCTGTTCAAGGGCTTTTAGCTCAGTTTTCATAGATGTAACCCATCCATCATGCATTTTAGCTTGAGTATATGAGTGTGGTTCTTGTATTGTAGATCAATTTTCTTGAAAAACCATTTATGTATCAGTAAAAGAAGGTGCTGTAAGGCCATGGTGGGTTGATGAACAGAATTGGTAATGAAATCTGTGAGCCTGAACCATGAAGGGGTTTTTCTGGTTCGAGAGCTGTGTCTAGGTAAGGGAAGTGACGTAGAGGATTCCGGTTCATTAGGACCTGAACCAGATGTGGCTGAGATCAGGAGGCAGAAGCATCGAGATTATGCTTAGATGAGATGAAATGAATGGTAATGGATCTGGAAGATGAGTGTCATTGGGTGGATGAGGTAAAGGAGTGTGGTGAGATATATCATCGTTAATCTGAGTCTTGTAAGGAAAGGTTTCTTCATGAATACTAAATCGTGTAACAAAGGGGGAAAAAATTTGTGATGTTTGAGATCATAAATCGTGTAAGCTTTCTGACCACTAGGATAACCAAAAATAATGGCTGAGAAAGATCTGTCCTCGAATTTATCTTTAGGAGAGACATTGTTCCCAAAGTAACAATTTATCCACCCATGCGTTCAAAGCTCGCGAGAAAACCTCTCCAACCAATATGAACAAGTACGGCGAGAGGGATCACCCTGTTTAATCCCTCGAGAGGCTTGAAAGAAACCCCTCGGCTGGCCATTAATAAGTATAGAAAACCAAGCCGCCTTGAGGTTGCCCAAGATAAGTCATGTATATTGATTTAATAACTTATAAATTTAAACAAATAGTTTTAATTATTAAAACATAAATAATAAAAATTTAAAAATATAAACTAACCTTTAAAGAGAAGAACTATTATTAGTTGAGAATAAATAAATTTAGAACATTCAAAGGTCAGACTAGAGACAAACGAGAAAAAAAAAAAAAAAAAAAAAGGTTAGAGATTGAATTAAAAAAAAGAAAAGAAAAAAAATTACTTCAAAAAAAAATTACTTCAACTTAGAGAAGGATGAAAGCTTAGGTGTTCTTGGCTATGGCTACGACTGTTGAAAAGAAAAAGCTTAGGTTTTTTTGGATGAATGCTGGTATATATATATATATATATATATATATCAGGCTAGAAGGAGTTAGATTTATATAGGTTTGGGCATTATTTATTTATTTTTAAGTTTAGTGGAACAATATCATTTTGACGTCGTTAAAAAAAAAAAAAAAACTTTAGTGGAACGATGTCAGAAAAAAAGAAGTCATAACAAGTATTTATGGGCCCCAAAAATATTTTGGCCCTGAGCATGGGTTCCAACACATGTTTAGGACGGGGACTGACTCAAAAAGGTCTTTTTTTTTATTTTAAATGTAACCTGTATTTCCTCATCTCAAATAAAAAAAATATAAACATTTTTAAAAATAGACTTTTTTTTAATGAGATGAGGAAATACATGTTACATTTTTTACCAAGCTATGTCACTCTCCTTTTGTTTTTTTCTTCTAACTAATAGGTGCATGCATATTCTTTTGTCTGTAGTAGTTTGATTTTCGTTCTTCAAATTGAGTTGTAACACTAAAGAGAAAGTTGAAGCATTAGGGTAATAATTGTGCTTAGATAATAAGTAGGATTTGTACGACAAAACTATATCAATATTGACAATTCAATTGGCCTTTGTCTCTTTTTAGGGTAGTCGCAATGGTAACTTTGTAGTGGGTTTATCCTACTACCAAATATTATGTCACAAACCCAATTTTAAAAATCTAAAACTAGGTTTGTGAGTAAAACGTGGGGTCTGGCTCGCGAGCTACACTCTTCTTGCACTCGTTGGGGCTGGGCCCCACGCTTCTGGTGTCTGTCGGCACCAGAAGCTATTGTTTTATTTTATTTTGTTTTTTTTCTTTTACAGCAAACGGTTATTTTATTTATTTATTTTTTCTTTCTTTTGTTTTCTATTATAGCCATTGCTATAATTGGTTTTTTTTTTCTTTTTTTTTGTTTGATAGAGCCATTGCAATTTTTTTATAGAGCCGTTGCAATTGTTTTTTTTTTTGTATTCTTTTTCTTTCCCTCTCTCTCTCTCCCTCTCTTTTTTTTTTCCCTATAAATACCTATCAATTCTATTATTTCTCTACTCATCATCCAAATTATACATCTCCCCAATCAAATTCTTAGAAAATTTGATTTTCATATTTCGTAAACTAGCAGTTACACAACTATGTGTTCTTAATTCGGTGTAGACGTGTTTTTATGTGATGTACTTTTTATTTTTATTTTAATAGAACGTACTTTTTATAACATTTTCCTATTTATTTAATATTTTTCACATACTTTATTGAATTATGTATTTTTATGGAATTAAATTAAATATTTCATTAAATTAAATTAAATTTGTAATTAAAAATAATAAATAAATATAGTATCAAAATAACATATATTAAATGTAAATAGATGTGTATATTGGTTGGTCCCGTGCTGAAATTGCTTTTGTAAGTTTATTGTTATGGGGGATAAGTTTGTAAAAGTGGATGGGTTTAAACTTTTGATGTGGCGCTGACATGGCATGATAAAGTTGCTTTTATGGGTTTATTGTCGCAACCACCCTTATCTTTATATTGAAAAAACAGCTATGTTTAGTCATTTCTTTCTTTCAGGAGGCTTATCACTTTATCTACTCCATCTTATACCCTGTCTTCTACGAAGGTTTGATACAAATCTTATTCGAATTCTGATTTTAAAATATAAAATTTACATTAACAACATAAAAAGTTGTATAAAGAATTTAAGGATATGTAAAAAACCTTATTCAAAATATCGTAAAAGTCTCTTACCTATATTATTTTCTTCTTTTAAAATTTGGGTGAAATACAAAATCAATCCCGAGGTTTGAAGTAAGAACAAAACAACCTCATGGTTTTAAAAAATATAAAACAAACCATGAAGTTTGGGGTAAAAAAATTAAAATTAATCCTAACAGTAGTCAATTAACAGTCAACTAACTAAATCATGATTACTTTTTCTAATACTCCCAATATACCCTCTAAATCATTTTTATAAACTGTAATTATATTCTACATTAATAACCAATTAATCCCTCTAATATATAAACATTATTATCACTATATCACAGCCCGCAGATCATCGAATTTCCGTCGCTGTCTGTTGGGTCATCGTACTGCCGCTGCCATCTGCCGAACCACCTCCTAACTATTAATATAATAATAATTTGTTAAAATTTAGCAAAAGACCACTTGAAGGCTACGTAGCTTGAAGACATTAAATTGAGTGTGTGTGATTACTAAACAAAGAGGAGATATAATATTGAGCAAAGACATGTCAGCTCTGAATATATTATTGAATTAAAACACTAGTGCCGAAGGCTACGCCACTTCATCGTCCTCATCGACAACAATGACAAAGCGGCGGAGACCCTTGCGGCATTTAGAAATTGAATCGGGTCGGGGCTGCAAGTAATGAGACGACAATGGTGGTGGAACGTAGGCTAACCGCGGTCTAGGCGGAGGCGGTGGCAACGACGATTGCCTTCATCATCATCACGAAACCCACATGATATTCGACGGGGGTTTCATGGCTTTTTGGGTCTTTTCTAGGGAAGGAAGATAAGAGGAGAGAAAGCAGCATTTTTTTTTTTTAATTTTTAACTTTCATTAAATTATTTTTCTACCTCAATTTCACCAAATTTTGGGCTTTATTGGACTTAAATGACACATTGTGGGTTTTGTAAGGCTTATTAATCATTTCACAAATTTCTTAATGTCATTTTGTACCAGAGATTTGATTTCTAAAACTAAGGATTTATTTTGTATTTTTTGAAATTACGAAGTTGTTTTTATTCTTACTTCAAAACTCAGGGTTAATTTTGTATTTCACCATTAAAATTTTGATGGGACACGCCATACTCTCTCCCACTCTTCCCTCCTCTTTTTTTTTTTTCTTTTTTCAATTCCCTTACCTATATTGTGCGATTGGACTGGAGCCCGATTCCCACGGGTAAAGAATAATGAAGGGCATGTTTATATTTCTTCTATGTGAAAAAAAAGAAGGTAAAGTACAAATTACAAGTTTTTGGGAGAATCTCTTTATATAACCATTTTGATATCTCTCACACACAAATCTAGCTTCCATTAGATGATTAACCTCAAATTGTCTGCGTTCATAGCCAACCATAAACTAATAAACCAACCACGGAGTCATGGGAAGCACGTTACACTTAGTCTAATAAATTTTTTTCATATATGCCCTTAATTTTTTCTTTCAAATCATCTGTGGACTGCTACACCAATGGTGGCTGCCATCAATTGTTCAACAAGAACTTGGAAAACTCATGAAGGGGAAAGGAAAGGAATATAGAGCAGAATTAGAGACAGTGAGCTTTGCACATTCTCACTATTTTGCAGGTAGCATACTAACTCATTACTCAAATTCTCTTGCATTATTAGAATGTGGCTTATGGATCGTAGATAGTGGTGCTTCAACCCATATGTGTAGAAATCTAAAACTGTTCACTAAATTTTCTCCAGTAAATCAAATAATTCCTGTATGTTTGCCGGATAAATCCATTAAGTTGGGACCTTATAGGATTAAATCCATCACTGGGCACATTATTTTTTTTAACTCTTTTTGATCATGACCATGGTCGAGCCACCTGGACATTCTTGCTCACCTTAAAATCTCAAACCACTGCTACCTTAGAACGATTCTTCGACTTAGTGCAGAATTAGTTCCGAAAATTAGTAAAGACCTTAAGGACTGACAATGGAACAGAAATGACCAACACAGAATGTCAAACAGTTCTCTCCAAGCATGGCATCACCCACCCAAGGTCATGTTCTTACACTCCACAGCAGAATGGAATTCTAGACCGTAAGCACAAACATCTTCCGCAAAAGGCCCGAGCCCTCATGTTCCAATCAAACCTTCGTAAGAAATTCTAGGGAGAATCTATTTTTACTGCCACCTTTGATCAACAGACTACCTACATCGGCTTTAAAATGGGAAAACTCCCTATGAAATACTATACCACAGATCCCCTACATTTGATCACCTCAAAACCTTTGGCTGCCTTTGTTACCAGCGGCGAACGCAGAGCCAAATTCTCGAGGGGGCGAGCGTAATAGGAATTTTTTTCACACGTCATTAAATAAAATACATACCAGTAAAGTATCAAAATAAACATAACAATAAATGTCCAAAAATTAAAACATTAATGAGAAATTTAAAAACAAAAAAATACTAGTAAAACAACTAATTCTTGAAGCCCGAACCACCACAACCGGACGCATTAGTAATACGAGATAATTGTGCTCTGCGTTCCCTAATAGATTGATAATGTTGCAAAATTACTTCATTTTCAATCTGGACAAAAATCTCCTTCTCAATATATGATATCAAACAATCATTCATCCACTCATCTCCCATTCTATTCCGCAATTCTGTCTTGATAAGTTTCATCCAAGAGAAAACCCTTTCAACAGAAGCAGTTGCAATAGGTAAAACCAACGCTAACTTGATCAGACGATACACTAATGGAAAAAAAGACACTCCTGCCACTTTCAACATGTTCTGTCTGCTTTCTGTAAGTTATTTATTCTGCTTTGAATATTGTTTCAATCATGATAATTGTCCCCCTTTCTTTTTTTTATCATTTTTCTGGCGAAGTGTTTAGCTTACTTTCATATATTTGAATCTTAGCTTGACAAGGTCCTATATGGTTGTAGCTTTCTGGGCTCGAACATGCTGAGCGGAGAGATACTTAATAGGCTACTAGAAAGCAGACAGAACATGTTGGGTACCCTTATTCCTATGTTTTTGAAATATCTGAAAGATGAAAATGTTGCAGTTCCAGTAGAAATTGCGGAGAGAAGGGGGGGCAAGGGGTGCCACTACCCTTTGCTCCCGGATAAAGGAGGGGCAGTGGCACCCCCTTGCCCCCCCTTCTCTCCGCCGCTGGATAATGGATGCCTGGATGCCTAGTCGATTCCTCGAGAGGCCATCCAGGTGACACACCTCAGTTTTGCAGACGATGTACTTATTTTTCTAAATGCTGGCTGAAAATCTTTAGCCAGGTTAAGGGACTTTCTGAAGCTGTTTGAGGGGGCAACAGGCCAAAGGGTAAGTGAGCCTAAATCTACTTTTTATTGTATCGCATAAATATGATGATCGAGTGTCATCGGTTAGGGCCATTCTGGGCATGCGAAGAGGTGAATTTCCCTTTACGTATTTGGGCTGCCCTGTTTATAAGGGCCGTGTGACTAATGCTCTGTTCTAGCCGCTCAACAATAAGCTTTACGGGGAAGCTGGTAGGTTGGCAATCCACGCTTCTTTCACAAAGTGGGCGACTTGTACTGATTAAGCATGTGCTTGTGTCTTTACCAATCCACTACTGGGCAGCATTATGTCTGCCAAAGGCAATTATTACAAAGATTGAGTCTATAATGGCGGGTTTCTTCTGGGCGTACTGAATTTGGTCCTAAATGGCGATGAAGGGCTTGGGAATACATTACTAAGCCAACGGTTGAAAATGGTCTGGGGATTCGAAGTGTGGAAGATGTGGTGCTGGCATTTTCCTGTAAGTTATGGTGGAAGAAACATGTGTCGGGGGTCCTATGAGGGAAGTTCATGAGATCGTTGCCGAAGAGTTCGCAATGCACTAGGGTATGGTCTCGGTTGTCCTCGGTGCAGGAAGTCATGACAAACAGTAATGGTGTAATTGCTGGTGATGGATAGGCGAGTTTCTGGTACTCTAACTGGGCTGGATGTGGCCACCTGGCGGACCTGTTGGATGAGGTTCAAATCCAGGAACCGAGTCTGACTATCCGAGGCTTCAAAGAAAATCAGACAGCATTACTGGAGAAGTTAGGTGGGGTCTTGGCGCAAGAAGTGCTGGATAAGTTGGCTAATGTTGGGTTAGAGTTTAAGGGGAGTCTGATCGAATTATCTAGAAAAAGGAGACCCATGGGGATTTTTCTATCAGATCGGCGTACGATTTAGTTTGTGCCAGGGGCCAACCATCTATATGGAGGCTCTGTGGAGAAAGTCGTTTTCCTTTCAAGATCTCAGTTTTTATGTGGAAATTGGTAAACAGATTGTTGCCTTTAGATGAGGCGCTTAGAAGGCTGGGTTTGCATTGGCGTTTAAATGCGAATTCTACGATTCAGAGTCTATTTTGCAGCACATTTTCTATACTACCCCGCGGCTAGGAGAGTCTAGGAAGCTTGGTTTGAAGAATTACGCATTGGGACTGGTCATGTGGTTACACTCTGGGATGTTTTGTATATGTACTAGAAGCAGGAGGATCTGGATATCCAACTACTCCCGAAGCCATGTCGGAAGTGTTGCAGTTGTAATGGGGGCTGTGACGGGCTACCTGCAAGGCAAAGTTTGCAGGCTTGGGTCGAGGGGAGCAAGTCCTGGCCTGCTCCAGGCGGTTGATCTGGGAACTGACGGTGGTGGAGCCCCCCGAGCTTGTTCCAAATTGTGCTTTCTTACTTGGCTCCGTTATTCCGAGCTGGGCGTTCAGGAGGAAAAAGTATCCGAATGTGGTCGTATGGGAACACCCCTGCCCAGGGGGTTACAAGTTAAATATTGATGGGTCGTCAAGAGGAAATCCGGGTCCTTCAGGGGCTGGGACTGTCCTTCGCACTGACGTAGAGTGGTTTTTGCGAAAAGTGTTTACCTGGGCTACTGCACTAGCTTCCAAGCAGAGGTGCTTGCACTCTTACATGGGTTGTCAACGTGCCGGTATATGGGTTTTATGGAGGTGTGGAGATCGAATCAGATTCTATGCTTTTGGTTCAGGTTCTTGGTGGGGGTGGGGGTGGGGGGGGGGGGGTGAACCCAGTGTAATGCAGCTACTACTGTGCATAAAATTGGAGACTTGATGGGGGTCAGTGATACTGTCGCCCATGTGTTTCGCAAGGGGAATGCGGTGGCGGATTACTTAGCAAGGAAAGCAAGCAGCGAGGAGCTGGGAAGAGGTTTGGTGGTTTTAGATGCCCAGCGATTTCCGTATCTCCGGAGTTAATGAGGCATCGGAATTTTTGTTTTTGTTTTTGTTTTTTTTTTTTTCCACCAAACTGTACTTGGATTATATTTTTCTTATTAATAAACAGGATCACACCCACGCAGCCCACTCAGTGCGCTGTTCTAACCAAAAAAAAAAAAAAAGTTATTAAATTAATTTTAGGTGTGTAACTTGAATTGAAATTTAATTTATTATTTTTATTATCAATTTGAGTCTAAATAATGTTTTATAGTTTCAATTAGAGGTTGAATATTTTATATTTGAAATTTAAAAAATTAAGAAATTTGAATTTAAGCAATAAATATTAGATATGAATTTATATTTGAAACTTTAAAAATTGGATCAGAATTTTATAAATTGAAATTAGATAATACTGAATATTACTTTTATTTTTCATTTACGATGATATAAAATGGTCAAAATATATTACCGAACATGGCTCTTTTTCTTGTAAAAATTTCCTGATTTTGACAAACAGTATGGGAAACCATTGTCCAAAACAAAGTTCGAGATTCAGTGTAATCCTATTTTGTAATCTAAATGTAAATTAAAAGTACTACCCGTTGGGAATTATAAATAAAAAATAAAAAATATAGTTCATAATAGCACAGGTGAATTAAAAGTGTATCAAAATATACATATTTATTTATTTAAATTCAGAAAAATTTTGTTAAAAAAAGTGTTCAAGATCGAAGTGTGAAATTTCATATTGAGAATGATAACAAAAAAATAAAAAATTACAATGGATAATTAGATACAAAATAAGTTTCTCAGAAACCAAAAGGAAATCTCGAGACCAAATCAGTAGCGTAACCAAAAGAATAATATCTTAGTAGGCCAAGGTTTACACAAATTTTCTTTTCACAAGTGTTACATGCAGGTCACCATTTACGATATATATATATATATAGGGATTGGACTCTGATAGAGAGTTTTATGTTTGTAGGGAAAATTGTTTGGAGGGAATTGTTTTTTTGAAACTATATATGTAGGAAAAAAGTGTAATGGTGATTGTGTTATTTGTTGAAATAATGTGGGCGTAATTTTAGGGGAAATTTATATTTTAAAATTTGAATTTAAAAAGTGAAAGTATTTGTATATAATAATTTTTAGTGAAAATGTGTGTTGAACATTTGGTGTTAATCCTTATTTTGATTGATGAGTTAACAAATATCTGAAAATGTCTAATGTTTGCCTAAGTAAAAAGGACAGAAAAAAATACAAAGGCAAATCCGCGAACCCACCTCGACTGCCTTTTAGGCTACTGCCCAAAAGAAGAGGAAATATGTGAAGGCACAAACATGACCTCGAAGGCACCTTAACTTTGAAGCTAACTGCCCAGAAATTCTCAAAATCGATCCTCTAACTCCCCTTCGACGTCGAAGTTACTGAAGACAAAAGAAACAACAAATCCAGAGCTAGCCATTGTAGCCAAAGTTCAAAATTAACAAAGGCTCGACCTCGACCCTCGACTTTGAACCCGGGCTCAAAGCATCCAAGGGACAAAACTTTTATAGCCGCTAAAGATATGTTGGAAGCCATTTCTTAAGCCTATAAAAGCCTCCATTTATCCAAATTAATCAAGAATGCCAAATTGAATAGTGTCATCATCTGCATCATTTCAATTCATTTCAACTGAAAAATATTGTCATTTAGCAATCTAGAAATAGACTTTTCAAAGTCCCTCATTTGTAAGCTTATACTTGTAGTTGAGAAAACTTTTCTAATCATCTTGGTAAAAGTCCTAACTTAAGAGTTTGAGAGTAGACTTATGTTGTTAGTGCATCTCCAGCAGAACGCTGGAGATGAGTTCCAACGCGGGCTTCCGGCCACCTCTATCTTTGGGCTTTTCACCCAGGTGTGAACAGTGGACCTGGGTGCACCTAGGTCCACTGTTCATGCCTCCCTTCTTTTCTTTTCTTTTCTTTTTTTTAATATTTTTTTATTACTTTAATTATTTACAATTTAATCTTGAAATTAGTTTTTATCTTTTATTTCAATTGATTAATTAAAAAATAAACTTTGTTATTATATAATGTTAAGATTTAAATTTATTTAATTGTTATTTCATATGTGATTAAAATATAAATAATTATTAATCGACTCTACTTAATTAAAAGGAAATTTTAAAGTTTTGAATAATATAAATATAAAAAATGACATTTCAAAGTATCCAAAATTATAAATAAACTAATTCAAACATTCATATTTTAAAAGTACGTAATATAAAAAAGTACATAATATGAAAAGACATTACATAATAGTAGTTTACATTTTCTTTTCTAAATAATTATGTAAGTTTTATTATTAAATTTCGTATGTTAGAACTACTTTTAATTTAGTTTGTATTTTATCAATCTTGATTGTGATATTAATATAATTATCGTTTCATTATTAACCAAATTATTTTATTATTAGATGAAACTGTAAAAGAAAACAATTATTTGGGGTTTTTTTGTAAATAACTTAAATAGAACAAAGGTAATTAAATTGAATTTAAAATTATGTGTATAGAGGAATCAATATAGAATATTCTTTTGTAACCGAAAGATAGAGTTTTCTGTTTAGGTGAATTTACTGTAGAAACTGAAAGTTAGAGGTAGAAGTGACTGTAATAGTGAAAAAACTGCTGGAGATGGCCTCATGAAAAAGTCCTAAAACTCTTGTTTAAGAGTTAGGCAAGAAGTAAAGGGGGGCAAGAACAGGAGGAGAAGTCCCAACTCAAGAAGATGAGTGTGACAATTGTAAAAGTTATAACTAGAGGTAAGTTATGCATTGGGATATAAGTCCAAGAGGTTGGATTAGGAAAAGGATAAAGGTCCTTATTTATAGCTAATTTAGACATTTGTTAAAGTCTTAATCAAGAGGTTGATCAAGCACAAGTCCTATGATCTAGACAACGGGAGTCTTGAAGAAAACCCAAAGCCCTTGAAAGGATAAGGCAAAAGATCCATTGCTTGCCTTAGACAAGGAAGTTGTGAGACACCGTAAATTTTTAACATATAAATTCACCTCTAGAATACTTAGAGATATTTATAAAAATATTTATTTACAATTATTTACTAAAGTATAGAATTTCTTCTAAAAGAATTTTAATCTAAACTATTTTCTTAGAAAATTTTATATAAAACTATGAAATATTTCCTTTAAAAGAATTTTCTTACTTTGATTTCAATTTTACTATATGTGTTTAGATTCGATTAATTTTGATTCTTGATTTCATGATATGTTGTTTGTTTAAGGATGTTACTATTTGGGAATTTATGGAATTTTTAGAAAAAGAAAATAGAAAATTAGAAAATAAATGAAAAATAGTAAAATAAGGGGTCAATCGGTTTTACCCAGTCCCGGATTGGGTAAAACTAATTACACCACTTTAAACAGTAAAAATAGAAATTTCTAACCGCCTACAAAGCGGTTTTACCCAGTCAAAGGAATGGGTAAAACCGATTGGATCAGTTTTACTCAGTCCTCCAATAGGGTAAAACTGATTGGAAGGTAAAGACGAAAAGGCTTCAATCGGTTTTACCTAGTCATCAATTGGGTAAAACCGATTGCATCAGTTATAACGGTCGTCGGATCGGGTAAAACCGATCTGGAGCCAGAGGTGAAAAAAAATATCTTCTCCAAATTCCAATGGTGAGCTACACACCTAGGGGGTCTACGTACCCCTCGGCTTTGTCCTATACGACCCCAGGGGTCTATAAATACCCTTTGGATCGATCATAAACGTTAGGATTCACAATCAAAGCAAAGTTAGAGAAAACTCAAAGTTAGGAAAAGGTTAGCAAAGTTAGGAAGACAGGGAGAAAGGAAGAAATTGGAACGTGAAGTTGACTTGATAACTTAAGGATTGTGATCTAGGAAACTTCAGGAATTAAAGGGTAAGTGATTCCAAGTTACTATAACGTTAAATGTTAGAATTATAATGCAAAAAGTATGAATTAGTTAAGTTTTGAGTTTTTCTTAATAGTTTGGTTAATCCTTGAATTTTGAATGATAGAAATGTGTTATGGAATGTTAGAAATGTTGTAGGAGTATTGTAGAAATGATATTTAGCAAAAAGAACAAAAGCAAAACAAGTTTTGTGCACCATTTTAGCCAAAACCCGAAGCAAAAGGTTGAAGAAAAGTTTTCTGGGCATTGATTGGTTTAAACAGATTTGGAAATGGGTAAAACCAATTGCCCATGCTCAAGAAAACCCGTTAAAACCGATTGCCAAATGGGTAAAACCGTTCCGATCGGTTTTTACCGATTTCAAGGTGGGTAAAACTGATTTCAGTTTCCCTGAAAATATTCCGATCGGTTTTAACCGATCTCTAATCGGTTAAAACCGATCCGGAGGTTTTTTGAATATTCTGGATCCGTTTTAACCAATCTTCAATCGGTTAAAACCGATCCAATATTGGAAATTTTTATTTTTTCATAATTTAAAATTTTTTGTTTATTTCTTTATAATTCCTTTTATAAATCTTTGCTAAAATTATTTTAAAGGGTCTTAAAGCTATACTTTCTTAAGTTAGAAATTATTATAATTTTTGGTTAATTATTGAAATAAATATAGAGTTTAAAAGTTATAAACTCTTTTTAAAAGGAAAATAAGTAAAATAGTTTTATGAGATCAAACTTATATTTTCTTTAAGATTATGATTAATATATTTTCTTATTAATTTACTTGTTTTCAAAATAAAAATAAAAATAACTTTTAAATACCTATTATTATTTTACACTCTTTTTGGAAAAATTAGATAAATTAGTTTACGCCCTTACTTTGTTAATTCCTTGAATCCATAAGAAATTTAAGAATCTTAGAATTCTATTAGTTAGAAATAAATACTGACATGAAATATATGCAGATTGGATAGATAGAATGTGAGCTTTTAAGTTTATCACTAAAAATGGGTACCGTTTTAATGCAATTAATACTTGAATCTACATTAAACTGAATTATGTGACATGTTTTATACACTTTCAAAAAATGCTTGAAATATATTTTATTTTGAAACGACCAGTTGTGTCTACTTACCGGCTGGAATGCATACGTTCTTGTTATGCTTCAGTTGTATTTTCTTTGTGCACTGGAACTGTTATATGTTCATAATTATATCGGGTTCATTATATGTGTTGTGGTTTGATTCCACAAGCCGGTATTAGGCCTGGTCGTTTGAATCGTTTGCGTTCATAATTTGAAATATTCTAACTAAAGAATAGCGGTATGGAGAATATGGTACCTATATGAATGATTATGATTATGTTGAGATGAGTTGGTCCATCGTTCAACGTCCTTGTATACGTTGACGAACGCCCTTATTCGCCGAGGTGAGTTGGTCCGTCATTCAACGTTATGTAGAACGATGACGAATGCACCTCATTCTCCGAGGGGAGTTGGTCCTTCGTTCATAGTTCATGTAGAACGATGGCTAATGGCTCTCATCCTCACTATATGTTCTATGAATCCTGCATGAGTCATGACTGCTATATGATAGGATTTGCCTAAATTATATGCATGGGTAATTTTTATATTAAGGTAATTATTTGCGAAAACGGTGAACTCTCACTGGGCCAGGCCTCAATCCATTTTCCTGTTTTGTTTTTTGTTTTCAAAATAAATTTTTATAGATCTTTGGTACGAAAATGATTATGCTCATTAGAACAACCTGAAGTGCTGAAATTTTGGGATACAGCTAGAAAGCGGGATGGATAGAGATGGGCTCATACTCTGATAATCATGTATTTTAGGGTTGTGTAAGTTTTATTATATTTTTAATAAAGAATAAAGCTATTGTGTTCTGCATATTTTGAGTCCTGGTGAGAATCAGGCAAGCATCCGGTGAAGCCAACCCCTTGTATGCGGGGTGGTAAATCTGGAGTGTCACAGAAGTCCTAGTCTAGAGCTAGATTAGGCAAAGGGAAAAGTTTTAAGATTAAGAGTTTGATCTTAAGCAAATGTATTGGTTTGAAACACTCATTTAACTGTTTCTTATATTTGATTATGAATTATCAAGTTGTAGAACTTGGAGAGTGGACTAAGATTCAAGAGAATTCGAACCACTATAAATGTGTGTCTTACTTTGGTTATTTATTAATTTTCATGTTTTAGCAAATCACAACACACACACCACACTTGGCAATTTGGTTTTTACATTGAAAAGGTTTCCAAAGTTGTTCTTCTTGGAAGAATGTTTTTAAAAGTGCTATGAACCTAAGTCACTCCCTCCCACTGTTAGGTTGCTATAGAAAATTTTCAATGTGAGCTTTTTTCTAAAAAAGAAAAGTAAAACAAATGGAGCCTAAAATTCTAATTATTAAAATGGTCAAAATATATAAATAATACACTTGTATTATCACGTGTTACAACGATGCGCCCATGGTGTGCTCTTTGTGAATTTGTAACTTCAAAATTTCACATTTAAAAGCATTAATATAGTCAAAATTTCTAATTTTTATAAATAAAATTAGAAATTCCTAATTCCCCTAGTTTAAGTTTTGATAAAAGATAATTATTAATAAAATCTAAATCTTTAATTGAACTAAACATACAAAGCAGTTTATAATCTACAATTTTGAAAGGAAAATTTTTATGAAGGGATTCCGTAAAGGTTACACACCATATATATATATATATATATATGTGTGTGTGTGTGTGTGTGTGTGTGTGTGTGTGTGTGTGTGTGTGTGTGTGTGTGTGCGCGCGCGCGCGCGTGTGTGTGGAGGACGGGGTTCCACCATACCTCTCCATTCGCCCATGCATACAACATTTGAAACACAGTTAAAATTTGGGCAAATTATATCACATGCTATTATACTGTTGTGAAAATTCACTTTTGGCCATTAAAATTTTCTGGCCCACTTTTTGTCACTAAACTACTGAAAGTCTAAAAGTAGCATACTAATGGTCGTTCTTTCAGTCCATGAGCTATTTCTATCAACTCTAATATAACATTTGAATATTCAATTTTCATTATTATTCTTCCCATCACGGCTCGAATATACGCTTGATGAACTTATTCCCACTCAATATTTTGCTTTCGTTCTATGCATCATGAATTTGCACCATGGGCGTCGTAAGAAAATAACTACGTGTGGATGTTGAATCACTACTTGAAAATTGGATAAAGAAAAAATAAACCACAAATAGAAATCGGTGTGGACATTTTTGCCCCACAAGAATGGCATTTGAATGACACGGTTAATGGTTTTTAATAATGAAGTGGCAAATGACACAGTTATTAGTTTAGTGGCCAAAATTTGACAAAAAATAATTTTATGGCCAAAAGTGAGTTATCAATAGTTTAATTGGTTGTGAATTAAGTTTCCCTTTAAACTATAGTTCTAAATGATGTTTCTAAATTACAGTATCATATCATAGCTCAAATGTAAGTTTAAACCACATTTTTTATATCTACTTGGTCTAAAATATAATACTCTCTCTATCCTACTATAATAGTTCAATTAATTTGAAAAATATATAACATATTATGGATGTTATGTACAACATATGAAATAAGTAATTTGCATCATACTTTTTATTTTATATTCTTACTTTTTAAATAATGATTAATTGTGGACGACACATTATAACTAAATTAGTAAGACTATGAAATGTAACAAATATAAACTTGACTATTTTATTTGGACAAAAAAAAAATTGAAACTAATTAAACTCCTTATATGGGATGGAAGAAGTACGATAGAACATTTCAAATTTTAGTTTGAACCATATATTAAAATACATCTAAACCAGAACCAAGTTATGATATTCCTTATATTCCATTAGAAGAGTCAAGTTTAAGAAATGCAAAACTTGTTATAGATATTAAGGTATAATACATAAAATAATTAATTTATTACCATTTATTCCACTAATTTTCTTACTCTTTAAATATGAGTTAATTGTAGACAACACATTACTCCCCCTCCCCCCACCCCCTCCCCCCAGGTTCATTAGAAGAGTTAATTTTGACCAATGTACAACTTATTATGAATGTCAAAGTACAACATCTAAAATAGTTGATTTGACACTTTTTATTTCATTTATATATCGTTATTAAATATGCACTAATTTTAGACCACACATGATCGATTATAGTAATAAGGGCAGGAAGAGTAATAATTTGAAAGTGAACTATTTTATTAGAACAAAATATATTTTTAAAAGTGGATTCTTATAATGAAACGGAGAGAGTATTATATTAGTAAAGGTAGTATATATAAATAACTTAAAAGTAAACTCTTCTATTTGATAAAAATAAAATTTAAAAGTCGATTCTCTTAGTTGAACGGGAAAATACCATACATGGCCTAACAAAATGAAGGGGAAAATGTAATTCGCTAAAACGTCCAAGGTTAAATGTAACTTAGGCCATGTTGGTTTTCAATGTTTCAGTTTTGTTTTTGATTTTTTATTTCTATAGTAAATTTAATATATTATAATATTTAATCATTATTTTTAATACAATTTTTTTTTTTAAAGAAATAACCGATTAAGTGGCAGGTGGAATTGAATATCCTCTTATTGATTGAATAAAAAAATTACATTCATGGAACGGGAATATAATGTGCCTTATCCCAATACAGTTTTCAACTATTCAATTATATATATTTTACATTTCTAATATACTTTTACATTGAATATGTTCATACCCAATTTCCAAAAACATGTTTTTAAAATTTTGAATATTATATTAATTTCTAATCATTCCAATACATTTTTTTACTTTTCAACTATACCTATTTATATTATCAATATATTTTCACTTTTGAAAATAATTTTCAAAACCAAGTTATTAAAACAAACAGAGCCTAAAAAAAATACAAAACTTTGTTTTTGAAAACCATTCCATTACTAACATACCCTTACGCTATGTTTAGAAAATAAAAATAAAAATAAAAAGTAACTTACCCGTTTTCAACTTTTGGTGATGTGATGTTCAAGGTGAGTTTGGGGTCTTGAAAAATAATTAATAAAATATATATTGGTAATAGTAATTAATAAAATAAATTATTCAATTAAGAAAGCTTAACCCCATTGACTAAGGAGGATTGTTGTGGGTGAGGAGACCAAACAGAGTTGGATTGTGTAGGGACCAATATACTGCTAGTCCTATACCACCACCACCACCCCGCCCTCCCCCCAAGGAATAATAATTAATAGTAGCAGCAGATTATGTAGTAGTACTAGTACTACTACTGGGCTCTATCTACCTTTACTGCTGGGGTTGCTACAGCTGTACGGCCAAGAAAACACAGACAGGCTTCTGGGAATGCGGCTCACAATTCTCACCGGCTGTTAAAACGGCTTTACATTCACATGCTTATTGCCATGCCCATGCGTCTTTGTATATTTATTATTACTACTCTTCTACACGCTTATATATACATACGTATACCATATGCATACTTTTTCGTCTCGTTCTAGTTTTGCTTTCATTATCTCATATCGTATCCACTTAGCTAGAGACCGTCATTTTGTTGGAATTAATTAAATCAAACTTGTATTTACTTATTAAGTAATTATAATTGTAGTAGGATTTGTTATTTGTGTATTTCTTATTGGGTTTAGTGTTTGTTTTGGAAAACCTAGTTATTTTAGGAAATAGTTCTGAATCAGATTAATGGTAAGATTCAGGGATAGTTTAGCCTATAAATAGAGACATTGGGTGATCATTATAATAACAAAGAAAAACAAAGAAATCACAGAAAATTACAGAAAAAAATACAAAATTAAAATATAAGCCTTTCGGCTAGTTTTCTTCGGACGCTAAAATTTGTGTGCGTCTGATTATTGTGTAAGGCATAAAGCCTTGATTTGGCAATTTGTCTTCAGTTGCGTGTGTGTGACTTTGGATGCAGTGGGATTAATTTAGATTCCATCAAGTTGCTGTGATTGTAGTTGTTTGTTCGGTGATTTGTTACAACACCAAATAAATTGCTTGGTTTAGTTTTTCTCGAGTTCCGCACCAAATCAAAATTGAGGTAAATTGATTTTGACCTTGGTGATTGTTTCTTCTGCATCAATTGTAGCTTCCACATAATCTTGTGGGTATTTATTTTTTTTGGTCCTACACATTTCATTTGAATTACGGGATAACGTGTAATATGTTATTTCTTCTCTATTTTATATTGTTCATTGATAATAAAGGACGGAATTGTTATTTATAGTGACAATTTTACTATTTACAGTAATATTTTTCTGTGAAAAATTTATAATGCCCCTTAAGTTTTAAAAAAAAATAAAAGAAATCATTTTCAATCTAATTATGGCCGATAGTCACGAGGACAATCCATATTACACGGTAAATAAATAATCTATACATTTTTTGTACGTAAAATTAGTTTTTTAACCAAAAAAAAAATTAATCTATACATTTTTCATGTTGGATTGGATTTTTTCCAAAATACTGCCCAAAGTGGGCGGTATTTTGACTAGGCAGTATTATGATATCAAAATCCCACCCAATTTTTTATATCATAATACCGCCCAAAGTGGTCCAAAATACCGTCCACTTTGGGTGGTATTTTGGTAATGTTCCTGTAAATAGGGGGTGAGATTTTAGAATATATTTTTGTCAATGATGAGATTTCTGGCAAAATATTTTTGTCAATCTCGGGCCAGATAGGTTTTTTTTTCTGTTAACAAACAAACTTTACGTAAAAAAATGTATAAATTATTTACTTACCTTGTAATATGAAAACTATAAAAAAAAAAAATTTAGCTAAAGGGCAAAATAAACTTTTCACAAAAAAATGTTACTGTAAATAGTAAAATTGTTACTGCAAATAATATGTCCCATAAAGTAATGTTATTTGACTGTTTATTCATAATAATCAATAAGTGAGTATGAATAAGTAGCAAAGTAAATATACTTTGTCCTTAGTGGATAACAAGACGAATGAACTGAAACAAAGTTTAAATCATTGAATTGAGCTTTAATAGTGGGTTTTCTGCTAAAATTATTGAGCATAACCTTGGTCATATTTCGTAAATACCTTAATATAAATAAATATAGTTGCCTAGTTGGTGTTGAAAGAATCACCGGCACGAAGTTCTCTAGTTTTTCTTTTTCAGTCTCTCATAATTATCGTGTATATATTGAAGGGCACGAGTTCATTAGAAGGGTGGGAGAGAGTAGGGAGATGCGTCTATTTAGATATGACTTATCTTATCAAAGTTGTGTCAATTATATCAATGACGATAATTTCTCCATAATTTTTTTACTCAACCAATCATAATCACCCAAATCATGGTCTAACAATTGGGTAACATATTATCTCAATTCGTGGATTATCTAATAAGGCTAGATAAATATCTAGTGAACGTGGTCATAAAATCTATTTTAGAGTTACTCAAACACTCAACATTTTCAACGCTCGTAAATTTCTCCCCTTTTTTCTCATTTATCAAACCAAGGCAAATAACGTCCAAACAAGGTAATTTCCTTTTCCTTTCTTTTGCCTTATTAATTTTTATTTTTATTATCATATAAAATTAAAATATTTTGTTTTTATTTTGTCAAAATTTTATAAAAATATTCTTTTACTCAGAGATTTAATTAATAATACTCATATTACTAAATTTATGAAATTCATGGTGTTATAATTATTTATCTTTATGTATAACAAATATATATATATATAACTATAAAAAATTTTATATCTTTCATAACCTATAAAATTTATAATGCATTATTATATATAAATGTAGAGTAATGATACACTTCTCAAGTAATTTTCTCAACTTTTTTAACTCAAGTGAGGTGTCATGCATTCACTGGCTACACTTTTATAAACTAATTATTAATAATACATTATTGACCAATGAATGTATGACACCTCACTTGAGTTAAAAAAATTGAAAAAATTACTTAAAGAATGTATCATTACTCATAAAATTACTTAATGTGTATCGAAAAATTAGTATCAAGATTAGACTCACATACCATATGTGTATCGTAGACTTCTTACACATTAGACTTCACATACCATATGTGTATCGAAAAATTAGACTTCACAGTATACACAAGATTAGACTTCACAGTACCATATGTGTATCGAAAGATTAGACTTCTCGTACACAATGTGTATCAAGATTGGATAACTACGGATTGGACTATTATATGTAGTTTGTTGATTTCTTCTTTCGCCCGCCCTATGCAAGAGAGTGAATCCAGCTTTTTTATAATTATTTTATTTTAAGTAATATATATAAAATAGTATTTCATGTTCTAATTTGTTTATATCCTAGCTGGTAATATGAGATTATATGCTATACACAATTAAATTACACTTGAAAAAGTAAGTTTACAAATAAAAAAGGTAAAATAAAATTACTAACACTGAAATCCATAAAGAGCTATAAACTGTAAAAATATGAATCTTGTAATTAGAGGTGATAGTTTATAACACCTTGGTTGGAATTGACTCTTAGAGAGTAAGTTGGGAGACATACACAAATAATTGAGCAGCTAAGGTGTTATGATTGAAATTTTTGACACTTGAACCTATACTAACCCAAAATATGACCCTAAACTAGGGATGGCAATTGGGCGGGTTGGGCGCGTTATGGGTTGGGTCAATTCTTGACCCGCACCTAGCGGGTCATGACCCAACTCGACCCGTTGACTAACGGGTCAAGTACGCGTTGGGTCATGTTTGAGTTGGGTTATAACCCGCTGAACCCGCGGGTCAATTTAGTTGACCCAACGGGTCAAATTTGCTTGACCAGAAGGGTTATAAGCCGTTCAACCCGTACCTTAACCCATAGTTGACCCGTAATTTTTTTTTTTTTACAAAAAATTATTCTTAAAATAAATAATGTTTTTATTTATAAATATCTTTTAAATTATTTTAAAAACTTAGGTATTATTTTTTTTGAAAGGTATTTATATATATATATATATATTTATGCACACGCACATATATGCATATACTATATGTACACATGGTACACGCATATATGTGTGCGAGTGTACTTTTGTGCACACATATCTGTGTAGCGTTTGTGTGTATATATATACACGTTGCATGTTATATATACATACACATTGCCTGTATCTATATACACATGTTTGTATGTATTATTTATATATATATTATTTAAATAAAATTTTTGTTAATTTTATTGTTAAATATATTTTAATAACTTTATATGAACGAGTTGGGTCTTATTTTTTTGAGTTTTCGAGTAATTACTTATTAATTATATATATATAATTGTTATTCATATTTCTTAAAATATTTATTTAAAATTAATATGATTTTGATTTTTAAATATCTTCATAATTAAATTTATATGAGCAAAATTTGGATAACTTTATGGGTCATTAGATCATGATCTATTTAGTCAGACGAGTCCTTATTACTTCTTTGTTTAATCCATTGAACCGTTGAATAAGAGAACAAATAAATTAATAAATTTAAAATATATATTAATTTTTTATTTATAAAAATAAAATGAATTATCTCAATTATTATATTCGTATCATATACATGCATGTATCTATATATATATATATAGATACATGCATGTATATAAACACAGTCCATCCCCAGCCCAGCCCACCACCCATCCCCAATCCCAGACATACATATACATGCATGTATATAAAAACACACGCACAACACACACACACGCACAACACACACACACACACACAATAGCGCGCACACATTAGCACACACACAATAGCATACAGTAATAGTATGTGTGTATATGTGACCAACGGGTCAGATTTGCTTTAGATGCAATCTGACCCGTGCGGGTCAGTAGTGAAGATAAAAGATACGGGTTGGGCAGGTTGAGAAAAAGATGCAATCTGCAGGTTGATCCCAACTCGTTAAATACGGGTCCAAGTTTTGACCTGTAACCCGTTCAACCCGTAACCCGTTTGACCCGACCCAATGGGTTAAAAGGGCGAGCGGGTTGGGTCAGGTTGATGGATCACGGGTCAATTTGCCAGGCCTACCCTAAACACAAGTAATTGTTAATACCCCACAAAAAATACGACGGAAACCTAACATGAATCTAAATAGATGAAGGTTGAGTTTTGACAAGTTCGCAAGTTAAACGGGCCAATAATAATGATAATTAAATGGCTTAACACGAATAATATTTATATTGGGCGGCACAAAATAGTTATGATCTAAAATTTTTAAAAGAATACAATGATAACAATTAAGACTTATACTTTGAATTTTGAAAGCTAAGACATTGTACTAGTCGCATGTATGTTTCGGGTGTACAAGAGTAATCTTGATGTTTTAATTTTTTGCAAAACACGAGCAGTATTATAGTAGCCAATTTTGAAATTATTGCCTCATTTATTCTCGTTAGATAAACAACTATTAACTAACCAGCCAAATTCTAAGAGTCATATAGAATTCCATTAATGATAGCAAACGATAACAATTTTCACTAGTGTCGAGAAAACGTAAATGAATGTTTGATGGCGGCCCTGATAGGACGATATGGAAATCGGAGGTGAAAGGGTGTTTCGCTCTTAAATCGGCATATGAGGTAGTCCGGAGCGACGGTGGTGGTTTCAGATTTATGGTCTCGGCCTTTGCCCCTGAAATTGTCAGTTTTTATGTGGCGGCTTCTGAATGGCCTTTTACCGATGGATGATGCACTGCGACGTATTGGTTTTCATACTACATCAAAGTGTCCTTTTTGTTGCTCTGAAAGCTCTCTCATGCATGCATTTTATGATTGTCCTTTGGCTCGCATGATTTGGGATCATATTGCTTTGCTACTGCACGTCGCGCCTTTGGCAATCCGAGACTTATGGGATCTGCTGGACTTCTACTGGCTTCGGGAGGACTATGAAGTGGTGCGGCTACCCGTTGAGGTGACCGCTATAATACCGGTAGTGATATGTTGGGAGCTTTGGCGGGTTCACTGCGCGACAGTTTATGACGGGGATAAGGTTGTGTCAAATACGCTTTTGGGAAGGGTCCTAAAGTCAATCCGGGATTTACTGGCTTTAAGACCCCCGGCGTATCGATCATCAGCAGTTTTCCTAGAGGCAAGCCTCGTACCACGATGGGCAATCCGGAAGAGGAAGGAGCAGAGGATCGTCAGCTGGGAGCTGCCTCCCCTGGGCTATTGTAAATTAAATGTAGATGGTTCTTCCAGAGGCAACCCGGGTCCTTCGGGGGCATGTGCGGTATTGCGGGATTCTGAAAGAAATGTGGTATTTGCGATTGGGGCCTCCCTCGGTGTGCTTACGAGCTTTCAGGCGGAAGCAACACCTTTGTTACTTGGTCTCAGTATTTGTGCTGTATTGGGTGTGCAACATCTGGATGTGGAAACTGATTCCATGATTTTGTTGTTGGCAGTGCAGGGGGATTCTGGCCCTTGGAGGTCAGCGGCCATTTTGGCCCGGATATCAGACTTGCGGCATTGCTATGGAAGCATCTCGCATCTTTACTGTGAGGGCAATGCGGTGGTAGACGCCCTTGCCCAAACTGCTAGTTCTACTGGCCTTACAGAGTTCTATGTCCATTCCACACTCCCTAGAAAGGTTAAGGGTCTGGTTGCTTTAGATGCTAGGGGATTCCCCTATTTGTGGAGTTAATCTCATATCTGGGTTTTTTTTAGGACTTTTGTAGCTTTTGTGTATGCATTGGCATTTTTTTGCATATTGTATCTCTAAGGTAAGACTCATTACGTCCCTCTTAGAACATTTTGGCATTTTGCATTTTCCATTTTAATAAAGGGTCCCCATGCCCCCCAACTACTTAATCGGCTGTTACCTAAAAAAAAAAAAAGAATTGTAATTTGTTAACAAGTGAGAAAGTACGTTCCTGCAATAATAGAGAAAGTATTAAAAAATTAACACAACACCAATTAATTTTGAAAGGCATAGTTTTATTTTGAAAAGTAACAATGATATTTTTAGAATGAAAATTTACGCTTTTGAAATAAAAACATTATACTTTTGAATCCAAGATATATAAATTATATGCTCCACATGAATTATTTGGTAGTTTTTGCATTTTACAAGATTCATTTTGTAGTTTTTATGCCTTAAACGTTTTATTTCGTAATATGAACAATTCAAATGGAGCATAATGTAAATATTCAAAATAATGAGATTGGTTTCATAATTATACTAAAATTCATGTACCTTTTAAGGAAGAGTTTTGCTTTTAAAAGTAAATGTGATACTTTTGAAATGAAAACTGATATTTTCAAATGGAAATTTGTACTTTTGAAAATTGGAGTTATAATTTTGAAAGAAATAGTATAGTTTTGAAAAAAAAAATATACAGAAAATTTTAATAGAAAAACTATTGATCAAAATTTTGCTAAGAAAGAAAAGGGAAAAAAAAAAAAAAAAAAACTTACCTGCACATTGTCGTGGACGTACGAGAGTGTTCCTCATGTTTATATCAAAAAAGAATCTCTACATTGTGACAATATTATACTTCTTTTAGAATTATCGCCTCATTTCTTATTGTTATTTGTTGAGGGAGTCACATGCCACATCACCCATACAACACACTTTTCTTCTTCTTCTTCTCTTTTTATAGAGAAATTACCAATATTATTTTACATGCGAATACTTCTAACCTTATATTTGAAACATATTTTTTCCACTACAAAGATAATACTCAATTTTATTTGTTATCAGAAATAGTACATCAACAACTAAATTCAATAAATTATAAGAGATATGTGACACGTTAGAGCTATACGTGATTCTTTTGTTTTTTTTTTAAATAGGGATTTTAATTTTCTTTTAACAACAAGAATATAAGAGCAACTAAACTTGACACATTAAATACTATACGCGATACGCAATACATTACTGGTGACTTTTTTTTTAACGCAATATTTCCTACACACACATGGTACTTTTAGGGCAAAACTTGATATTTTTTCTTTCAAAAAAATTATTACCTACTTTTAACAAAAACTAAAAATAAAAATAAAAATCCACTCGTCCAACGAACAAACTTGCGTCGTAGAAACGCAAGTGTTTGCGTTATATAATTAATCTAATTAATTCCTTTTTTCCGGAAATTTTTTCTTTCTTTCTTGGGGGCATTGCATTTATTCCGTAAACTTTGGTATAATTTTGAAATCACCATGCTGTCATTTGAAATTACAATATATCCCTTATAACTTAATCGTTGAAAAAAAAAAAGAATGAACGATCTTTAATATACCTTTACTTTTCGATTGTGTCCGCTTTGGTACATAATCTTTTTTTTTAGCCACGAATATACCTATATTAATTTAAAGTGGCCAAAAATGTACTTTAGCCGTTAAGTTTCGTTATGCTTAACGGAATTGCCGTCATGTGTCTCTCACATGTATTTTTTCAAGGGCATTTTTGTCTGTTCACTATTCATCTTCTTCCTCATTTTTTTTTTTTTTTTTTTTTTTCATCTTCTTCCCTCTCTAGCATCTGAATTTTACCCCCTCCATTTCCTATCTCCATAGCCGCCACATCTTCCACCATCTCATCTCTTCACCTACATCATCATCTCATCTCTCTCCTTTACCCCCCCCCCCCCCCCCCCCCCTCCCCCCCCCAACAACCATCTCCGATTCAATGCCACCATCACAGCAGCAACATCAACAACAAGAAGTAACAACAATAGCCACAAGCCCCAATTTACTTTCAGAAATTAAGACCAGAAAACTTCAACCTCCTCGTCTCCTTAAGCGAGATCGGTGAATTCGGCTATGAAATAAGTGAATTTTCTAGCTTCCAAGTTCTAACCGTCATTCAATTCCCATTTCCGCTTTCGGTCCACGGAACCCCCACTTCATTATTCTCTATTCTTTTTATTTACTGAAGATCAAACAAAATCATCAATAGCAGCTTTTAAATGCACAATGGCTATATTGTTTGCAGCGGTGGTGGGTGCCCTGGGGCGGAGCATTTCGACGATCTGGGCTCTCCAGAAACTGCGTTTTGCGGCAATTTTTGAGGTTGTTATCTATGTCGCTAGGTCCTTCATGGCGGCTCTGACGGTCTGCTTTTTATTAGCGTACCAGAGACGAGTTGATCTGGGACTACCTCTGATTTAACTTTAACAACCATGTGGTGGCATACAGTGCCGTGGGTTTGGAGGGATATCTCCTCCCATTGCTTCGTGACGGAGATTTCTCGAATTGGGTCATCACTTATGTAAAATCTGCAGAGCAAGAAGAAAGGAAATTTGAGGAAATTAATGTTTTTTTTTCCCCTTCATTATTAGATTTGAAATCTACCACTCCCTTTGTAGATTTCTATGGTTTGAATAGTTTGGTGGCTGAGGTGGGTTCACCGACGAAAAGTGTAGTGGTGTTGGGACTGGAGGCGGCCTGAAGGGGAAGAGATGGAGGTATCGGATTGAACGTGGTGGTGAAGAGGTGAGGGAGAGGATGCCGGAGGAAATGGTGGTGGTGTCCAGTAAATAGTTTTTTTTTTTTTTTTTATAAGTGCAGGGCTGTGACGGATGGATGAAGAAGAGCAGAAGAATAAAAGGACAAAACTACCCTTAAAATGGGCATGTGATACGCACGGGATGGGCCTTCCGTCAATACAAACAGAAGTTAACGGCTAAAGTACATTTTTGGCCTCTTTAAATTAGTTTAGGTACATTCTTGGGTCAAAAAAAAAAAGATTAGGTACCAAACCGGACACAAATAAAAAGTAAAGATATATTAAAGGTAGTTCACTCAAAAAGAAACTAATTAAAATATCTTCCAAATTATATACTCAACATAATTTATTTTGTAGTTTTTACACATAACAAGATTCATTTTGTAGTTTTTACGCCCTAAATGTTTTATTTTGCAATGGGAATAGTTCAAAAGGAGCATAAATGTAAATATTCATAATAATATGATTGGTTTCATATTCTAAATCATGTACCTTCTAAAGGGAAAGAGTTTTGTTTTTGAAAAGTAACTGCGATACTTTTGGAATGAAAACTTATATTTGCCAAATGAAACTTGTACTTTATAAAATTTTAGTTATACGTTGAAAGAAATAGTATAGTTTTGAAAAACAAATACATAAAATTTAAATAGAAAAACTAGCGATCAAAATTTAGGTAAGAAAGAAAAGAAAAAAAAAGCGCCTCTTGTCTGGTTGCCGGTGCAACAAACTTTTCATTTTTTACATGTGATACGTTCACTATTATAATCAGGACATATTTTTCCCACAACAAATAATACTCCTTTTTATGTTTCTTCTAAAAAATAAGCAATACATCATCAACTAAACTTGATAAATCATAGGTTATAAGCGATACTCGATTTTTTCATAGTTCATACATACACACGGTACTTTTAAAGGGATAAACTTGATACTTTTTCTTTTAAAAAAAGTATTACATTTTTCTAACAATAGATAAAAAGTATTAAGTGTTTGTGTTGAACAGATGCAAGTGTTTGCGTTATATAATTAATCTTTTTAACTCCTTTTTCTAGGAATTTTTGCTTTCTTTCTTGGGCGAATTACATTTATTCCCTGAACTATGGTATAATTCTTAAATAAACTATGTTGTTAGTTGAAATTACAAAATATCATTTAAACTCAATAGTTGTAATAAATAAATAAATAAGGCCTAAAGGATCCTACAAATTATATGCTTCACATGATTTATTTTGTAGTTTTACACATCAAGAGATTTATTTTACAGTTTTTACGCCCTAAATGTTTATTTATTAATAGTAAGAAAGAAAAAAAATAAATAAAAACACCCACACATTGCAATGGTGGTACAAGAGTGTTCCTCATGTTTTCATCATAAAAGAATTCCTACATTATGACAATATACTTATTTTACACTTATTGCCACATTTATTATCATTATTTCTTGAGGATTCTCATGTCTAGTTGCCCGTGCATCACACTTTTCATTTTTGTTTATTGAGAAATTTCTTTTTTTTTTACATGCGATACTTTTACTCTAAATAATTTAGACATTTTTCCAAAACAAATATAATACCCGATACTTGTTTAAGCGACAACTAAATTCGCCTGCACGTTGCAACTAAATTTGATAAACCAGAGCTTATAAGCTACATGCGACACATTAGATACTATTCATTATCCTTCTATTTTTTTTTTAGAAAAAATATGCAAAACTTTTTTTTACATTTGATACTTTATTAAACATGCAATATTTCAATCCTTATTAATGATACTTCAGGAAAATGATACCTTTTGTTTTCACTACAAGCAATACTTTTTTATTTTTCTTTTAAAAAGAAGAAATCTATCTGCGACTAAGATCGGTACATCAAATGTTATACGCAATACGCAATAAATGAAAGGTTATAGGTGACTTTTTAAAGGCAAGACTTCATACATACACATAGTACTTTTAAGGCTGAACCCGACATTTTCTTTTTAATAAAAGTATTACCTGTTTCTAACTGTAAGGGTTATCAATGTTATGATCCTATTTGAAAACGTCTCCAAATCTTCCGTCATGTGACATTCTGGGAACACAAATCCTTTTCCAGTATCTCATCTTTTCATCTTTTCCCTACTCAGTCACCCTCGTACTTTATCACTCGCACAATCATCGACTTTGGTCAATACCTCTTCTTTTGATGCAAGTCCTTTTGACTCTTCAGTCGATGCCTCTTCTCCTGGTGTTGGGTCTATCGCAAGCTCTCAGAATATTGTCCCCGCTGACTATGCTACTCAGTCTATGGATCCCCATGAAAATTCAGCCTCACCTTAGCGATCCACAAGGGTAAGACAACCTCCCTTCTATCTCACTGAGTACCACTGTTCTTATACTTTTGTTACTCTTTATGAGCCTCAATCCTTTCGAGAGGCTCATTCTGACACTTTTTTGCAGCAAGCTATGAATGACGAGTTACAGGCACTTCTCAAAAATCATACTTGGGACTTGGTTGACCTACCTCCAGGGAAATCTATGGTTGGATGCAAATGAGTGTACAAGATCAAAACTCATTCAGATGGCTATATCGAACACTATAAAGCACAACTATTTGCTAAAGGGTTCACTCAAGAATATGAGATTGACTATGAAGAAACTTTTGCTCATGTGGCCAGAGTCACTTCTGTTCATGCTCTTCTTGCTATAGCTTCTTCTCGTTGTTGAGATTTATCACAAATGGATGTCAAAAATGCATTCCTTAATGGAGATCTCTTAGAGGAAGTCTATATGCAACCTCCACTAGATTTTCTCCAATCATCCACCAAAGTGTGTCGCATTCGCAAGGCCCTTCATGGATTGAAGTGGGCCCCTAGAGCATGGTATTCCAAGTTCAGTTCCACTTTCTGTCAACTTGGTTTTCGGATTAGTTCCTATGATTTTGCTCTCTTCATCAAGAATTCTCCTTTTGGAACTATCATTCTCCTCTTGTATATGGATGATATTGGTGATGATGTTTTGGGCATATGAGACTTGAACGACTTTCTTCATACCCAATTTGAGATAAAAGATTTGGGTTCTCTGTCTTATTTTTTGGGCATAGAAGTCTTCAGGTCTGCCTTCGGGTATCACTTCACTCAGACAAAATATGCCTCCGAGCTTTTGTCTCGTGTAGTACTTATAAACTCTAAGGTTATCCAGACTCCTACTGAGACCAGCATCAAACTTCTCCCAGGTGATGGTGAACCTCTCGCTGATCCCACTCGCTATCGTCAGTTAGTCGGTAGTTTGGTTTACTTGATAGTTACTTGACTTGACATTGCTAATGCAGTTCATCTGGTTGGCCAGCTCATGTTTGCTCCACATTCAGCTCACTTTGTTGTTGTCCTACGGATTTTACGCTATGTTAAGGGAACCATTTCACATGGTCTTCAATTTTCGGCTAACTTCTCACTAGAGGTATGAGATTTTTCTAACGTTGGTTGGGCTGGAGACCCGACTGATCGACGTTCCAGGACTGGTTTATGTTTCTTCCTTAGGGCCTGTCTTATCTCTTAGAGAAGTAAGAAACAATATGTTATCTCACGTTCCAGTTCAGAGTCTGAATATAGGGCATTATCTAACACTACTGCCGAACTTCTATGGCTCAAATGGCTTCTCTTGGACATGGGTGTTCGGCCACCCCCAGCACACCGTTATACTGTGATAGCCAAAGTGCAATACAAATTGCTCATAATAATGTGTTCCAAGAATGCACCAAGCATATTGAGATTAACCGTCATCTTGTGCGTCATCATCTTTTACAAAAGTCGTTGAATCTGGTGTTCGTTTCGTCGGAAAATCAAATTGTTGACCTCTTTACGAAGGTCCACTCTCCTCGGTGTTTGCTTTCTCTAGTTTCCAAACTCAATATGTGTCTAGCTCCACCACTTTGAGTTTCAGAGGGATGTTACGATATGTATATCCTTTAATTATGTTCTTATTATTTTATAAATTCCTTATTTAGGCTATACTTATCTTTGTAACATTGCCTGTATATATAAGCTATTCTATGTACCTAATAGTGTATCAAGCAATACAATAATATAATACGTATTATTCTATCACTAACAAAATAAATAAATAAATGAAAATCCTTGCATCGTGCAAAAATACTTGCGTCGAACAGACATAAGTGTGTGCATTATGTAATTAATCTGATTAAATTCCTTTTTTGATTACAAAATACACCTTTAAACTTAGTAGTTGTAAAAAAAAAAAATTTTCTAAAATATCGTTCAAATTATATGCTCCACATGACTTATTTTGTAGTTTTTACACATATCAAGATTTATTTTGTAGTTTTTAGGCCCTAAACATTTTATTTCGTAATATGAATAGTTCAAAAGAAGCATAAATGTAAACATTCAAAATAATATGATTGGTTTCATAATTTAATAAAATTCATGTACTTCTTAAAGGAAAAAAATTTTGTTTTGAAAAGTTACATTTGGAATGAAAATTTATAATTTTCAAATAAAACTAGTACTTTTGAAAGTTAGAGTTATACTTTTGAAAGAAATAGTAAACCTTTTTAAAAAAATACAAAAAAATTAAATAAAAAAAAAAGTGATCAAATTTTCAGTAAGAGAGAAAAGTGTTAAACCTAAGGTGTCAATCCATGTTTTGATTGATAAGTAAACAAATATGTGAAAGGATTTGATTGTTCTTGCAGATGTTAGTAAAGGAAATATTCTAACACAAATCCACGAAGGGGAGCCACAAACCCGCCTCGACAACCTTTTAGGCAACTGGCCGTAAGAAGAGAAAAAATGCCAAACCACGAACTCAACCTCGAAGGCACATTGACTTTGAAGCATCTGCCTAGAATTCTCGATAGCTGCCTCAAGACCTGCTCGACGTTGAAGCTGCCCAGAAATGTTAGATCTTCAACATCAGCTCGAAGGACACACGAAATAGAAATTAAGTCAAAGCCACGACATCGGCCTCGAGACCCCTTCGACTTCGAAGGTATTGAAGACAAGAGAATGCGCCAAAAATCATTAAAGACATTGCGCCAAACCTTGTAGCCATTGAAGCTAAAATTTGAATTGAAGTCGAGCCTCGAGACCTACCTTGAGGCTCGACTTCAAAGCAAAAAAGCAGAGTTTCGAGAAAAAGCATTTTGTTCACTTCTCAATGGGCATATTCACTTTCAAATCAAAATGAAGTCTTCTCCCATATACACACCTCTCCAAGACCCGAAAGAATAACTCCCTTCACCTTATTGTCAAGCTCTCCAAGTGTCAAAAACATTCTAGCAATTCATTGTCAAAATAGTAGCTAGATTAGAAAGGGGCTTTTATGCCCAATTGTTAGCAAGCTCACTTGTAGTTGAGCAAACCTTCTTTTATATTCTTAGTTGAAGTCCTAACTCAAGTGTGTGAGTGTAGACATTGTGTTGTTAGGAAAAATTCCTAAGCACTTGTTTTAAAGATGGGCAAGAAGAAAGGGGAAATAAGAAGAGAAGGAGAAGTCCTAACTGAAGAGTTTGAGTTTAGGCAAAAAGTCTTGAACCAAGAGGTTGGTGCAGACATTTGTAAAAGACCTAAACTCAAGAGGTTGAGATTAGGCAAAAGGTAAAGTCTTAGCTTAGAGGAAAGTTAGGCAATGGGGTAATGAGAGTATTTTGCATATGCTTATCTACCTTTTAATTTTACCATTATTGCATCTAAATTATGGGATTTGAAGTTGAATTGGACTAATTATGAATATTTTCATGTTGGATACCACTTGGAGAGAAGGTTGATGTGAATTGGAGAAAAAGAGAAGATAAGTTGAAGAAAAGAAGGTGAGAAGAAAATGAAGAACCAACCAACTTTGGAAGATCATAACTTGAGCTACACAGCTCCAAAGTGGGTGGTTCTTGATGCTATGGAAAGCTCAAATAAAGAGCTACAATGTTCATGCATGCAGACAACTTTGGCCAATTCACACGTCCCAATGCTCAAATATTGGTTGGAATTTGGGAAGAAATTCTGCCGCAGAAGCTGGAAAAACACTGATAGCCGTGGCTATGGAAAACATTTAGACGTGGCTTCCTGAAGCTGCGAGAGAAAATTCAGATTTTGCAACTTAATCCTTGGCCACTTAAATCTTTATTTTTTAATCCTTTCCCCCAAATCCTACTAGACATACATTATGTGTAAATGTTGGAAAAAATGCTCTCCACACTTTACTTTTAGTTTTAGCCATAAAACACTCTCCCTCTATCTTAGTTTTTATTGAATTTCTACAAGTGGGTCTTTACTTTTCTTTCCATGTGGTGAAGAAGATTCAAAATTCGCATTGGATTTGTGTTCTTGGTGACAAAGGAGCATATCCCATGGATGGTTTAGTATTTTCTTCCCTCTCTTTTGTTATGTTTTATGAATCTTGAACTATTTATGCTTTTATGATGAATATTAGTTTTAGTAGCTAAACTTCCTTTAGGGGAGGGATTAGAATGATGGATTCTTGTTGATTATTGATCGACTCTATAGATATGTGATTGGGTTGTTGTTATATTGATGTTTCTATCACTTGCTTGAATTGAATGTGAAATAGGGGTGACCAACCTTTATGCACATTAGGTGTTTGTAGAAATGACTTGATTGCAATTCTTCAAATTGACCACTAGTGATAGGATTTGGATGCTAATTAGATAGGAATATACTAATTGGATTCAAAAGGCTTTTAAGGCAATTAATCCTGATGGCTCAAAACCCAAAAATCACCATGGGAGCATAGGTGATTGAGGGAATTGAGACAATCTAAGTGACTTGATTGGGCTTAGATTTACAAGTGTTTGTCGCCTACATTAATTTTATACCAATTGCATATCTATAGAGGAATTCGATAGGAGATTTGGAACTTGAAATCTTACCCCAACCCTTCTTTATCTTTGAATTAGATTTAAACCATTCATAATTTGCAAGTCTATTTAGTTTTCTGCACAAAAAATATTTTGGAATCAATCTACAGTTGACACATTTGAATTCACTACATACATCTTCTTCAGTCCTTGTGGGATAGACCCGTGCTTGCCACGATATTACCTGTTGCAACACCGTATACTTGCGGTTCTAATTGTTTTGCATCAGGGGGAAAAGTCTTGATCAAGAGATTGATTAAGCAAAAGTTTTAATTGCTAGCTAAAGGGAGTTTTGAGTAAGTCCTAAGGCCTTGAGAAGGTTTAGGTAAAAGATCCATTGCTAGTATTAGGTAAGGAAGTCCTTGTCTAGAGCTAGATTAGGCAAGGGGGAAAGTCTTAAGATTAAGAGTTTGCTCTTAAGTAAGTGTAAGAGTTTGGAACACACCTTCAAGTGTTTCCTAGATTTGATTAGGAATTCTCAAGTTGTAGAACTTGGGGTGTAGACTAGGATTCAAAGGGAATCCGAAGCACTATAAATTTGGTGCGCCTTGTCTCTTTCTCTATTTGCTTTCGTTTTGCAAATCACTTATCACACATCACACTTGCAATTCGGTTTTTACTTGTCTTTGAAAAGGTTTCAAAGTTGTTCTTATTTGCAAGAAAGTTTTAGATGTGTTTGCGTTATATAATTAATCTTATCAACTCCTTTTTCTTGTAATTTTTGCTTTCTTTCTTGGGCAAACTACATTTATTCCCTGAACTTTGGTATAATTCTATAATCAACTATGCTATCATTTGAAATTACAAAATAACCCTTTAAACTCAATAGTTGTAATAGTAAAAACTAAAGTAACGTACAAATTATATGCTCCACATGATTTATTTTGTAGTTTTTACTCATCACAAGATGAATTTTGCAGTTTTTATATCCTAAAGGTTATATTTTGTTATTTGTTAAGGGTGTCTCATGTCCAATCGCCCATTCATCACAATTTTTTTTTTATTTTTTATTTTGGTAGCGAAATTAGCGAAATTTGTTTACATGCGATACTTTACTCTTATAATCGAGGCAATTTTTTTCACTAAAAATAATACTCCTTTTATTTTTTTTTTCAGAAACATACTGTACTCATAAATCATAGGTTATACGTGATACATGGCACATTAGAGACTCGATACTTTTGTTTTCTTGAAATAGGAAATCCGTTTGTATATGTAATACTTTTTGAAATAGGCAATACTGAACCATTTTTAATGATGCATAAGGAAAATGATGCAGTTTTTTCACTACAAAGCAATACTATTATTATTTTTATTTTAAACAAGAAATACATCAAAAATTAAACTTGATATATCAGATGGTATACGCGATACACAATACATAAGAGCTAATAGGTGACTTTTTTTATGCAATACTTCATACATACACATGGTACTTTTAAAGCTAAAGTCGATACTTTTCCTTTAAAAAAAGTAATACCTATTTCTAACAAAAAAATAAAAATTCACGCATTGTGCAAACAAACTTTCGTTGAACGGACGGAATTTTTGCGTTATATAATTAATCTTATTTACTTATTTTTTTGGTAATTTTTGTTTTCTTTCTTGGACGAATTACATTTATTCCATGTACTTTGGTATAATTCTGAAATCAACTGTGCTGTCATTTGAAATTGTTATATCCCTTTAAACTTAACGGTTGTAAAAAATATATATCGTACAAATTATATGTTCCGAATGATTTATTTTGTATTTTTTACGTCTAGGATATTTTATTTTGTATTACGAACAGTTCAAAAGGAGCATAAATGTAAATGTTCCAAGTAATATGATTTGCTTCAGAATTATACTAAAATTCATGTACCTTTTAAAGGAGTAGTTGCTTTCAAAAAGTAACTATGACACTTTTGGAATGGAAACTTATATTTTTCAAATGGAAAATACATAAAATTTTAACAGAAAAACTAGTGATCAAAGTTTAGGTAAGAAAGAAAAGAAAAAAAAAAAAAAACCACGCCCACACATTGCACTGTCATACAATAGTGTTCCTTGCGTTTTTATCATAAAAGAATTCCTACATTATGACAATATACTTTTTTAAGAATTATCGCAATATTTATTATCGTTATTTGGTTAGGAAGTCTCATGCCACGTCGCCCATGCAACACACTTTTCTTTTCTTTCATTATCTTTATTAGAGAAATTATCAATCACTAGTACAAAATGGGACATTGGAGGTGGGTGTACAGTGTGTGCACCCGCTGTGCACCCGCCTCCTTAATGAATGGTTATTGGAGGCGGGTACCGGTTACACCCGCCTCCAATATTTTCACTGTACAAAATTTAATGTCCCTTTCTTCAATTTATGGCATCAGTAGGAATTGAACTCGCGCCTGCAGAATTACTTGACTCTTACACATTAAATTTATCACTAGACTACATATACTTACGTATATAAAGTTAAAATCGAAAGTATATATTTATATATATTTTTCTAAAACTTGTGGTTTTTTTACCTAATAATTTATTGCCTTTTTTCAAAATTATTTTCAACTTTCAAAATTATCCTAGTGAATTATTTTCAATTTTATTTTCAACTTTCAACAGTCCAAAACAAAAAAAAATTTCGAAACACTATTTATTAAAATTTGAAAAAATGCACCTGCCTTCAATAAACATGATATTGGAGGTAGGTACACTAACACCCGCCTCCATTCAGATCCTCAATATTTGGAGGCGGGTGTTGCTTTCACCCGTCTCCAAATATGTGAATCAATAGAGGCGGGGGAAGGCAACACTCGCCTCTATTCAGATCCTCCATATTTGGAGGCGGGTGTTGCTTTCACCTAGCTCCAAATATGTGAATCATTGGAGGCGGGTATTGCCTTCACCTGCCTCCAATGAAAAGCATCTTTGGATGCGGGGAAGAGAACACCCGCCTCCAAATATGCCTTTTCTGAATTTCCCACCCCTTTAGGGGCGGGTGTTACTGCACCCGCCTCCAAAGGGGCGCCTCCTTTAGCTCATCTCGTGGTAGTGAATATTGTTTACTTGTGATAGTTTTACTCTTATATTTGAGATTTTTTTTATTTCTACAAATAATACTCTTTTTTATTTTTTTTCTCAAAAACATACATTACATCAACAATTAAACTTGATAAATCATAACTTATAAGTAATACGTGACACATTAGAAACTATACGCGATACTTTTGTTGTTTTAAAAATAGGCAATACTTGATTATACATGTGACACTTTTTTAAATATGCAATAGTTCGATCCTTATTAACAATACTTAAGGAATATGATACATTTTTGTCCTTTATAAAAAATACTTTTTAATTTTCTTTTAACAACAAGAAATATATCTCTAACTACACTCAATATATTAGATGTTATACGCGATACGCAATAAATTAAAGGTTGTAGGTGAGTTTTCTTACGCAATACTTCATACATACATTTATACAAATGATACTTTTAAGACTAAGCTCGGTATTTTTTCTTTAAAAAATGTATTACCTATTTCTAATTAAAAAACAAAAAGTACAAAAAAAATCCACGCGTCGAGGAAACAAGCTTGCGTAGAACGGACACAAGTGTTTGTGTTATATAAATAATCTTATTTACTCCTATTTTTTGTAATTTTTGCTTTCTTTCTTGGGTGAATTATAATTATTCCATGAACTTTGGTATGGTTATGAAATCAACAATGCTGTCATTTGAAATTACAAAATATCCCTTGTCATTGGTCCATAGAAATGTTTTTATTATGGTAATAAATTTGGTGAAAAGAAATTTTACAGCCCAACCGAATTCTTGCTGATTTTTTAAACCTTACGTGGAAGGCGGCTAAGTTTATTTTTTTATTTTCATCAATATATTACTGCTAATACAAAATAAAAAAACAATTCTATAAAAATAATAATCTTATTACAAAACTATATATTTTTCATGGTAAATATAGAAGTATATATTTATAGTGTTAAATACAAAAGTAATCTCTAGACCACCCGGTCTTATGGGAGCTTTGGAAGTGATTCCTCGTCAATTTGTTAAGATGTCAAGGTACATCTCCTTCATCCACTCTTTGCTCCAGCTGCCCTTGAAATAGTTTTTTCCACAATAAATAGAGAAACTTTTCCACTGCTATAGCAATCTCTTAGTCTATCTGCACTTCCATTACTAAGCAGCAGCATTTATAGGGAGACAGGAAATCAAAATATTAGCACGAAAATACTTGTACTACAAATAAGCCAGCCTTTTTTTTTAAGAAGGCACTCGAACTTACTTTCCCCAGTATAACATTTGTCGAATTACAAAGTAAACTGGTATACTGCAATGGATTTTCTCCAAATTAAATTCATCAAAAAATTTACTTCAAAACATAACAGATAGTGGTACAAATTAAAGAAACTTGAAAGTGAAACTTTGGGCCAAGAAAATAAAAAATGAGAAATAAGAACTAAGATGGAGAGACTGAACTTTTTGAACCAGAAATGCCTGTAATTTCAAAGATGCTATTTTAGTCTTTGGCATACAATGGTCCCAAATATGCTAAAAAGAAGAAAGAATAAGAAAGACAACCTTAGAAAGAAAAATTTTGGCCCCAACATGCTTCTTGTCCGAGCCAAATGTGTTTATCAGTCTCTCTTGCCCCCATTGTTTGTCCAATAACTTAAATGTAATTAAGGGAAGTTGGTTTCTTGGTGGCTTTGTACAACCAAGCAGCGCCCCCCAAAAATTTCATCCTTATTTAAGTCAAGAATCATGAAAACTCATTAAGCACTTCACATAAGAACTCATTACTTGTAGTATTAAGATGCAATACATATTTACCTCATAACCAGAAAATGAGCAATAAAAGGGATGGAAATAAGAAATTGATAACTTAAGACAAGTTCTTGAGTCATACCAATCAACTCAGTGATTTCCCTGGCTGCTTAAAAAATGATCATTACAATACATAGGACCAAATATATGCATCTTCACCTAACCATTACAATACAAAAAAGAAGAAGTGCACTATATCTAAGCAGATTAAAAACAATTTGATAAAACTTGTTATGGAAAACATACCTCACAATTTATAGTTTAACAATGACAAAGATTTAACTAAAGATGAATGGAAAATTTCCATAGTAGCAAATCATATATCAAAGGACATCCGGAAGGGTACATGATGCAGCATCCTCTCATTGAGGTAACTGAAAGTCAAATTCTCAAACCTACTTACTGAAGCAAACTAACAAGGATAGTGAGATATTACTCTCTATATGAACCTCTAGCAAATGGAGTTCACTCTGAAGAGTAACACTGCAAACAACCAAATTCTCGCCAGCATAGCCCATTTCAAGTATTTCTCACTTTGTGATGGTATCATTCTATCCGTGATTCAACAGGGGACATGACTGTCATTTGCGTTAAAATGCCAGTTCTGCTATTTATGTTCTTCAACAATTCTGCTTTAAAATTTCAATTTTTAATCCTTTAGAAAACATCACAAGTATCACCAGCTAGTACATAAACTGATAATTTAATTAGAATGCACAAATCTCATTAGTTAACTCCTTAATCAAGTAACCATTTTCATCAATCCAACATCCTGTTATTCAAAATTTTTTGTTACAACAATAAATACTTCAGCAGCTTCAACCTAAAAATTTAAACCCAAAAGAAATGAGGAAAGACTATATTTGGAAATGAGGAAAGACTCAAAAGATATTTAAATACTACTGTCTCAACCCCACTACAAATCCCAAAACCTAAAAATAAGATAGTCAAAACAAAAGTGGAGCTCTCATTCATTGGGAGAGTTGGTTGGTTTCAAGAAGGAACCAAGTGTAATCTCACTTTCTTAAAGGGAGCAACGCATGGCAAAATAGATAATAACATTGGATTTTGAAACAAAACTTACCACACAAGAGCACAAATCTCACTTATGATTGCAATAATTGTTAAAATATCACTATGGATCTAAAATAGTAACCATAAATAGAACCCAAGAAAATTAGGACTGTTAGGCAAAAGAAGAGCAGCTCACTTAAAAATGAGCTCCAACCTTATAACATCAGAGGACATCATGTTCTTACACAAATGAGAATACTTGGAAGTCGGAAGCTCAAATAGCCGATTTTTGCAGCACCAATGAAATAAAGTCAAGGCCAACAACATATTCACAACTCCGTACTTGAATCTAATGCAGAGGCCTCAGCCATCGCCATTCATGCCTACAAAAACAAGGTAATGGAGCAAATTTCCAATGTTAAGTGAATCATTTGGCTTTATACTGAGTTTGGATAATACTAAGATGTATCCCAAAACTAAGTACATTTCAATTAACGACAAAGCTCTCTAAAGTATTACCTAAAAGTTATGAGTTGTTGCCGGAAAGATCACCACCAAGTCCGTCAGTCCCTACAATATTCTTTTCCATAAGAGAAATCACAAGAAAGTTCAGAGATGAAATATACAAATAAACAAACTCACATTATGCCAAAATTCACAAGAAGAGCCCCAAAAGAAAAAGAAGCAAAGCCATGTGAACAAATTATTACTCAAAAAATAGCTCAAATCTCAAAAGACAGTAAAGCTATCGTGAATAGATTCTTTTCCTTGGCTAACCTTTCAAGCTCTTCTTGCCTAGGCTGTTCTTCTTCCTTCCTTGATCTCTATCTTCCATTTTCCCCCCTTTCCTTGGCTTCTTTAAGCCTTGCAAGTTTCTATAAGTTCCAAAAACAAAAACCAAAAAATAATACTGGTGAGGTAAAAAGAAACAAAATGAAATCAGAAATGGTGGGGAAGGAAAGAGATCATAACAAATTCACATTTAGAAGGATAGCCTAAAAAAACCAAGGTACACAAGCAACCCATTAATTAATAGTTTCTCAGCAGGAAAATACACAGAAGAAGCTCATTAATACAGAAAAAGCATTCAATTTACTTTTTATGCAGCACAACAGAGAAACAAATCAAATGAAACAAAAGAAATGAAGTACCAAATTTGAGCTAAAAAATCATCTATATTTTCATAACTCAATTAGGTGCAAAATATCTAACATAGACTCCAACATCATGATGCATCCATTGACTTTAGTAGCTATTCAATGAACTCATTATTTCAGAAAATACAATATTATCTACGAACAAGATTCCCTCCCTCCCTAAACCAAATTTCAACTGCAGATGAAAACAAACATTACAAAATAAGCAAAAGAAAATGATAGGCCCTAGCTTGCATTAAAGAAAGGCTATAGATCCTACAATCAACAGGTTACATAACAGCATCCCATGAATGTTTCTTGGGTCTAATAAGGATGAAATTGCTACATTTCAACCGGAATGCAAAAGAAACAAAAGCCATCTACATAAAGCAATTCTTCTGCAACGAAAGATGAAAAATAAAAGGAAAGCTTAATATGTTTTCAGTCTTTTGGAGTACAATACATACATATTACAAATGTACATTGGATAAAAATCCAAAATCTCCACAATCAAACTTCCAGCATTTAGGAAAACAAAAGAAACAAATCAGCCCAAAGGTAAAGAGAAAAAAAATAGAAAGCATGAACCTAAGATTGGTCACCACAAAAATGAAAAGGAAAAAATCAACCCCATTGTGAAAAAGAAAGAAAACTAAATCAGAAACTGCTAACAAATTTACATTTAGAAGAGGAAAAAACCTTTGGAAAACCATGATTCTTATGTCTTTTCGGCTTTCTCATCCTTGAGACATAAAAGAACCAACAACCTAAAATAGAAAGCATAAAAAACCAAGCATATAAAATAAATGAACAGCATCGAAGCAAAAACCAAGTTGAAACGGGGGAAAAGAAAAAATGCACCAACCTTTATCATAGTTTTCTCTATTTATGGGGTCCTGATTTTAACTGAAGCCACAAACCAGAAAAAAAAATTCCATAAAAATGTTTAATCAGACCAAAGGCAAATACTAAGAAGGAACTATAAAAATAGAGAATAAAACATGGTCACCTTCATTTTCTAACCCAGCATCAGAACAACCTAAAAAGCATAAAATAAATTGAAAACAAAGGTTAAGCCATTTTCTTCTCCTATTCAAAACAAAAAACAAGTAGAAACAGGGGGGAAAAAACACACATTCCACCGACGATACTCATTAGCGGATGGAAAAGAAAAAGAAACAAATCTCAGATTCTGGAGCCAAAGTAGCTCTGTGAAACTTATTTAAATTTCAAAAAACCGAAGGATGTATTTAGTATTGTAAGGTTCTAAATAGTGCTCCTTTGTAAACATAAAAAAGGAACATATTACTTTTAACACACAATTCGAACCTGAAAAAAGGTGAAATTTTTTTGAAAATGAGCACATAAACACAACATTTATTAGCTTTGAAGGAGACTAATTTATTAAAGAAGTAAATTTAGAACCTATTTTTGGTCACACAGGCCTTGATAATCATCAAGATAGTCACCCATCATGACTTGAGCTCTTGAAGTGGAATCTGAAACAGATGGACTTAGGAAACATCAAACTCTAAAGGGCTTCAGAAAACCATTGAAAATTCATCACAGAAATACATATACAGTACCTGAATTTCTAAAGACATGACGGGCAATTACAGAAACTCCAGGCTGAGCAACTTTCACAAGCAAAAATGATAAACAGCATAAAAACCCTAAAACAACATCAAGCAAAAACAAATGGGATAGTAAAAAAATAAATCACCTTCCAATGCTTGAAGTGGAAGTGTAGAAATGAGAGAGTAGAAAGAGAGAATAATCCAAAAGAAAAGGGGAAGACGGAGTGGGAGTACACAGATAGGTAGTAGTCTCCTTAAACTTTGGTCGAATTACATTTATTCCCTAAACTTTGGTATAATAATGAAATCAACTATGTTGTCATTTGAAATTACAAAATATCTCTTTAAACTTAACAGGGTGTAAAAAAAAAAAAAAGCTAAAATATCGTACAATTTCTTTTTCCTTGGTGTGCAACCATCGTGCAAATTATATGCTCCACGTGATTTATTTTGAAGTTTTTACACATCATAATATTCATTTTTGAAGTTCTTACGCCCTAAATGTTTAATTCGTAATATGTACATTTCAAGAGGAGCATAAATGTAAATAATCAAAATAAAACGATAGGTTTCATAATTACACTAAAGTCCATGTGTTAGATGTAATTCACCCTTCTTTCATTCCATGTCATAGTTTTTGTTCGGACATTTATTAAAGAAAGGAGATAGGCAGAGAGGATTACGATTTAAAAATTCAGAGGTTTCTTTTCGGAAAAATATCGCGAGATGATACGAGAAAATCATAGGCACCTCACCTCCTAGTCTACTATGATCTTATGTGGTATCAAATATGTGAGAATGTAAAAGATAGCGTGTGTCTCAAGTCCGACATAAGCCACTGTGACTGAACCACCCAATCAAAACACACTCTCTCGCCAAAACCCCCGGCCCCCCAGTACCCCCGCCCCCAGCCCCAACTCCACAGTGGAGAGAAAGAGAAAGAAAAAGACGAGATTTTGAAGAGATGAGATATAGAGAGATAGAGATAGAGACGAGGCAGCAAAATAGCACTACAGACACTGCCACTCTCTGTACCTCTCTTCTTCTCCCTCTTCTTCTTCTTCTTTCTCTGACCATGGCTTGGTAGCAAAAACCCAACGGAATCCAACCCCCACATCCCAGTCCACACACACACAGTGGGAGCCAAACAGAACAAGGCAAAGAAGGGGTTACAACCTTCCCTTTACCTTATTTTTCTACTGAATAACCTCCATTTCCCGTTTTTGTCCCATTCTCTGTTCCGTACGGCACCTCATCATCATCAATGTACGTTCCCTTCTCTCTGTACCTTCTCATTTCTGGGAAAAAAAATTAATCCCTTTTTTAATTTAATAAAAAGTTTGTGTCTTTTTCGTTTTTTAATCTGTTTTGTTGTCTATTGGGGGCGGTGGGTGAAGCGGGACGGGTCTGAGTGAAGTTTTCTAATCTTTGGATGGTGTTGGTGTGATGGGGCAAATGCTATTGAAATAGAGTGTGTGTGTTTGTGGAGTATTTGGGTACTGGAAGTTAACATGTTTGACCGAATGCTAGTGATTTTTGAGGCCCCTGCTTTGGGTTTCTTCGCTGCTTTAAAATCCAGTTGTTTAATGGGATATTCATTTGTGAAATGATTTGATTTCTGGAAATTATTATTACTTTTGATAAACTGATTCTTTTGAGGCGAATGCTATGGTATCTGGGTAGTCTCTCATTCTGCATTTGGTGAGAAAGGAAGATGCAGTTTTGTAAATTTTTGTTTTTCAAACAAGGTGGGCTAAATTGCTGAAGTCGCGGCCTTGTTTTTGAATTTCTTGCTGTGGGCATTCTATAAACCAGATTATATCTAGTTCCTGCGTTTTAAAGCTCTGTTCTTGATGCAATGTGCTTCTTTAATTTCAGTGCTATTCTGAGGTTTGGCCCTTTTCATTGTTTATGCAGCTGTTGTAAGGGGCTGTGATCAATTTTTGGAGGAAAATGGAGGGAAATCCAGAAAGAGTTCATTACATGAACACGGCCTATCCTTATAACGGTTCAGAGGTGTTCATGGACTTCTTTGGAGGATATTCACATCCCCCGTTGCATTATCCTCAACCTCCACTAATGCCTCATGATCATGTAATTGTTTCTTCTTATTTTCAGCTTCCACTTTACTTATGCACTCGTGGGCTTCTGTAATTTCGCTGAAGATCATGTTTTTTTATTTTTTATGTTAATCCTTCTTTGTTGTTAGGTTTTTTTTTTTTTTATTTTTTTTTTTTTATTTTTTTGCGTTGAGATGGAAATGCCTGTTCTTTCACTTAGTTGAGTTCTCAGAGTTTTTTTGAAAGCAATAGTAATATCAAATTCGAGCATTATTTTTCAATGCGGATATATTGTCTGTTTCAAAATACAGTTAAAATTTGGCTTATCAAAGTGATGTAGTTTGCTTACGTTGTTTGCGGAAAAGACAAGGTTTGTCTATGTATGCTCTGGTTTCAATGCATTATCTGCGTAGTAACTGTTTCACTTTCTGGGACTTTTAAGGTTCCGCACTTGTTTATTGTACAACAAAACATTAGCCACGTGTATGCTTGCATTCTTCTTTTATCACTTGTTTGAAATTGTGGTTTTTACATCTTATCATGTTTATATGCTGTTCATTGTGCAGGGATCTACGTACTGGTCTATGAATATGAATTCATACCGATTTGGAACTGCTGCTCCAGAGAATACCTCCTATTACAGTCCTTATACTATGAACGATGAACTGATGAGGATGGATTACCACAGAACAGCTTGGGAGTATCCTTCTGTCATGAATGTACAAGAAGCAGCAACCATTGTAGAAGAAGCGCATGCGGTTCGTATGCCTTCTGAAGAAATCGAAGCCCATTCGGTTCAAATGCCTTCTGAAGAAACTGAAGCCCCTACTATGCAGGCTATCCCAGAAGAGAGTGAGCTCCAATTTCTATTTTCATTTTTTTTGGTCCTCACATTTTGAAAATTTTGATAGAAACTTGATAGCATACCATTTCCTGCTTTGCTTATTTGTGGTTTGATTCTCCTAACTTAAAGGAAATTCCGGTTCTGTTTTGATTACAAATTTTTTTCTACTTAGAATGCGGTTCATATCCATAATTCAACTTTTTATGCTACCTGTTTGTATGTGCAATAGTGACCTATCATTCTAGTGTTTTGCGATCTTATGTTCTTGTTTCATTTTCAATGTCTATGCAGCCCAAAGCCCTGATGGCACATTTAGTCAACAAGATGCTGCTACTTCTCAGGTGTGTGGATTGGTTGTACACTAGGGTATCTCTTGATAACATTTAGCTGTTGATAATTTGGATCAGATAATAAGGGAAATGTTGCTTTCACTGATTGTCATCATACTTATTTGTAGCTTACTTCTGTTTCCTGCATGCTACAGGTTGTTTGGGAAGATAATATTGATCCTGACAACATGACTTATGAGGTTTGAATACTTGGAGCTTTTCTGTATCTTGATTGTACACTTCGATGTGAGAAAATTTCATGAACAGAACTAATTGGTACCCAGTTTCATTGTTACTCTGAATCATTAAGTGAAACATGATGAATAAATCATGCGTTTGATCTTCTGTTTATTCACTTTAGAGTCTTAGAGTCTCTGGTCAAGTCTTGTGCATGTAATGTTATGTTCTGTGCATAAAAGTAACTAAAGTGGAATTTTGTGCAATTTCAGTGCATAACAGTTACTAAAGTGGAATTTTGTGCTATTTCTGTGCATAAAAGTTACTAAAGTGGAATTTTGTGCAATTTCAGTGCATAATAGTTACTAAAGTGGAATTTTGTGCTATTTCTGTGCTTAAAAGACATAACTGAAGTGGAATTTGGTGTTATGTTCAGTGCGATTTTTGTGCTATTTCTTCTACTTTTAGTGCTTTCGTTGTACAATTTCTGTGTGGTTTCTTGGCTCTCTACTGTTTAGAAGATCAGTTTATTGTCAGAGTGGCTCACTTTAAAGTACTGCATGACCAGATATCATTGATATATGTTCATGATAGTAGCAATACAGAGCTTATTTTCATAAATTTTTCACCTTTGGAAAAGTGATTAAAGTGCAAAAGTGGAATTTTCTGTGCAGAAGTCAACACTTCAAACTAGTTTGAAAAAGGAAGTGTTTGCTTAATTGCTGAATTATCCAAAGCCTATTTACATTTGTTCTGCTATGCTAGTGCACTAGGTTTCAACTTCATCTTCATTTCAGTAACTTAAGGCATTTGGATACATATTGATTGCAAGATTCGGGGTTGATTTGTGACTGTTACATATTTGCTGCAGGAATTACTTGATTTAGGTGAATCAGTTGGTACTGAAAATCGGGGGCTTTCACAAGAACTGATTGATTTGCTTCCAACTTCAAAGTACAAGTCTGGTGGAATTTTTTCTAGGAAAAAATCTGAGGAAAGGTATTACTGTGCTCAATATGCTTTCTGATTCTGTTTTCTATGTTCAACACTCGCTCTTAGCATACTTCATTTCTACTTGGGTTAGGTCAATCTTGTCTGGTCCAGTACAAACTGTTACATTCTAATACCGTGCTGATTGGTGTGGTTGGCTGAAATCAGCACCTATTACAATGATTGGTCTTCTGGTTTTAGATCTTAAATTGAGCACAAATATAATTATTGTGAATTCGATTGTGATTCACTATTTAACAAGTTCTCATTTGTTGTATATGAAGTTTCTGATCAATATTCTGTAGATAATTAGTAAAGGGAATGATGTGCATGTTATAGTAGCTTGATTTGTCTAAGAGAGAAAATCAGCAGAATGAATTTCCTTGGGTGCAGTAGGCTATAATACACATTCTGTTACTTCTCAAGACTCCTTTGCATTCTGTGCTAATATCGTGCTGATTGTTTCATGGATCATGCCAACTCTTCATCATCTTATCATATTTGTTTCTCCTGTTTGAACAAGATGTGTGATCTGCCAAATGAGGTACAAAAGAGGGGATCGGCAAATACATTTACCTTGCAAACATGTATACCATGCTACCTGTGGATCCAAATGGCTGAGCATCAACAAGGTATAAACAAAATTTTCAAGGCGAGCCTGAGCTTAAATTCTTGTTATCTAAGTTTTCTTGTAGATGATTCTACTTTCTTTTGCCAGACATGCCCTGTTTGCAACTGCGAAGTCATTCTTGATAATCAAGGCAATGAAGGAGGACACATTTGAAATGGTGATACTATCCCAAACATCTTACATACATAGAGCTAGTTTAGTTTAGATTAGCTAAGTTAGGTTTCTATATTTTGCAATGAGGTAGGAGCCATACAACCTTTTGTACAATTAATGCGACCGTGATAGGAAAGCTCGAAAGCTGAAGCCCTCTCCAAGATATTAAACTTTGTTTACAAGTATAGTTAGTATTGCTTCAAGCTGTTGGAAAAAAAGTTACATGGTTGCTACCTGTTCTGCTGCTAAATGTACTGAAGCTAGCAGGTTACATTTTGACTGATGTTTATACATTTTGCCATAAAGGTGAGGCTTGCTTATAGCTAAAGTTACTGCCCTAACCTTCATTTTCATCTCTTTTGGTTCTGATTTTTCTGTGTCAGAATTCTATCCAAGTAGTTGTTTGGACTAAGGAGTCAGTATGTATGTGCACACTTTACCTAGATGATCAAGTTTAGTACAAGTAAGAGGTGTTATTTCATGTTGATTCTCTACACATTAGCTAATACTCTTTTGTATTAGAAACAAAAACTGCTTTTTTTTTTCAACATGGAGAGGGAGTAGGATTTTCAGCAGAGGGGATCTCGGTCCCATTCATAGGGAAAATTACATTTTTACCCTTACTGAATATGAGAAGATACTTGTGTATTCTTGGTATAGTTATTTTGGACCTTGTCCTTACTAATGGGGTAAAAAAGATTATTAAAGTCTTCCGACCAAATTTTCTGTTCATTTTTTCATGTCTTATTCTGTTTATTGAGGATAATTAGTGAGTGATAAAATAATATCACTTGACCCTCAATAAACTGAATAAAATATGAAAAAATAGATCGAAAATGTTTTATCTATTCCAAGAGAGGAATGGTCAATTGAATATTTCAGAAAGAAGGCCTAAAAGTAACTGAACAAGCATAAAAGGCCAACAATGTATTTATTAGAAGAACAAAACAGGGCTAATGACAACAATTACATAGCTGTAAAAGTGGCAGCAATGAGCAACCAAAAACAAAAACCAATGCTTTAAAGAATGGATTAAGCTGGAAACTACCATTCCAATGTATCATCATTATGGAATGCAAAATGGGCTTTGTACATGCACATATAACCCCTCCAACAATGAGAATCTGAAACTCAGAAAACAGCGCTGCTTCAGTGGCTGCAACATTTTCCCTAAAACCAATGAAAGAAACAGTTCAGTTGTCTCTCTTTCAGTTGAATTATTCAAAATCTGAATGCCTGAATAAGGTCATTGCACTCAAAGATTTCATCACTACTTAATGTTTGTTGACGGCCTAATGGGGGATGAAACATAGTATTGTTCAGGCACCACCGGATCCATACTTCTTTCCAAAGACGATTAACTGCAGTTTGTCATAGCCAGCAAGCACACCAGCACCAGCAACGGCACGAAGGATGTTCGCCCCAGCTCCCTTGAACAGAGACTTTGCCCCCTCATTCTTCAAGATTTGAGTAAATGCATCCAGTGAGCTTTTGTACTTAACTGCCTCACCTGATGTCATCATCATTCTTCTTCGAACAGTATCAATAGGATATGATGCAAGGCCGGCGCCATTAGTGATTAGCCACCCGAGACCGAAGCTAGCAAAGAAACTATCCTGAAATCCAGAAAGGAAACCGTTAAAAGTTTACTGGAGCCACAACATACCAAGTTTTCACTTTTAAACAATAAGATGTTTTGGTACATTGCGTAAAAACAGTGCATCATTTCCTGCTTCATTCGACACCTTAACGGGATATGCTACAAACTTCAACTCTTGAGAAGTTATATCAATCTTGATCAAAATGGGATGAAAAACAAGGTTCCAAATAACTCAGAGAAACATAAACAAAGGTCATGAAACTTTTACCTGCAGATTACCAGTAAGGAGCACTGGCTTCAAAGAATCATACATTCCAAAGTAGAGACCGCGGTAAACAATGATCCCAACACAAGAAATGTTGAATCCGCGATAAAGTCCAGCAATACCATCAGAAGCCATTGTCTTGCGGTAAACGTCAACCATGCCATTGAACTGCCTCTCTCCTCCTTTCTTTGCAGCCTTGGCATCATTTGCTAGCCGAGTTCGGGCATAATCCAGGGAGTAAACGAAAAAGAGGGAAGAAGCACCAGCTGCACCACCTGATGCCAAGTTTCCAGCAAACCATTTCCAGTAACCGTCTCTGTCTTTCCTAAAGTTAAACAGCCTCTTGAAGTAATCCTTAAATGCAAAATTCAAGGCCTACATGGAATCAAAAAGAAAACGTCAGTCAAACATCGGCAAAAGATGTCTTCCAACCAAGGAGTAACAGAAAGAGGAAGCCCTCCAACCTGTGTGGGGAAGTAACGAATGACATTAGCAGTGTTGCCTCTCCACAAAGAGATAACACCTTCCTCCCCCATTGTTCGCTTAAAACAATCACCAATTCCCTTGTACGGTTCAGACAGACGTCCTGCCTTGAGCATTTCGTCCTGATTTTGAATTAGCAATTTAACACGCTCAATTGGAGCAGCAGCGGTTTTGGATACAGCTGCAGAGACCCCTCCCATGAGAAAGTCAATGATGAAGTTAGTAAACCCCTTTTCTGAAGGGGCTTGAACATAAACTGGAGGTGCAGATGATACAACCATAGAAAGGTTCTGTGCTGCTTGACGTGACTGTAGGTTCTGATACTGAAACACGGCATTTGTATAATTTCCATATGTAAACTTCCTCTGGTACAAAGACTGTCCAAAACCACCTTCAGAAACTTGAAGATCTGGAACTCTGGTGGGCGCAGCAAAGAGCTTTGGGGCCATTTTCTGGGCCACAGTGGGATACCTTTGCTGATCAATCATCATGTTCTGCAACAGTGCAGAGTAAACATAATCAGAACAAGCAAATAGTACAAAAATAACAATAGAAACTATTTATAGCCCTGTTTGTTTTGATTCTCAAAACATGATTTTGAGAAAAGTTTTAATTTTATAATAATTTTTTATCATTTTCAATACATCTTTTTACATTTTTCAATACACTTTTTTATATTCCCAATACAATTTTAATATTATAAAATTAAAATAAATTTCAAAACCATATTTTGAAAATCATACCACACAGGACTTGCATTCAAAACACATTTTCCAATCATTCCCAAACACAGCCTTTCACATTTCCAATACATTAAAAAAATTCATTTCCAAAACATATTTTCAAAACAGAACTAGCATACAGGCCTTAAACCTTTACTGCAGCATCTCGGGTTGACCTATGGATAACATTTCATCATCAAATCCAGTCAAAATGCATATTTTCATTTATATCTAAAAATGACAGATCTTTTTAATAAATTATTTCAAGTCTTTTCAGGTCTTCCGCTTTCCACTTTTAATTTGTGTTAACAAAATTAGTCTAATGTTTCCACACATCTGTCTTAACATGCTTATTTCTATTACAAAATCCTCCTCCCCCAGACTTCTAATTTAGCATTAACTCCAGTCGTTGTATCGATTAAAACTATATCCAACCCTCTAATTTTAGTCTTCATGCACCTTCAAACAGGTAAAAGCACCCAAAGTAAGAAACCTAACCAACAGGACTCTCAAGTCACCATAAAGCAAAAATGCACCTATAACTTAAAATATAAACAAGTCACTCTTACGTCCAAACAATATCCAGATTTGAGTGACAAAATCAAACCTATCACAGCTCACTAGCAAGGAACTATACAAACAGACGAAAAGAAAAAGAAAAAACAAATTTCTAATACCACAAAGTACTAACGGAGTTATGCTAACAATAAACTATTTCAGTTTATCTCTTCCCCGAAAAACTCCTTCCCTAATTATAACAGACATCCGTAAAGATAAAAGAACAAAGTAATGACTATTTCAGGATGATATTATCCATCGAATTTCTTAAACAATAATGATTTCGGCCACAATTTTCCTCCAAACAAATCCAGATGTCCGAAACCAAAAGTTTGCCAAATGGCTTATTGCCTGAGAAAACTTACATAACTTCAGTATAACATCACCTTTCCGAAAATATAATACTCCCTCTGTTCCATTCAAAAATTCCTGTTTGTAATGCTGAAAACAGTATTACAAACAGGACTCTTTGAATAAGACGGAGGGAGTACATAAATTTTATTTTTTTACAAGGAAAGAAAAAAAAAAAAAAAAAAACCCGGATTGATGTATTACTGTCATAGCAGTCCACAGAAATCAGTAACCACCACAACGCAAAACGGGAACGGCCACAAAATATTCACATACATTTCTACTCAAATCTTTCTGTAAAATTGAAAGGCCCAAAAAGAAAAGAACAAAAATGTCCAAACATTTACATCCAATTAAAGAGATTCTCAGATGAATATCATAACCATAGAACCCAATAACCAAATCTCATACATGCATCGAAGGGGATAACCAAGAAAACACAGAATCAGTGAAATTAAAGAATCGTTTAAACTAGAACTACCACTCAATTGAAGAACTAAATGTGATGAAAATGAATGAATCAATACCGAAATGATGAAACCAGGATATATGATCAGGATGGATCTCTTAATCCAAAACTTCGGAAGATGAATGATGCGAATACACTGGGTTCCGTTATATAGTGAAGTTTCTTTGCCAAGCAGAGGAGTCGAAAGTGGAAAGGTAGGGAGGGAATCGAGGAGTGATTTGTTTTACATTTTTTGCATGCGATTTTCACCCCCCTAAAATTTGCATAACTCTAGTTTGGCCTCAACAATTTTCAAATATTACATTTCATTATAGTACTTCTAACCAAGGACCAAGGTGCACCCACCAAAACTCCAAAATTGACGCCTCGTTAAGCTATGGACCGAAAAATTCGGTTATGATGACAAACCAATCACTTGCCTTTTTTTTTTTTTTTTTTTTTTTCAAAATAAAAACAAAACTTGAATATGACGGTTCCATTATACACATATCAATCGAGTTTAACTTATGAAGTATCATAATTATGTTATGAAAATACATGTATTATTTTAACATATAATATTTCGTGTATTGAATTTAGCAATTATGTATCACAGTTATGAGTTTAGCGTTAATATATCGTGTATCAAGTTTACTCTTTGATGTACCATGTATTGAATTTAACATATGTATCACTATTATGAGATTAGTTTCTAATTAATACCTCACATATCAAGTTTAAAGTCTCTTGTGTTATGTATTGATGAAAATATTCATATTAAATTTAACATATAATATATCACTAGTTTTACGTGACTCTACCTTAAATTATGATAGATAGTATCAGATCACGAGATCAAACCAAAATAGACTGGATAATTATACATTATAGAAATTATGACACCTCATTTAAAAAATAAAAGTATTTTAACATATGATATTCCGTCCTCAAACGAAATTTTTATAATAATATGATGATAGTAAATTCCACTTTTTTTTTCTTTGTCAAATAAAATTTAATTTAGTGTATTTCGATATTAAAAATTTATTCAATAAGTTATACTCCCTCCGTTCCATTAGAAGGGTCTACTTTGACCAATGTTGAAAAATAATAATTTAAACCAAACTTGTATTAATTAGGTAATTATATTTGTAGCAGGAATTGCTATTTTGTCTGTTGCCTATTTTGTTTAGTGTTTGCTTTGGAAAACCTAGTTGTTTTAGAAAATAGTTCTGAATCAAATTTATGATAGGATTCAGGGATAGTTTAGCCTTTAAATAGAGGCATTGGGTGATCATTGTAATCACAGAGAATTATAGAGATAGATAGAGAGATACAGAGACAAACTGAATAGCCTTCCGGTTGTTTCTCGACCAAGCTTCGGCTTAGGTGCGCCGCACAGATTGTGTGAATGCGGGTTTGTTTATTGTTCATTATTACAAAGAAGTTTTATTCCACCGTGCGTTAGTCTCTTTAATATTATTTTGGACATATATATTTTTTTATATCCTACAAGTGGTATCAAAGCTAGAAAAAAAAAAAATCTGTTTAGTTGACAGTCGTGTCACGCGTTCGGCGTCAAAGAGAGAAAAAACAGAGAAGCGTTCTTGGCGATTTTACTGTGAGAATAAATTCTCAGGCGTTGCAGTGTACATGCAATTTGGATCAAGTTAAGAAAAGGCGTTTCGGCTAAACAGAATAGAAAGCCTTGAGGCAATTCTATTTCCTACTTCAAAGCTCTTTGTTTAAAACTTCGGATTTATTTTAGCTTAGTTTACAAGGCACAAAGTCATTGTTTATTGGCTTGTATTGGTTCGTGTGCGGTTGGATTGAATCAATTGATTGTTTGACTTCGGTGGTTTTTTCATTCGGCAGAAGAGATTGAGTTTTGTTAGATTCGTTTGTGACAGCTTTGGTTTGTTCTTCTGGGTTCATTTTAAGAAAAAAAAAAAGGGGGGGGGGGGGGGGGGGGGGGGGGAAGAGAAATTCTAATCTTAATTATGGACTGGAGTGCTTATGTTAACCATATTTCAAAGTTAGTTAGGAGACAAAATTACCCTATTTGGATAACGCTGATGGATAGTTGTGTTGGAGTATTTGGTTTGTGACAATTCATTCAAAAGGAGGTGACAAATGATGCAGACTATGAAACAAAGGAGAATGTACGTTTGATATTATCTCTAATTCGTCAATCTGTTGATAGTTCAATCTCTGAAAAAATTTGTCATGCGAAAACTGCGAAACAAGCATGGGATATTTTGATAAAAAGTTATAGAAGGATGGTTAAAGTTCAGAAAAATAATGTTTTGAAATTGGAAAAGAAATTTAGAGATTGCTAAATGAGAAAATGTGAAACGATTGATGACTACTTTCATAGATTATTGAAGATCAGAGGTGAGATGACATCAAATGGGTATTTTCTCGCCGAAGATATTTTTGTGAACCATGTTCTAAATACAATTACTAGGAAGTTTGATTACTTTGTAGCATTAATAACTGAGACAACAGATATTTCAAAGTTTCGTGATTGGGTATTGTTTAGTATATTGATTCTTGATGAATAAATGATTAATATCAAGTAGTTAGTGATCAATGAGTTACAAGAGCAGCATGTATTTGAAAATATTGCTTCAAGAATTGTGGATGAAGAAAGTCAAAGTATCATTGAGCAAGAATGTGGCAATGTGGATAAAGGCATTGAAAGTGTTCATTTGGTCAAAGAAGAAGAGATTGTTTGTGTTACAGAACAAGAGCGAGATATTAAAATTGATGATCACGTAGATGAAAGTGATCATGGGAGTATTGAAAACTCTGTTGAACTGGAGTAGATCAAATACAGTAAAGTTGACTCCTTATTTGGTAGAGTGTCCGACCACGTTAAAAATGTGACAGTGGAGCCTTGGATTTGCAAGGGCATTGTTAGGTTTGATGGCATTGATGAGATTAGTAATGTCGACGGAAATCTCTGTTCTAAAGATGAATTGATAGATATCAGTGAATTCTTTGATCAAGTTGGGAAATTTGACAAGATGTGCTCAAAATACAAGTTTATATTCAAATCAAATTTGAAGGAAATACCTCGAATTGGCGAGGTTGTTATTGAAATTTGCAAGGATGATTACAAGGTTGACGAGAAGACTTGTTTAGATGAAGAATGGGTGGACATGACTAAGTTCTTTGATAAGGATGAGTTTCCACAAAAGATCAATGGAACATACAAAAGTGTCTCTACGATGAGACTGAAAATAGAGCTGAAAAATTACTACTAGGTGATGTTGCATGTTGTCTATACTGCAAAGGAAATTTTAGTGGAGATTCAAGCCCGTGATGGCAATGGACCTGCAGTGATCCAAGTTTGGTTTAAGCAAGGCTATGTTGGAAAAATAATTTAAAGAGTGAATTTCTCATTTCATCACAAACCTTTGACCATGTTATCCGAATCAACACGAACCTTCAAAAATTAGTTTTTTCAACACAAACCTTTCAAAAACGTTACAAAACATGACATTCCGTCTGCTCTCTCCATTAACTCACTAACGTCTCCACTATTTCAGGGATAAAATTGTCCGATTGTCAATTCTTTTGTCTTTCATTTCCCTTATTTTAAATTTATTTCCAAACAAACCCCCCAAACTTTCATTTTTTTACTTATTCACTTCAACAATTTCACTATTCTTCATCTCTCTCAACTCTAAACCAAAATCTTAAACTCCATTTCCTACTTCTTTCCCAAAACTAAGAAAATACAAATACTAAGAATATGGTTCTGGAGTCCTTGATTTCTCCAACTACAATCACCACCCATAATTCCCTTTTCAGAACCCAAGTCTCCGGCATCTTTCCGAGCCATGGACAAAGGGTAAGATATCAAAGAGGCAACGCAGAGTCAGAATCGAAGGTTTAAAGAGGCAAAACTTGAATCTGAGAATTGATTTTCAAGTGCTGAATATGTTTCTGTTTCTTTGATTATTGATGTTGTAGCTGACAGATATTTCAAATAGATTTGGGTTTTTTTTTTTTTTTTTTTGTTTTTCTTTTGCGATTTGGCCTGTTGTAGGCTGAAAATGGGTCTCTATTTTACTTGCTGTAAAATTGGTCTGACAGAAAAAAAAAAAAAAAATACAGACGTTGTCGTTCCAGCCTGCTCTGATCGAGGCCGGAACAACAGACACCTTCTTGTCGCACAACCAACGACTCAATGGCTGCGACCAGAAAGTCTGGTCGGGAGCGGCAGCAGCGCACAGCAACCAGATTTTCTGATCGCAACCAGAAGTTCACCGGCCAAAACCGTTCTGGCCGGAGAGGGGGATGGGGAATCGCAGGCACAGAAGCCCTGTGAAGAAGAAGAAGAAGAAGAAAAAAGATTCGGGAAGATGATGAATACTGTCAGCGCACTGTTCATCAAATTTATAGAGTGGCCCATATAATTTTATTTTTCTTAATTTTTGCCCCAACTTATTTTAAATAAGGAGAAAAATATTTATATGTTAATATTATATCATAATATTAAGAATAATTAGTATTTTAGTATTATTATTATATAGTAAATTTATATTAAAATGAAGAAGAAATTAAGAATTAAATTTCATTTATATTAAGATTTATTTTTCTTAATTCTTGGAAGATTGGGTAAAAAAATGAAAGTTTGGGGGGTTTATTTGGAAATAAATTTAAAATAAGGGAAATGTAAGACAAAAGAATTGACAATCGGACGATTTTACCCTTAAAATAGTGGAGACGTTAGTGACTTAACGGAGAGGGATGATGAAATGCCATGTTTTGTTACGTTTTTGAAAGGTTTGTGCTAAAAATTTGTAGTAGGAATTGCTATTTTGTCTGTTTCCTATTTTGTTTAGTGTTTGCTTTGGGAAACCTAGTTGTTTTAGTAAATAGTTCTGAATTAGATTTATGGTAGGATTCAGTGATAGTTTAGGTTATAAAAAGAGGTATTGGATGATCATTGTAATCACAGAGAATTACAGAAATAGATAGAGAGATAGCCTTATTGTTCGTTATTATAAAGAAGTTTTATTCTGTTATGCGTTAGTCTCTTTAATATTATTTTGGATATATATTGTTTTTTATATCCTACTACCAATGTACAACTTATTATAAATGTTAGGGAAAAATCAAAAACCCCGGAGGTTTGGACGAAAATAAAAAACATCCATGAGGTTTCAAAAAAATACCCAATTGTCCTTTGACCAGCACATGACTTCCTATTGATGAGCATCTTCTTCTTCTTCTTCATCGTCGATATCATCGTTGTCGGCATCGTCATCGGCATCATCTTCATCACTGTCGCCGCATAATCTTCATCACAGTCAGTGGGCATCATCTTCATCGCCTTCGTTTTACATAAAGCATCAAAAGGAGGCGGTAATTGATGGGCGGCGATTGGCAGTAGTTGATGTCGATGGGCGGTGACTGGTAGGATGATGAAGATGATGATGAAGAAAAATAAGAAGATGCCGATTAATGTGAGGTCATATGCTGGTCAAAGGACTATTGGGTATTTTTTGAAACCTCAGGGATGTTTTTGATTTTTGTCCAAACCTTGGGGGGTTTTTGATTTTTTCCCTAAATGTTAATGTTCAACATCTAAAATAGCTAATTTGACACACTTTATTCCATTTATATCCATGCTTATTAAGTATGGATTAATTGTAGACCACACATGATTATATTAGTAAGGATAAGAGTAGTAAAAAATTTGAAATTGGAATCTTAAATTGGAACAAAAGATAATTTTTCAAATGGACCATTCTAATGGAATGGAGGGAGTATCGTTTATCTTTCTTTTTATAAACATCATCCGTTATAAATTTTTTTATATTACTTATATGATTTTATTAATTATACATGAGTTCTTATTATAAAATTTATATTTTTGTATGTAATTATTAAAAATTAATATGAGAATAAAATCGTACATTTTTAATATTTCAACATTCAGATGGACATATTTATCAAACATAAATCAAATGATTAAACATTTTAGTTTAGATGTTGAATACTGAATTTTAAGAATTAAGATATAAGTTACTTAATCTAATCAGCATTTAATTTCGACATTAAGCATTCAAAAATTAAGCATTAATTTTTATTAAGCTGGTCCAACCAATGTGACTTTTCATAAACCGCTAGACATGATTTATCACTAATCTAACCCTATCATGTTAAATATTCACAACCTTAGTTTAAAGTAACAACTTTTGGAGTTCTATATGACATAGAATTTACTATGAGTATAATGTCTTCTTCAATACATTTTAATCATATGTGACACATAATTAAAAGACTCGTACATACTCTTTATAGTACTAGTTTGAGTGTATCGCACTGTGTGCGATGTCCATGAAATTGTTGGTAGGCAGCTGCACCTGCACTTACTTGCTTTTGATTTCTGAAGGGTTCTTACGCCTATCCTATCTTCTTCCATTCTAGTAATCATGTTCCTGCTCCAAAAAAAGATCAGTGTCAAAAGTGGGCCAAGACGAGGAAAACACCCTTCTCTCCTCCCCTTGCTTTAGAACACCAACCAATTTTGGGGTTTCAAGAGGCAGACATGCGAACTTATCATGCCCAACATGGGTTTGGATGAGGGTTTGCCATCTGAACACTTTGCCGTCGATCTGTGATGGGGGTTTAGAATTAGGAAAAAATAGCAGACTTGGATTTGTGAAGAAGACATGAGAGGAAGATGAAGATGAGATTTTGGCCGCCGGGTTGGTGAAGGAAAGAAGATGAAGAAGATGAAGCACACGAGAGAGAGAGAGAGAGAGAGGAGGTAGTTGAGATATTTTAGGGTTAATGGTTAGGGGTAGTTGAATGTTAAAAGAAGTATAAAAATATAAAAATAAATTGTGAAATTACAAAATTACCCTTTGACTGTTAACTATGACCTAAATTTATCGTTACACATTTCAGAAAAGCATATGGAGGTGATTCGTAGCTTTTTCAATCATAGGAGAGTCATCAATAATTTTCGTAAATCAAATAGGAGTTTTAAAGAATTTGCCCGTATTTTAAAACATATTAAAAAGAATATGCAATGATGTTAAAACATGTACAGTCAAACATGAGACTTCTTTATTTTTAATTATGAATGAATCATGTGTGTGTCACGAGTAGAGAAAGAGTTATGATCCTCATGCTAGGAAAATATTTTTGCTGAAAACTATGTGAAGTCTTTCCTCTTTTTTTTTTAATTTTTTTTTTCCAAAGGAAAGGCTATGTAAAGTCTTAGTCATATACAACATTTGGATTTCTTTCGAATTTTTGTTGCATTAATTTAATAATAACGACAATGACCGAAACATTAAATTTTGGTCAACAACACATCCCTCCATCCCCATAACGTTAGTCTAAAACTACACTCCTCTAGGCTCTATCTCCATCATTTTATATATTCACTCATCTTTGGAAAATATTTCAACGAAGGAAGTTGATCAAAAGGAGTGATCAAAATGATAAAATTAAGCATGGCCATGACACTCGTAATGGTGCTCCTGGCAACCGCCATGGCTCAATTGGCACACGGCATTCCCGATCTAAGTCCCGAAGCCGAAGAAAGTTGGTACAAAAGGCTTCCTAGTGCGAAACAGAAGTTTACCAAGCTCCACTTCTACTTTCAGGATGTCGTCTCCGGCGGTAGAAGTTGCTCGGGCCAACATTTTTCGGTCTGACGAGGGTATTTGATGATCCGATAACAGTAGGGCCATCGCCAGTATCCGATAGGATAAGTTATGGTCAAGGGATCTATACTCTAGCATCACTGGAAGAAACGAGTTTGCTGTTCACCTTCAACTTTGTATTCACAGAAGGCGCGAGTTCAATGGTAGTGTTCAGAGGCGAAACCCTCTCGGGGAAAAGTACAGGGAAATGGCGGTAGTAGGCGGCTCCGGTGTTTTCCGGCTGACCCAGGGAAGCGCTGTCGCCTCAACTTATTCTGCTAATGCCACCACCCAAGATGGTATCGTTGAATTCACGCTCATGGTTCTGCATTATGATCAACTTGGTTAATTAAGCCGAAGACATATTAATTGTAACTTGTTATTTTTGTTTGTTTGTTTGGGGTGTTTTTATTAATGAACTTCGCTGATCACAAGTCCAGTTTCCGTTTAATTTGTCATGCAATATTTAGTTGGTGCTGTGTCTTAATTGCTAAAAGAAGGTGATATGTAGCATTAATTTGGAAACATGGAAGCTACTTTATCTCTCATCATTCATCTCCTCCACTTTATTTTGACTAGTAACTATATTTTGACTCATAGGGCCTATTATTTTATGTTTTGGTTTTGGTTTTAATTTGATTTTAACAGTAAATTTAATATATTATAATCAATTTTTATTATTTTTAATACAATTTTTTACTATTCACTTATACCGTTTTATATTTCCAATACACTTTTATATTATAAACTATTTTTTAAAAATCAGTTTTAAAAACTGTTCTCAAACCTATCAAAAACAACAGCCCCATATAGGGGAAGGAACAAGTCTGCGTCCCTTGCAGTTGTGACGCATAGAGGCCATCTAAAGTTAGGGGTGATAACGAGCCGAGCCGAGCTTTGACGTGTTCATTTATTGTTCATTTATTTATCGAGCTTAAAATCTTGTTCATGTTTGTTTATTTATTAATCGAGCCGAGCCGAGCTTGTTCATGTTCGTTTTCAGCCCTAAGTGTCATGCTCATCTATTTATAAGGAATTTTCCTCCCAAATCTTCTCTCATTTCCGATGTGAGATTGGGTGAAATTCACCTCAAAATTGTTCATTTCTGATGTAAGATTGGGTGAAATTCACCTCAAAATTCGGAAATAAAATAAATTTGGCCTTGTGAAAATTCGAACCCTAGTTCCCTTGTTTCTTCTTTTGATGTCTTACCACTGCACCAAATTTATTTTCATGTTATATGTATGAATGATAAATTATATGTGTATTTTATCCTTCTTAAAAATTATTTTTTCTTATCGAGTTGTTCACGAACGTAATTGAGCCGAGCTCCCTTTTGTTCATTTATTGTTCGTTTATTAATCGAGCCTAAAATTTTGTTCGTGTTTGTTTATTAATAAATAAACGATCTCGAACCGAGCTTTTAACGAGTCGATCCCGAGCTTGTTCGTGAACGTTCGTGTTCGTTCTAAGCCCTGTCTAAAGGTTGTGAGTTAAATTTATATTTCTATCAGTTTTGCCCCTTTAGAGTGTAAGCTGGTCAGACTCTGTATGATACTCTCTAATTTCGTTCTTCCCCTCTCTGTAGTCTTGCCTTCAATGTAATAGATAACAACACAATAAAATAGTGATGAATTAAATATATATATATATGTATATATATATGTGTGTGTGTGTGTTTAATATTTTATCAAGATGATCCTTAGTCACTATATCACGACTCATCAGAAATTTGCTCACATGCTGCCACCTAATCTTTTCTAAATTGACATATTCTAATTAAAGTAATGATGCACTCCTCAAATAATTTTCTCAACTTTCTTAATTCAAATGAAGTGTCATGTATTTATTGGTAAATAATGTAGTTTTAATAATTATTTTATAAAAATATAGTCAATGAATGCATGACACCTTAGTTGAGTTAAGAAAGTTGAGGAAATAACTGATAAGTGTATCATTACTCTTCTAATTATATGGTATACTTATCTTATGAAAATTAAATTTTACATTTACTAACATAAATTAATATAATTATATGGGATATTTCTTAATCTTGTATTTTATTATAATTTTATTTTTATTAAGAAAATTATCTCAAAAAATTAAATTAACCAAACCCTACGCATAAATAAGTGAACCCTTAATCATAAAATTTATTTTGTTAAAACTGAATATCAATGGGAAAAAAATTCATCTAAAAAATTTAAAATAACTATACGGCATATATAAATAAGTGAACCCTTAATCACAAGATTTTTTTGTTAAAAATGAATATCAATCTGAAAAAATTTATCTAAAAAAATAAAATAACTATACCCTACACACAAATAAGTGAACCCTTAGTCACAATATTTATTTTGCTAAAAATTATTAAACTAAGCCAAATAATTATTTTTATATTGGTAAAAGATTTAGATTGATCTCAAATTAAATGTTTCGTTCTAAGAAGTTTAATAATTCTAATAAATGTTAAAAGTGATTTTCATATGATAAGTATACAATAATTCAGATACATCAATTTAAAACAATTATGTGACAGCATGTGAGTTGATGTCTAAACAGCTGATATAGTTTATATCATAATCATTCTTATAAATATTAAACACATATATATTTTATTTTTGTATCATATTTTCTTTATTTTGTTAATTGCCAATTGTTCTAGTTTAACTTTTGGTCAGTCAAACTAATAACTTATGGTTACGTTTTTAATATTACACGCAATGCTTGTTTTTTTTAAAATTTTTTTAAAATAACAAATTATATTGTCCTTTTTAAAACTTTTAGTTGAAATTAATTATATTGACTTTTATACTATATATCACACCTTTATTGAGGGGGGAATGCGGTGGTTGATACCCTGGCCCAAACTACTAGTTTGATGGTGTGACAATCCAGATCCACCACCCTGCATACAAGGGGCTAACTTCACTAAATGTCTGCTTGGCTCGCACCAGCACTCAGAACATGTAGAGCAAGCTAATAATAACTTCTCTTATTTATTAAAACAGCCAAACCTTAACGTACATAGATCATTACTTAAACATAAAAGCGGAAGCATGGCTAAACATAACCCCTTTATGTACATTCCTATCAAACTAATATAGTAGGTCCGGCCCTTATGCAGTCCCATCCTAGTACTGATAGTGAGCGAAGTCCTCCTCATACCAAGGATCTGTTACAAACTTTTTAAAACAGAAAAAAGGAAAACAGAAAATCGAATGAGCCCTTGCACAGTGAGAGTCCACCGTTTCGCAAACATTTACCAAGTGGTAAAGTTCACCTATGCATATAATTCAGACATATCCTAATAATTAGCATTCATGACTCATGCAAAATTCATAGACATATAAGAAGAATGAAGGGTTAGCCGCTTTAAAGTTTGATGTGAACAGTAAACCGAACTAACCAGTTCATCTCGAGAATAAGGGGCAATCGCTAGCGGTACAGGTACGCTTAACGAGGCCAACTTATCTCGGGGAGCGTAAAGAGAATGAGGAGCGTTCGTCAACGTGGCATGTACGATGAACGAAGGACAGCTTACCTCACATATAAATCATAATCATTTACCTATTGACAGCCACGCCCTTCGTATACGGTCGTATGTGGGCCTAGGTGGTCGGTACTAATTTCAAAATCAGGAACGCAAATGATCCAGACGACTAGGCCCTTTGCTGGCTCGTGGGATCAGATCGGACAACATAATGGATCCGTCTCAACTTATACTCAAATAACATATTCAGTGCACAAAGAAAGTACAATTGAAACATAACAACTACTTATGCGTTCCAGCCGGTAAGTAAACGCAACTGGCAGTTTAAAAACAAAATGCATTTCATACATTTTTAACAGACATTTTAAAACATGCCGCAAAAAAGATTCAATGCAGTTCAATTATTAATTGCATTAAAACGGTATCCATTTTCAGTGATAAACTCACCTCGGCCCTGAGGTGCTTGCTCACTAATTTCCCACTTATCTGCAATTTATAAATATTTGAAAGGTTCAGTTTTTATTCTATTTCAAATAAAGCCGAATTTCGTATAAACCTTAATTTTCCTTTTTAAACCTAAGTTTTCGCTAACCCTAACTTTTTCAAAACTAAGTCCATAATTCTGTAGTTCCAAAAAGGCAATAATTTGACTTATTTGCAAAATTACTATAGGAATTTATACAAAATTTTATACAAATTACGAAAATCATATTTTCCATCCCAATCGGTTTTTCCCAATTTGAAAATCGGCAAAACCGATTGGAATCGGTTTTAACCAATCTTCCATCTGTTAAAACCGATTGGAAATTGGTTTTCCAGTTTTAGCCTCGGCATGAATCGGTTTTACCCGATTCAAAATCGGCTAAAACCGATTTGTGCCCAGAAAACTTGGTTTCCAAGTTTTCTTTCGAAAACTCCATTTTTTCTTGTTTCTTTTTGTGCCAAATCCAACCTAACAACATATAGGCATTATTTCTAACATCCTCTAATCAATAATTCATGAAAAGAACAAGATTAAAACCTAACTTTTCTTAAAAAACCTCAAACTACAAAATATGCAAGTTTTTCTTAAAGTTCAGCCAAAGAAATCCATGGATCTTCTTACCAGCACGTTCCAAACTTCTTCTAGCACCGAATCCATGGTTATGGAGTTGATTCCTAGCTTCCAAGCTTTGGCCCTAAGCTTTTCTTCTTTCTTTCCTCCTTCTTCTTGTTCCTTCTTTCCTTTCTTTTGCTCTAAGGTTTTCCTTTGGTTTGGTTTTTGTTTTGGCAGCAATTGGGCATAAATGGGGTGTAGGAATGAAGTAAGATGGGAGTATTTATAGGCAAGTCTTGCCTAATAAACCAAACAGCCTGTGCTTATCTTCAGAATTTTTTTTTAATTCCAGTCAAGAATCGATTTTCCCGATTCGGAACCGGCCAAAACCGATTACAATCGGTTTTTCCCTTTCTTAAATCGGTTAAAACCGATTCCTTCTTTGTCTAATTGGTTGTGACTTTTCCAAATTGGTTGCAACTGGTTGGAGGTCAGTGAGATATTTTTCTTTCTTTTACAAATCCGTTTTTCACGTTTTAAAATCGGGAAAACAGTTTCAGCAAGCGGTGGAAATCGGTTTTTCCCATTTTAAATGGGGAAAACCAGTTACCTTATATAAATAATCGGTTTTACCCATTTCAAAGCTGGTAAAACCATTTGTATCCCAAAGTCAATCGATTTTTCCCGATTCTCAATTGGTTAAAACCGATTGGCTCTTTTTATTTCCATTTTGAATTGTTTTCCAATTCCTTTATTCTTATTACTTAATCACTTTATTAATTAAACATAATTCTGATCTTATTCCGAGTACACATATCATAGTAACCATTAAGATTTCGTAATTTAAATAATTCATCTTATTAAATAAAACCTCTTAAAGAAAATCGTACAAATTCATAGCTATATATACTTTGAAAAATTAAAATAATTTACAAAAATACAATCCTATGGCTAATCTTATGGCAAAATTTACGAGATCTCACATCCTTTCCCCTTGTGAAATTTCATCCTCGAGATTATCTCTTGAGCAGATCGTGATGCTTCAGCCTTATATCTTCTTCTATTTCCCAGGTAATTTCTTCCATTCCATGATGATTCCATTGTACCAAAACCAAGGGAATTTCCTTATTCCTTAAAATCTTCGTCCGTTGATCAAAAATCTTGACTGGCTTTTCTTCATACAACAACTTCTCATTCAGCTCAAGCTCTTCATGCTGTATTACATGACTTGGATCTGGATGGTATTTCTTCAGAAGGGATACATGAAACACATCGTGCATTCTTTCCAATTGGGCTGGGAGATCTAATTGGTACGCAACCAATCATATTTTCTTGGTGATCTCAAAAAGTCCGGTGTAACATGGGCTTAACTTCCCTTTCTTCCCATGCCTAATTATTCCTTTCTGAGGGGTGACTTTAAAGAAAACTTTATCTCCTACTTCAAACTCTAAATCCTTGCGGCGATTATCAGCATAGCTCTTTTGCCTACTCTGAGCTATCAGCAAACATTGCTGAATCAACATCACCTTTTTATAGGCGCCTTCTATCAAGGGGACTACATTATCTGGAAGCGATCTTTTCTCCTACTTCATTCCAGAAAGTGGGGATCGACATTTATGCTCGTACAACACTTCGTAGGGTGCCATTCCAATAGAAGATTGGTAGCTATTGTTACAAGAAAATTCCACTAATGGAAGATGTCTATCCCAATTTCCACCAAAGTCCAAAACGCAAGTCCTAAGTATGTCTTCTAAGGTCTGGATGGTACGTTCTGATTGTCCATCGGTTTGCGAGTGCGACGTAGTGCTCATGCTTAGTTTAGTGCCCAGGGATTCTTGCAATCGCTTTCAAAGTCGCGATGTGAATCTAGGGTCTCTATCGGACACAATACTTAATGGCACTCCATGGAGTCTCACAATTCCTCCTATGTAGAGTTGGGCTAATTTCTCTAACGAGTCTCTCATGTTCACAGGTAGAAAATGTGCCGTCTTGATTAGGTGATCTACAACGACCCAAATGGCATCGTGTCCTTTCTGGGTTCAGGTAGGTTAGATACAAAGTCCATCGTTATGTGCTCCCATGTCCACTCTAGTATAGCACAAAGGTTGTAACATACCAGATGGTCGTTGATGTTCAGCCTTCACCTGCTGGGAAGTCAGACAAGTTGCTAGGTAATGAACGATATTGTCCCAGCAATACAATTGCTTCAAATCCCGATACATCTTGGTACTTCCAGGATGTACCATGTAATGGGGCTATGGGCTTCTTCTAAAATTCTCCGAATCAGGTCAAGGTTTTGAGGTAGATACACTCTATTCCTAAATCTTAAAATTCCGTCTTCCTTTAGAGTGTACTCCATCAATTCTCCTCTTGAAGCCTTCTCTTCTTTTTGCCAAAGAGGTATCTTTCAATTGGGCTTCCTTGATCTTAAGAGGCAGTGTTGACTGGATGATAATGTTACAAATTATTGTCCGACTTCATTTTACATTAGCTTTCCAATCATCTAGTTGGAATATTAAATCTATCTCCCTGACTCGAAGCCAAGCTATATACGCTTTTCTACAAAGCACATCATTTACTGCATTGGCTTTTCCAGGGTGATACTTGATACTACGGTCATAGTCCCCTAGGAATTCGATCCATCATTTTTGTCACAGATTTAGATCTTTCTGGGAGAATAGGTACCTAAGGTTTTTATGATCTGTAAATATCTCAAAGGTTATCCCGTAGAGATAATGTCGCCAATTCTTAAGAGCAAAAACCATGGCAGCTAATTCTGAGTCATGAGTTGGGTAATTCTGCTCGTAGGTCTTAAGTTGTTTGGAAGCATAAGTAATTACTTGTCCATTCTGTATTAACACACAGCCTAACATTTCCTTGAGGTAAGGTAAGGATTGGGGCTGCGGTCAGTCTGCGTTTTAGTTCTTGGAAACATGACTCGGCTTTTGAGTTCCATTCAAACTTAACATCCTTCCGGGTTAACCTAGTCAGTGGTCCAGCTAGCTTAGAAAAGGCTTGGATAAAACGTATGTAATATCTAGTCAATCCTAAGAAACTACGGATTCCTGTTACAGTGCTAGGTTGTTTACATTTGGTTACAGCCTCTACTTTGGTCGGGTCCATGACTATTCCGTTCTTAGAAATAACATGACCTAGAAAAGTTATTTGATCCAACCAAAACTCACATTTGCTGACTTTAGCATATAACTTATGTTCCCTCAGCGTTTGGAGTATGATCCTCAGATGTCTCTCGTGTTCCTCGAATGATCTGGAGTAAACCAAGATATCGTCTATGAAGATTACTACGAACTGATCTAGGTATGGTAAAAAAAAATGATGCATTAAGTCCATGAATGTAGCTGGGGCATTAGTTAAACCAAAGGCATTACTAGGAATTCGAAATGTCCATATCGGGAGTTAAAAGTAGTCTTTGCTATATCTTCTTCCCGAATCTTCAGCTGATAATATCCTTGCCTTAGGTTAAACTTAGAGAAGACAACAACTCCTTGTAGTTGATCAAAAAGTTCGTCTATCATTGGCAAGGGATACGTATTCTTTCTCGTAACATCATTCAGACCAAAAAATTGTATTAGTAATGATGAAAAATTATTATAATATATTAAATTTATTATAGAGACCAAAAACAAAGCCAGAATACAAATAAAAATCATAAAAAGAAAAAGGCCCTTGTCTTTACCAGCCATACTTTTTTAAAACAAGTGGTACTTCAACATTTAAAATTGCGAAAATACTTTTGGTCTTGATTCGGTCCAACCCAACGGGGCCCTTATGGGGCCCAAGCACTAAAATTACTATCTTAGCCTTTGTAGTGGAAATATGAGCGTATAAACACCTCTCTCATCTTTTCCATCGCTTTCTCCTCTTGCCTCAGTCTCCTGACTTCACTCTTTTCGCTTCTTCTCCCTCATCTTCCTTTTCGGTTGTTTTGCTTCCTTCTCCTCCCTTCTCTTCTTCTCTTTCTTTTCCTTCTCAAATGAAGGTTTTTATATTTTTTGGAGTTTTGAGAGAATGGGTTTGCAACATAGGAGAAAATGGGTCTCCAGAGTTTGGAGAAAATGGGTTTGAGGAAAATGCGTCTGCAACATATAAATGGAGTTATGTAGTTTAGAGAAGATGGGTCTGAAACATAAAAGTTAAGTTATGGAGTTTTGGAAAGACGAGTATAATGATGTTATTGGTGAATATGAGTATGTTGTTTCTTTTTAAATCCTTAAATATTGGAAGATTGTATTTGTGAGGACCCAAAAATTTTGAGCTAGAAACCGTAATGTATTAAGGGTAAAATGGACATTTTTGCTTGCTCTTAAATTATGAAAACCAAATAAATGAAGTGCTTGATTGATTGCCTGAGTGATTGTTTAATTGATTGCGTGATTAATTGCTTAAATTGATTGCTTGATTGATTGCCTAATTGATTGCTAGAATCAATGTTGATTGGTAGTTAATATAGAAGGGATAATTACCAAAAGTGAAACAAGGAAAAGAGAGAAGCATAAAAGGAACGAATATGGAAAATCGTGTCATATGAGTTTCCATCCGAGTAGGATAGGAACTCGGACAACTGAAGAATTCGAAAAGGAAGGAGTTTAAGGAATTAGCCTATGCAATTTTCCGTCCGAGTCGGACGTACTCGGGCAGACAAAAATGAAAACGGGTAATGAAATCTTTAATTAAGGAATCCGGAATCACAATCAATCGGTAGAAGGAAACTACCTGAAATTAATCTTACCATGTTTAAGGAAGATTCTGATCTCCTCTAACCTATAGGATGCCTATAAATACATCTTTAATTTCAAGAATTAAACTTTGCAAACACTTAAGAAAAGAGAAGCCGTGAAGCTTGTCGAACCGCCGTCGACGAAGAACCGCCGCCATGCCGCTTTCATTGAAGTCTTTAAGTTTGTGGTATTCGTAGGACCTCACGGTGAGTGTTTGATTTGGGATTTAGAATCAAAAATGGATTAAAAGCATGAATATATAGGAAAACTTGAATAACAAATAATTAAGAATTTGTGTTAATTGAAGGATAGAAAGCATGTTTAGGATGTTGGTTGATTTCCTTACATGTTATTATGCTTAGGATGCATGCCTCTAGATTTTATTAGCCGTAATGATTTAGATCTGAAAATTGAAATCCCGAATTATGCCTGTTTTAAAATTAGTGTTCTGAGCCTAGTTCGGTACAAATTTTAATATAGTTAAAGTACTTATTTTCGAGTGACTTGAGTTCCTACATATAGCCTGTATGTTTGACTATAGATCTACGTCTTTGGAACAAATTAAAATGGATTAGAAACCTGTTTAAACCAACTCGAAAGTGGTATCCCGAACCAATATTTTCTGGGAAAGAGAACCAGCTATCCGATTTTTCAGCCGAGTCGGACAGCAACTCGGACAAGACCCAGAAAGCCTTTTCTTGAATTTTGAACCTGAAAACTTGAAGAACACAAAACCAAGGTGTGAGTTTCCACCCAAGTCGGACAGAAACTCGGACACAACCTAGAACCAAAAATTTGCCTTATTTTTCAGAAATTGGTTTTAGCCAAAAAGTTTACCTTATTTTCAAAAATGACCAAAAGCTTAACTTATTTTTGAAATTAACCAAAAGGAATTAAGAAAGACCATTACTTGAAACTTGACCTTATTTTTAAACCAACATTAATTGTACAATTGACCTTAATCGAAAACTTGACCTATTGACCTTGAGCTTTAACCATTGACCGTTGACATTTGAACTTTGACCTTGACCTAAAGTCTACCTAGTTGACCCAAAAGTCAAAGTCAAACCTAGTTGACCTAAAAGGCAAAGTCAACCCTAGTAGACCCAAAGTCAATGTCAAACCTAGTTGACCTAAAGTTAAAGTCAAACTTTAGTAGCTCACGCTAGAACGCTCACTTTGTAGGAGTTGACCATTGACCGCGAATCGATCTAGTCAACCGTCGTTACGCGCACACCTACGAAAGGTGAGGGATTACTTACTATTTTCATAAGATTTAATTGGATTATCTAATTAGTAATTGTGTGCAATAATACCCACTTGATTACTTGCTTTTCTAAAGAGGTCTCCCACACCTCAGCACTTGCCTATTTTCAATACAACTTATTGCTAAGTGTGTATACATGTTGCTTAGCATGATGATGTTAGGATTGATTATGTTATACCATGCTTGACTTGAATTGATTTGAATGTAATTGACTTACCATGATCAATTGAATGCCTATAAATATATGCACCTATATATGCAAGCATGACAAAGTAGCCATGAAGGATAGTGCCTTCTCATGGTTAATCACATGTCATTTAGGATTGTATATTTGCCTCTAGAGATATATGCCCACGAACACATACAAACATCATGCATTAGCCAAGAAAGAACTAGGACCGTCCCAGGATTATAACATCTAGGATTTGCATGATTGCCTCTAGAAATGTATGAAGTATGCTAGGGGTTTGCCATGGTCACTTTAGCGTGAAATAGGTCAGAGGACCTACGTGAAAAGACTTGGGCTCTGAGTCTTCTCGATTGAATAGATAGTAGCTGTTTGTCCGCTAGGTAGGGCTTGCTGGCGAAAGTCGTGTTGTTGATAGTCGACAATCCTTCTATATGAGAGAAACATCCGTTTTGGCCAAATTTGGAAAAAGCCAAGGATCCAAAACCCCTGCCGTCGAGCATACCCAGTTCTACCGATACTGCTGTCGTGGGGGCGATGTTCTTTGCAAACCATCAACGCGTGTGATTAAAACGTGAATAGATACTGACTTAGCTTTAATTATGAGAAAGCTAGACCGCGCTATCTGATTGCTAGGAGTCTAGTGGCTCAAATGTGCTACATATGAATGTTGTATCTGTGCTGCCATGCCTACATTAGTATTAGCTATATGCTTGCCTATACTACATGGCCTGCTTGACTTGATTTATGCGCTTGACTTGATTGACTTGTTTACCTGCTTGGCATGCATGCCTACAATTCCGCTGTTATATAGATATATACATGAACTCTTTACTCGCTTACTCGGCCTGTTGTTTAAAGACTTAGGGTGGGAATTTTCCTAAGGAAAACCCGAGATCTCTCACTGAGCTTAGTGAAGCTCGCCCCTTTCCATCTTAGTATTTTACAGGGGCTTGACTCGAGTGACGATAGTGGTATGGCATATGGGTGTGAACGAAAGTAATAAAGACAAGAACTCTGTAATAGTTAGACTAAGTACAATTATGGTTTTGGGAGGATAATTTGGTCTATTACAGTCCTCAGACCTTATCTTTACTTTTTCGCTGCCATGAACTGCTTGAACTGCTAGGGTAATAAATACAGTTTGTTGGTAATTCTTATTTATTATCTATATCGATTGTTAGGCGCAAGCCCTGAATGACGTCCACTAGACTTGTTTTGATCTTTCTTGTCAGGAATGGATCCGAGGGAACGGGGGTCGGGGCGGGGTGTCACAGTATTGTTTTTTGTCGGAGGCTGTATTGTTTTAGGCAAAGGATAGAGAATTCATTTTTCACTTAGATGAGAGGAGAGAGAAAGAGGTTAAGGCCATTTAAATAACGTGAGATGAAACACTAATGTGAAATTCCACTCAAATGTGTATTTTGCTATTTTAAAATGGTATTGTGTTGGTTTAAGATGTGTATTGTGCTGAAATTGTTAAGGCGGAGATGAGAGAGAAAGAGGCTAAGGCCATTTAAATAATTTGGGAAAGAACACTGACGTGGAATTTCATTCAGATGTGTATTGTGTTGTTTTTTAAAACGGGTATTGTGCTGTTTTAATATGTGTATTGTGTCGAAATTGTTAAGGAGAGAAAGAGTTTCAGGGCATTTAAGTAATCAGGGACAAGTACGTTGGCGTGAAATTCCACTCACGCGCCATCGGTCCAGACCAATTCGAGCTTTTTAGCAAATCCCTTAAAATTGATAAGGTTTTCTTTTATTTATTAACCACGATATTTTGTTTTATAAACCAATTATACATCAACAACTAAATTTGTCATATAAAAGCCTCTATGCGATAATATTTTTTTTGAACAAACAAAACATCAGCAGTTAAAATTATACATCATATGCTCTAAGTGATAAATTAAGTGACACATCATAGCTATATGTGATATCCAATACTTCATTAATTATTTACGCGTAATACTTCTGAAATTAAAATCAATAATTGCGTTTTTCAAAAAGTATTTATGTCTTCATAGAAAAAATTATAAAATTAAAAAAAAAAAAGTGTCAGATTGTCCCGCGTGTTAGACACAAGGGTTTTTTTTTTTTTTCTCAAATCAATCATTATATATGTATTATATTTCACATAATGTGGGGAGTGCCTTCCAATAATACAACAATCAAATTATTGATATTTTTTAAACGAGTAGATACACTATAATTTTGTGACTGACAGACCAAAAAATGCAGTCCGAGCTTCCCAAGACCTGCAACTCCAAACTTGGGTGGCCAACTCATCAAACACAAGTTGTGTATACAAGTTAATGCGTTTATTCCTTTACATACTATCCAAGTCGCAGCCCTGCCTTTTGATTCTATAGAGCCTAGAACCTAGAGCCAATAAGCTGAAGAAAATGTGGTCTCGGCGGTCAATGTACAATCATGGCTGGCGATCCACTTAACCCGTCTCTCTCAATGAGCGTGCATAATCTTATTTAAAATAAAAAGTAATACTAATATAATTATTGAAATTTACATATATAATTAACTAAGTATAGAAAATATAAGGGTGTGACAATTAGGGCAACAACATAGCCGCCCCTCTCCCTCCCTTCTCTCAAGAAACTAATTCACCATCTTCTTCCCTCATCCTACTCGAGGGAGGATGAGGGAAGCAATTTTACTCTCTTTTTTGTTATCCGTTAGTTAGTTTTCTCTTGATTGAGAATTTTTCCTTCAATTCATCGTTATTTATTGCATTTTTCTCTATGTTTATAATGTTTTCTTTTTAGGCCATGAAGATTTTCTCTCTGGCTACAATGATTTTCTTCTTGGCTATGGTTAGACATGACTCCGGTTCCGGATCTAACTCGAACAGAATCGGAACCGTATTCGGTTTTGATTCAAGCTAGTGAGGAACCGGAACCATAACCGGAACCGGAGTCAATATATGTATATATACAATAATTACACATTATAATAATGTATAAATTAGTTGTCTAATTTACATTACCTATGTTATAAATAGATATAATATAATTTATGATATATATAAAAAACATAAATTAGCATGTAAATTAAAATAAAATTGTAGCATCCATGACTCATGGGATTAAGGTGAGAATATAAGAAATAATATTTATGAATTAAAATGTTAAAGCATCTAATTGATTTACAAATTACAACACATTTAAAATGTTGAAAAAATTAATTTTTAATATTTACAGTTAAATAAAAAAGGAAATTATAAAATGAACCAAAAAAAAAAGACAAAAATTTGGAACCATAATCGGAATCGGAACCGGAACCGTGATGGAATTGGAAACAGCGGTTCCAGAATCGAATCGGAACCGTCCCCCTAAGGTTCCGGTTTTCATTTTTTTGGAACCGAAATTGGCGGTCCAGGAACCGGAGCCATGTCTAGCTATGGTGATTATGTTCATCATGGCTATAGTGTATGAGTTTTTGATTATGATTCCATCTATGGTCATGGTGTGAAGATTTAATTGAAAATTCAGTCTTGAAACTTTCATTTGTAATTAATAGCATATATGTAACCATCGGTACAATATTTGTTTAGTTTTATATTTCTGCTATGTTTAGATCTATATTACAGTTTAGTAGATCATATATACTATGGTGGTGGTTCAAATCTGATAAAAGTCATATTAAATCTTTTGTAATCAGTTGTATTAATAATTTCTTGATCTTCTATTACCAATGGCAGTTGAACGATTTTCAACACCATTAAATTTTTTATTTTTAATTTTTGAAAAAAGTATAGAAAAGATAACTATATTGGATACTGACTTATATCCGAGGTGAACTCGAGCTGACTTTGGCTAAGGTTGACTTCGAGAATGCATTACAGCTGGCACCCATGATGCCTTGGTATTTAGAGAACGGTTAGGTGACACATGGGAATCCTCAAAAGTTATACCTGGAGGGACTCTTCTCTTACACCTGGAACCCGCAATCACCTTTCTCGCTATAAATACTCATAGACTCTCCCATTTGAAAGGTATTGAATTATGGTCTAAAGATATATATAACTTTAATTCTTCTACTTCTAACTTAAGTTTCGGAGTGTCACAAGGGAGTAGTTCCCAAAAGCAGGGATCAAGAAGAGAAAGGCCGACGTCAGTGAGATCGTCTTTAATCGAGGATTCAATAATTGGCACCTATCGTGGGGCCCTAACCCACCAAATTCATGGAACAAAGAGGAAATCAAGTACCTGTGGCATATGGAACTCTGTTGAGTGAAGTGCAGCAAAAAATAGTGGATGATGTACTTGCAAATTTGGAAGATTATAGTCAAATTTGCAAGGAACGGCAAGAAAGAGTGACAGAAGAACAAGCCCGAAAAGGTAAAGCTATAGAAACTCCAAAAGTCATTCATGTTCAATTACCTTTTACAAAAATATGCCCGCCAAGGATCCCTTATTGAAATCACGTCAGACCGTGGGGGCCATCAATCTTCGCCACATGATTATGATTCCCGAGGAAGATCAAATCATCAGCTTCAACAACCTTACTCGGTGATGCCGTTGCAGTATGAATTATCACCAGGAGCTAATTATTGGGATGATGTACTGAAAACTCCATTTGTTCCTGAGAATGAAGCGGCTTCGTTTCCCTCAAATTATCGAGGATGGCAAAATATGGAGCAGTTTGACGAATATGATGACCCGCGAGCCCATCTATCCCATTGTTGTTCATGTATGAGGGTTTGAAACTTTTCGGAGGCTAACAAGTGCATGGCGTTCCCCTTGACTTTCACCGGTGCAGCACGGTATTGGTACACTACTTTGCCTTCCAATTCGATTAGTTCTTGGGATCAGTTTGCTCGCATGTTTCTTGCTAACTTTACAGGTACCCAGTTCATAGCCATTCACCTGATGAACTTATTCCACGAAAAGGATAAACCTTTGGCAGACTATGTTACCAAGTTTAACAGGGAATCGGTGGCAGTGATGAACAAGTCAGATTCTTTAATGATAATCACGTTTATTAATGATCTCAGAGCTAGAGATATGAGCAAGGAAGTGTCCGCTGGCACTCCATCATCTTTTACAGAGTTGATGAGAATTGCCAATAGGTATATTCGAATTGAGGAGACACAAATGGTAAAGAAGGAGAGAGAGTTTGAACAAATGAGAATTCAGGATGGCAGGAGCCAAAGAGAAAGCTTGAGAAGGTTGCAGGCACAAGAGGGTTGGAAAGGGAATCGTATGATGGAGGGATTTCCTAGGAGAAATTATGTTCAACCTTGTCCGCACTAAGGTAGGAATGATGGCCGCTAAGCTGGCTTCGTTGCTGATACCTCACAAGCATATAATCAACCCCCTCAACAACATTTTACCCTCAGTTCAGGAAAGTGGTGTGTTCATCACAAGTTGGTGGGGCACAACACAGAAGATTGCAGGGAGGTGAATCGCTTGACATCAAATGACAGACGAGGTGGAGATCAAAGACAATTCAACCCACAGGGAATAAATCGAAAGTCACAGGAAGGTCGGGAAACTAGGAGGTGGGATTGCAGGAAGCGGGCAAATCAGCTTAAGAGGTCTCGCCCAGCCCTGGCAACAATAGTGCTAAAAAAAGAGGAGAATGATAAACAATTGATAATTTTTGGTACTATTCACGTGATCGCGGGCAGTCTGGTTTATGGAGATTCATTGAATCAGTGGAGACGTTGCATGAGAGATAGGTAGGGACTCCTTCAAAAGAGGAAAAGCTTGCCGGCAGTAATTTCAATCCAGTTTGGGGATATGGATCTACCATTGTAAGGAGATATGGATGATCCGGTGGTCATAGAAGCCATCATTTCAACTTACCGTGTGTTGAGGATCTTGGTTGACACTGGAAGCTCAGTGAATATTCTGGCAATAGAAGTCTTTGTGGGACATAAGTTGAAAAAGGATTCTTTAGAACGCGTATGTACTCCTTTGGTCGGCTTCAGTAACAAAACAGTGTATCCAGTGGGAAAAATTTGATTACCACTAACTTTGCGCGATGGACATATGTCTCGAACAGAAACGGTGGAATTTATGGTGGTGGATGAACCATGGCGTGCAATGTATTTCTCGAGAGACTAGGCTTGAATCAGTTTCAGGCTATTTGCTCGACTGTTCATCAAATGATCAAGCTGCCTACATTAAATGTCATATAAGCTCACCAATGTTATATGGAATCATTGAAGTATATCAAATTAGCTCCTAGAGTCTGTATAATTACAGATTTAGAGCCTCCAGTGGGGGAGTCTACATCGGTGTTTGAAGCTGGAGCTCCGCCAAAAAAGTTCAGATAACCAAGTTGAAGACAGTGAAGGCGGGGTATGATCTTCCACCGAAATTGGAAAAGGCTTTGGTGAAAATATTGATGGAATTTGTGGATGTGTTTGCCTAGTCAGCAAATGATCTGCCAGGAATATCTCGAGATGTTAACATTCACCGGTTGAATGTGAACCCGGAAGTAACACCGGTTAGACAGAAGAAACGAAGTTATGCACCTGACAGGGTTGATGTGGTGGATGTAGAGGTGGACAAATTATTGGGGGCTATGTTGATCAGAGAGGTAGAATATCCGGTCTGGTTATCAAATCGGGGATTGTGAATAAGCCTGATGAGTCACGGAGGCTGTGTGTGGATTTCAAAGACTTGACTAAGGTGTGCCCAAAAGATTTCTTTCCTTTACCCAGGATAGATATCATAGTGGATTCAATAGCTGGGTTCCATTTTTTGTGTTTTTTTGATGCATATAAGGGATACTATCAAATCTTCATGGTGCCAGAGGATGAGGAGAAAACTTCATTCATTACCAACAAGGGAACATATTGTTATGTGACGATGCCATTTGGGCTGAAGAACGCTGGCGCTACATATCAGAGGTTGGTGAACAAGATTTTCAAGGAGCAGCTCGGTAGGAACATGGAAGCTTATATTGATGATGTGCTGGTTAAGAGCAAACACGAGTTCATCTTCTTGGCCAATGTTAGAGAAATTTTTCTTGTTATGAGAAAATACCGATTGAGGCTTAATCCAAAGAAGTGTGTGCTTGGGTTGTCCTCGGGAAAGATTTTGGGGTATATGGTGTCTGAAGCAAGAATCGCCCCACAACCGGATAAGGTACGAGCAATGATGGAGATGCTTCCACCGACGTCGGTAAAAGAGGTACAACAGTTGACTAGCCGTGTGACAGCATTGAATAGGTTTTTATTTAGAGCTGCTAAAAAATCATTGCCCTTTTTTAAGATCTTGAAAAAAGCAGATAGATTCCAATGAACTGAAGAGTGTCAGAAAGCATTTGGAGAATTGAAAGCTTACTTGGCCGACATGCCAAGATTGACGATGCCCATGCCGGAGGAAATTATCTATGTATATTTACCCCATTTACCCCATTGTGCATTTACCCCATTGGTGGTCAGTGCGGTGGCTTTGGTTGAAAGAGAAAAGGTGCAGAAGTCGGTTTATTTTGTAAGTAGGGTGCTGCAATCGGTGGAGCATAACTATACGGCCATTAAAAAGTTGGCTCTTGCATTTGTGGCAGCATCTCGGTAGTTATGTCGATATTTCGAAGCTCATCCCATTTTAGTCCTCACCGATTCAGCCCTGTAGCAGATCATGGAACACCCAGAAGCATCAAGATGGATAACCAAGTAAGTAGTGGAGCTTAGTGAGTTAGAATTGAATATGAACCACGACGTACAATCAAGGGACAAACTCTGGCAGATTTTTTAGTTGAAGGGCTGACGCCTGATCCTATCCCTTCTGGTGAGATCAAGGTTAATACTAATACATGGGTGCTCTGTGTGAATGGAGCTTCCAGCAAGCAAGGTGTCCTTGCAGTATTTATGCTGATAGATCTATAAGGGGGACAATATACATACGCTTTAAGATTCAAATTCCCAGCTTCTAATAATGAGGCTGAATATGAAGCTTTGATTGCCGGACTAGAGTTGGCCGCAAACATAGAGGTAGAAGAATTGAAAGAATGCAGTGATTCACAGTTGATTGTGAACCAGATTAAGGGAGAATTTGAAGCTCGAGCTATGATAATGAAGAAGTATTTAGCAAAGACAAAGCAAGTTATGAAGAAGATTGCTCAAGTGGAAGTTGTTCAGGTCCCACGAAGTCAGAATGCAAATGTAGATGTGTTGTCAAAACTTGATTCTTCTGTGTATTCTCACCTAACCAAGTCGGTGTTGGTGGAACAGGTGGCAATCTGAAGTACAGAAAAGAAAGACGTGTTTCCAGCTGGTTTGTCTCCAGGAGATTGATGAACTCAAATCTTTGAATTTTTGGATAGTGATGCACTTGCTCCTAGACGAGCTAAGGCTATGAAAGTAAAAAAATCAAGCACTAAGGTATATACAAGAAAAGGTGCTTTTAGAGATGCCAGCAAAACTGTCTTATATAGTGCACTTACTGTCTCAGAATGATCTAGTGTCTCTGTTATAGCCGTCGCAAAAGAAATTTGAGACAGTAAAGCTGTCTCAAATAACTTTTGAGCCGAAGTTGAGACAGTTCTTCAAGTGTCCCAAAAGTATTAGAGACAAACATTTTTCTGTCTCAATCTTTGAGACACTTGATTGAGGCTATAATATGTTGTCTTAAATAGGATTAAAGACAATAGTTTTACTACCTCTAATATTGCGTCTTGAATGTTTAGAAGTTAGAGACAGTAAATTAAGACACACTATGTTGTCCCAAATAGAATTAAAGACAATAGTCATCTGTCTCAAATATCATGTCTTATTTTTAAGACTATAAATCGAGACAGCAATATTTCGTCCTAAATAGAAATAAATATTGTAATATTTTATTTTATTTTATTTCATGGTATTGTTATTCATAATTGTTCATTGAAAAACTAATAAACACCACTGTTGATAAATAAATAGTAATATTCTGGCAAAAATAAATAAATAAACACTAATTGTTGATAAATAAAAAATAACATCCATAAGGAAAATAAATATATAACACAATAAAACATCATAATTGATCCAATCAATCTAACATCAAAGTATTCACTCTGTATTTTTAAGCACAACATACTACCATTATAAAAGCTAAAGAAAATATAATCTATCAGTGTGATATCTAAGTAGTGTGATTGTTTATAAACAAAATACTGGGTACTACTTTGGGCAAAACTAAAAAAAGTGCCGAGAAATAGTATAATGTATGCATAACTCTCACAATTGTGAAACTAACTTCCATCCATTCATTCATCTTCAGAATCCTGAAAGAAAACAAAAAAAAATATATATATATATTTTTATTAGAGTATCTATAAACTTCTATATTGACATGTGCAAACATATTAATATTGCTGTGATTCAATAGATAACATAATATATACTAGCATTCTTATTTCACGATAATGAATTACTTTAAACTAACCTCATCTCTCAGTGAGAAAGGATGATGCATATTTTTGTCCTCTCTGCGTCCTTCATTTGGATGCTTATGTGAAATAGACCATTAAAGTATATAGTTATAAATCAAATGATCATAGGATATTTTGGCAATTACATAGTTTAAGCATAAAGTAAAGTTCCGTTGTTCAAACAGTATAATGAAATTTCCTGCAAATTACTAGCTTTATTAGATGGCGAAGAGAGAGATGTATCTAGTTTAGCTTCTATTTTAGCTTCTAGTTGACTAATCATAGGGGCCACCGCTTTCATACACTCTGCCACAACTTTTTCGACAATCATTTTGACAAAATCAGCTGAATGCTCATTATGTTGCATAACTTGAGTACGCTTGTTTGCACCACTCGAACCTAAACCCATAGTTCGAACATAACCATGACTTTCTTTTCCCATAAAACTATGGAAAATGTGCTCCCTAAATTCAAGTGTTTGCTCCTCGATGGGTACCTCATTCAACCTTGCTAGCATTTGAGCCTATATGATAATTAATATCAGTCAATATCAATACTTCATAACTAAACAAAATGAGAATATCAGTATAAATATTAAATGAATGCATTTACGTACAATTACATCTTTTGCATCTGAATCAACTATAACACCATTTTTTGTGCAAGACTCAATATATGTTGATAATCTATCAGTTGGCTTTCCATATGTCGCAAGCTATAAAAAAAATCAAATATTTTTTAGACTAAGGTAAACAAAATACTTGATATAGCGTCATTGCAAAACACATAGGTAGACATCTAATTAACATTATAATCAAAAGTACCTTGCGTTTAAAGTTTGGCATCGAAGTCCTTCCTGTCCTAGTTATTGGCCCCAAAAGTTCTCTATTGATTGAATTTTTTCTTGCAATTTCCTTGAAAGAAAAATTAATGTAAATAGAATTGAAAAACCAGTTCTCAAGAACATATATTGTTATGGAAAATGTATATAAAAAAACATGTATCAAAGAATTTCCCCAAGCTTGATGCCGATGAATCGAAGATTGCTCAGACTATAAAATCAGGGTTCTAAATACTTGGAAATCAGAATGGGATTTTGAATTCGTTGCGGGACATTAAGATTAACTCTGACTGTTGAAAGCTGGAGATATGAAGAAAGACCACATGGCAAATACTACTCCGCATTGCATCTTAAAAATAAAAATAAAAATATGTATCAAAAGTAATTATCATAAACATATTGTAAGATTAGAGATTACTTGAGATTTTTCAGTGCTCCAATACTCAATGAGAACCTTCCATTGATCAGCCTGAACAAGAGAAGGAACATTTTTCAACCCTTGCTCCCGTGTCTTTCCACTAAAAAGCTCTCTCTTTACTAGATTTTTCCATTTTCTCCATTTGTCAGCAACAGATTTCAGGCATATAGCCTTATGGGCTAGAGGGGCATTAGTTTTATTCTGTAGTAGATTAGAAGAGTTAAGTAAGCATTAAAGTTATAGAAAAACAATAAAAAATTGTCTAATTTACCTCTAATAAAGAAAGGATTGTTCACACATACTACTTTTGTGAAAAATGAAATGGATGTGCAACATTTCGCTTAAGAAGTATCTCTTACAACATTTGATTAAATATCCCCACTAGAAACAAATATAACTTGATAAATGATGCCAACATAATTTTCAAGAGATTATACCGTTGCTGTACAATACATACAGTTTTAGCATTTTTCTTAGGAAAAAAAAAAAGAAAAGAAAAGAAAAGGAAAGTAAAAGAGCATGCCATGAAAATTTCAGACAAGGGAATCAACTAACTCCAGAAGCATCATCAAAGGACCAATGATTCTTGGTCCTATGATGCCTTGAATATTAACTCAAGGATGCTTAAAGAAGCATTTGTCATACCTCAAGTTAACCACATCACATGTACTAGAGAAACTTATGAATATGAACTTTCTAGACACAAAATCTAATCAACTTCCAAATAGATTATACAAGCTTTCATTAACTTTATCTAATTGACCACTTTTGCAAGCATAATGTCAAAGTCATTTCTCAGTTTTCAGAATTGAATCAAAGAAGACATGTCAATATAAACAAACTTTGAAACATAACCCTTCCTTAAATTTAGATGGATAAAAGTAACAAATTACCACAATTAGGTTTCCAACACATCATTTAGACAGAGAACCAAGATAATTAAGTAAAATATTTATACTCATAAATCATGACAACTAAAACAATAACAAAGGAAATACACAACCTCAGTTTGACAAACTGTCGAAGAAAGACTATTTGAATATTATGCAATGAAGTAATCTAGCACGGGGCTTCAGAATTAGGCATAGAATAGAATCTAGAAGATTAAATTAATTAACAACTTCAAAAGTACATAGGCATGCATTTGTAACAGTTCCTAAACTGATAAGAGTCTCACTGTTTCTTATAAAGTCCACAAGAATACTAATAAGCTGATTTTTAGGAAGGGGGGAGGGGGGGGGGGGGGGAACCTCAATTTGATAGTATATATAACTTTGGTTAAAGTACATATCAGATTTCAAGGAACTACATATTTTAAAGCACAATTTACCCTAGCCACAGGCAACTACAAGTTCTACTAGCAACTAATCAGAACAAACCAGCCATAACACAAGTTCAAGACTATTAGACACCATAACATGTTGAAGCAGAGGACTGGCACAAAAACATAATTAAGTTGAAGGAAAATAGATATAATTTTAGAAAGTAAATGTAATTTTTACATAACATCACGGGGTAGAAGGAAAATAGATACCAAGAGATATTCAAACACTCAAAAGTTTTGACCCAATATGCAACTAGACAACTGAAACACAACAAGAATATTAATAACTTGGAATAGTTAGAAAGTAAATGTACATATATTGAACTATGTATCACTCCTTTATCTACGTATAATAATACACATTCATTATAACTTACTTGAACTTCTTGCCAAATAAAATCTGTAATGTGTGGTGGAATATCAGACCATTCAACATATGTTAAAGGAACTTGGACACCATTACGAGCAATTATACCAAGAAGTGTTGCATATTTTCCTGCATTTGGTCCAATAGGTTGAAATTCCTCATCGAATTCAACACACATTTTCACACCATCTACTAAGTCAACACCTTTAGAAGGACCCCTCCCCTGCTTTTCAACACATTGATTGCTAGTTTCTCCTATAAAATGAACTAATTTAAAATCTTGTAGAATTATCGAAAATTAGAAGACAAAACTAGTAAGAAAGCTAATAAGTTAATATAAGGCATGAAAAAAATATGATAATGATCAAAAAGAATATAGATATACCTGAGTTTGACAAAGTTATGGGCTGAGAGGAAGGTGGATTGCTTGATTGAGGATTTTGTAATTGGTTAGCATGTACGTCCTGATGATGACTGAACTTTTTCTTGTTGAATTGATCTTGTTTGTGAACATAAAACCAATGGAGGTGTTGTGTTTAATGGTCTTTGTTGTTCATGGTCAACTACGATTGTTGAAAGCTACACTTGGGATGACTTACCTTTTGACAAAATTGTCTGAATTCCACCCAACTTGTCTTGCATAGTTACTCCTTTACTTTTTTGCCTCACATGATGCTCTGAAACAATTAAAAAGCAAAAGATTAGTTTATGTTTCTATAACATTTACTCAGATGAAACCAAATCTCCAATAAAATCTTCATCACCAATCATCAACTCAAATAAATAAGATTTACTACCATAGATAAGAACACTTAAAAAAAAAAAATAACAAGAAGTCTTTGTTAAAATAATAAAAAATAAATCAAGACTAACTAAAATCAGAAAATAATGTCTAAACATGTAAGAAAATAATATCTAATGTATTTCATCATTCTCTGCAACATCTTCATCCTGTCTAACATCAGTGGCTACATTCACCACAATTTCTTCCACTCCTCCCCTCACCCAAGCACTATCCTCATCATGAAATGGAATGTTATCCTCCAAATGTTGAGGAGTATATAAATCTGTCTGATCCAATGAAGAGTACACATTGTAATTATCTCGACGACTCATCTTTAGAACAACATGCCACTTGGGATTTTCAGGATCACTGCTATAGAATACTTGCTCTACTTCATTAGCTAGTATGAATGGCTCGTCAGATATTTGATTATTTCTATATAGCAAATGATCAAAATTAACCAATGTGAATTTGAAAACATCCTCCATTTTCCCCCTTTGTGTATCAACCCAGTCACACTTGAACATAACAAATTTCATTGCATTGTTGTAGTGTATTCGTATAATATTCGTCAATACTCCGTAGTAATCCATTTCTCCAATAACTGGATTCCTGTCTTTCCTACTAGCATAACTTGTAATGTCTGCCTTGAGCATTACTCCACTATTTTGAGTGGCTTTACTACTTTCAAATGACTTGGTGTAAAAATAGAATCCATTAATTATATAAGCATTGAAGCTCCTCCCTTCAGGATTTGGACCCATCGCTAATGCTTTGATTTCATCAGAGAGTTCTAAATTTGTATACATTTACGGTCTTTTTTTAATTTCCACAATTATTTATATACAACTAAGACAAAATATTTTGGTAAACTTAAGTCAAAAATATAACTTCATCCCCATTAGTACTCCAAAAAGTTTTTATTTTATCATAACTCAGCCATACGCTACAATATTTCATAATAATTCAGACCCCAAAAAAAGAATAATACATGATACAATAATCATAAATTCAAAAAGTAAGAATCAAATTTAGATTATTAAATTTGTGCTAACAATATAAGAACAAAGTTTTTATCTTTCACTCTTCAATGTTTTGCAAATGAGTGGCATATTAAAAAATAGAAAAATAAATCGATGTGGCCGATTTAATTTTGATTCTTTAAGTTTCTCTCTATTTTGGTCTTTAGTATTTTACGAATGTTTCCCACCTTTTTTGTGGTCCTTACTATTCTATGCAATCAACTTTATAGGGACTTATTTATTGTTTTATGTAATTTTCTTGATTTTATATATATATATATAAAACAAATTATATTTTATAAAATTAAATCAGAAATATAACTGCATTACTCGACACTGTAATCTCTTTTCATTTTAACAAAAATCAGCCACTACAATATTTTCAAACAAATCAGTGCAAAAAATAAAATAAAAGTAATAATGTGTGTTACATAATTTTAAATTAAGTAAATAAGAATTAAAGTTAGAATATAAAATCCATGGTAACAATATAAATTCAAGATGACAAAGTTGTTACCACTCATATCTCTTCAATATTTTGAAATTGAATGGCAATTGAAAAGATGATATAAAAATAATTACTAAGGGCAAGACTTATTTAATTTCCCTCTTGAAGTTTTATTTTTTAAGTTTACTGCCTTTTTTTCTAATCTTTACTAGCGTACGGAAGTTTTCAAACCTTTTGTTGGGTCAATACAATTTTACGCAATCAAATTTGTAGTCACTTATTTACCGTCTTTTTAATTGTTACAATTATTAATATTTATGACAAATTATTGTTTTTGTCTCAGTTTAAGTGTCTTAATTAATGTAGGTGAGACATATTAGTTTTACTATCTTAAATAGATATCTCAATTAATTTAATTTGAGACAAATATTTTACCGTCCTTAATAAGTGTCTCAATTAGTTTTATATGAGACAATCCTCCAACAACCGTCTTAATTTTGACGTCTCAATTTAATTATTGAGACAACCGCTATAAGTGTCTCAAATTGATGGTATTTGAGACAAATTTTTGATAATGTCTCAAAAATTTATCTCAAATACTATGTTTTCTTGTAGTGTTGAATGGTGTGTTGTATCGAAAATCTTATTTGGTGCCTCTTCTCAGGTGTGTAGGACCAAATGATGTAGAGAAAATTTTGGCTGAAGTACACCAGGGACGATGTGGGAGTCATTTCGGCTATCGGAATCTGGCAAAACGGGCCATGATTGCGGATTCTATTGGCCGAGTATGTTCAAAGATTCAGAGCAAATCATGAGTTGCAAAAAGTGTCAGGTGCATGCTCCTGTGTTGAGGCTTCCACCGACAGAAATGATGAAAATTATAAGTCCATGGCCCTTCGTGTGACGCCCCACCCTGACCCCCCCCCCCCCCCCCCCCCGGGATTGGGCAGAAGACGCCATTCAGGGCTCACGCCCACAGTTGAGAACAAGAGCAAACTATAAATTCTTTATTAATAAATAATTTGCTTTAATAAATTCGAAAGGTACAATCTTTACAATTTACATATCGAGGGTAGTAGGATGATCGCTCAACCAGATTATCTCATTCCAAGCTAGTATCTGGTCTCATCATTAGGGCATTCTAGCAATCCTTAACCTCGCCTAGTCGACCTCACCCTGTGAACAGACCTAATAGCTTAGGTACCTGTACAGAATAAGGTTTTGAAAAAGAGGGTGAGCTGCTAGAATATAGCCCGCGAGAGTCCTCAAATTTATGAAAGCCTACAGTTTCAGTATTAAGAAATTGAACGGATAAGAAAAATGGCAATTCAAGTATTGGCCATTTCAAAATAGTAGTGTAAGAATTTCAAAGATCAGAAGAGAAAAAAAAAATAAGAGCAATTACCAAGATAATAATATTCAAAGAGTTAGCTTGACACAAAGCACCAGTCACTATACTAATTACGATTCCGAAGTTAAACATTTTACTCCAGAAAAAGAGAATGAGTTCAAAACAAATATAGTTGAGATTCAGTAGAAGTTTTTCTCTAGAGAACGAGCACAAATTCAAAACAGTAATTGTAGAGAAATTGTTTTCTCAGCAGTGAGTGGAGAAGGAGAAGTGGTGGAGATCATACAAAAGTCCTCCTTGTCTAAGGACAAATGCATGACTCCGTGGTTGCATGACATCTAGCAGTACAGTAGCAGTAGGACCATAAGGTCAACAGTAGCAGTAGGCGACCATAAGGTCAACCGTAGCAGTAGGCAACCATAAGGTCAACAGTAGCAGTAGGCGACCACCAGGTCAACAGTAGCAGTAGGAGTAGTCATAAGCAACCATGAGAGATAGTTCGAGGAATCAAAATAGCCGAATAAGCAGTTGAAGTAAAAGTACCAGAACAAGATTGTTAAAAATGGAATTTAGTCACACAATAAGCTTACAAAGGTCAGCAGTTTTGCAAAGCAAATCAAAAGGTTATTTTGGGAATTTCACATCCAAATTTTTGTTGCATTAGAGGGGAGTAAATCATCCATAAAATAATTCATGTAGTTATCAAGCATATAAATTAGTCATGTAAAAATTTACAAAAGTATGTACTTTTTGTAAAACATACGAAATGGTATTTTGGGAAATTCATGTCCAAAATAATTTTATGGCGTGGGCAGCCATACGTTCACAAACAATTCAATAACATTGAAGAAAAAAATTATACCTATATATCATATATATACATGTATATATAGATATATATTTATCTTTAAACGCGTAGCAACTAAGTTTCAAAATAGCAAGAACCCTCACCTTGTTCAAGCGATGTCAATCCACTCAGGGGTCTCAATCTCAGAAAATCAATCTTGCAGAGTCATTAACCTTAATAAGTCAATGTTATGCCCTATTACTAAGCGAGTGTCTAGGGATGCATGCACATTTTCAAAGGAACTTAAGCTGCGACAACCTTCTAAATTAAAGGCTCAGGGATTTTCTAGACAGAGCAGTAAATTTTAAAATCTGTTTTCTCTCAATTGGAAAGTCGGCGTCAAACAAAATTTAACCATTAGTTAAAAGACATGTTAAAATAGTTAGCCTTAAATTTCAGAATTTTCAGAAGAAACCATAAGTACTATCAACGTCGAAATTCATTGTCTTTCTTCTGAAAAACACTGTACAGATCAGTCAGTTTTAAAGTTTCATAACTCCAAAAATACAGATCACACTTTTGTGAAATTTTACCAGAGGACACAAATATGTCCCTTGAAAATACTGTAAAATTTTCAGGATTTTTAGAGAAAGGTATAATTAAATATCGCATTCGCAATTCACTGTCTTCCTGAAAAATGCCTGTACAGAACTGTCATTCTTAAAAATTTATAACTCCCAAAATAAAAATCACCTTCCAACAAAATTATTCAGAAATATATAGAAATGTTTCTAGAACATACAGAAAAAGTTTCAGAATTTTTTGAATAAGGGACATTTAAATATAGCATTCACAATTCACAGTCTTTTTGAAAAAAAAAAGACTGCAGGACAGTCAACTTTAAACATCTGTAACTCTCAAAATACAGTTCCAATGAGCACAAACTTTTGCATGTAGCTAAAACCACATGTCAGAAGTGTACAGTTAAATTTTCATAATTTTTATCAAAGTGTAAAATTTATGGTGAATTTTCAACAGTCTACTGTCCTGCAGAATCACCCTTCTGCAGCAAAGCTTTTACAGGTGCATCAGGCCCAAATAGAAAGGAAAACAACCTGTGCTGCATGTCCATCTTACAGTTTTAATTCATTGTGCCACTACAAATTTATATATGTCTGATCTGCCTATTTCTTGATTTAGATGCCTATCTATCAAAACAGGCCGTAACAAAATATGATGAGATGACCCCTTTTTCTTGACCTGTCCTATAACTCTATGTCGATAGAAGAACGAAACCCACTCGATCTGATACCAGGTGAAATGGATCATATTAGTGATTCTACAACGTTAAAGGAGTTACTAAAAAAAGTTACCTTATTCTGTAGCGACAACGAGATGGTTCTCCTCTCTTAGTTAGAGTTTTCCTTTTCCTAGTCATGTGCATTAGCAGTCCAGTGAGAAAGATTGTGAGGAAGATTGAGAGACGAATTCATAAGCGAGAGGAGAACAAGTTTATGAGGGATGGAGTAAACTATGTGGCCCGAAAAACCTAATGACGATTGTGTTTAACGTATAATCGATTAGGTATACGCCATAATCTTAATCCCTTCGGTTTCGTATGCTATCCATATTTTCCTCCCACGTTCAAAATCAATCTGTTAGGATAAGAGACCTACGTTGCTAACTTCCTTTTCCTCTTTGATTTTTTACTTTATGTTTTACTAAGTTATGTCTAATTTATTCAATTTACTATTACTGTTATCATCATTTGTTTATCTTTATTTAAATCAGTTAAGGAATTAAATCCCTTAATTGTGAACTCAACCCCAAAATTTCTTTAAATACTCCATCGTGCCCCAAATTAAATTCTATTTATCAGTAATACCAAGTATAAGTGACTTATTATTTTTGGGGTCTCACACTTTGCCGCTTGGGGAATTGACTTGATGGGGCCATTTCCAAAAGCCGACGAGGGAGAAAGGTTCTTTATAGTTGCAATTGACTATTTTACAAAATGGATAGAGGCTAAACCAGAGATAACCGGGGGTGCAGTAGCTCGATTTGTTTGGAAGCAGATAATGTGCCATTTCAGGATTCCACATAGTATTATTTCTAATAATATTGCTCAGTTCAATAGTCCTGAGTTCCTAAAGATATGTGCTGATAATGCGATCAAATCCAGGAAAACTTCAGTGGGAAATCCCAGGGCAAGCGGTCAGGTTGAGGCAGCAAATAAGATAGTCTTACACGGGTTGAAAATAAGAATCGGAGCTCGGCACTCTTTGTGGGTGGACGAGCTCCCATCATTTGTATGGTCATGTAGAACTACTCTGACTACAACAACTAGACGTACTCCATACAACCTTGTATATGGAGTGGAAGATGTTATTCCGCTGGAAGTGGCTTTTCCATCATCCCGAGTTGCATATTTTCACAAAAGAAGACAATTTCGAACATATGAACTTGGCATTGGATGAAGTAGAAGAGGCCAGAATGGCGGCTAGTTTAAAACAGGCTAAGCAAAAGAATGCAGTCAGACGGTATTACAATGCCAAAGTTCGGCATCACTTTTTATGCCCAGTAATCTTGTGTTGCGGCGGAATGAGGTCAGTAGGGCGATACCTGGAGGAAAGTTAAGCCCCAACTGCGAAGTACCATATTATGTAATTGAGGCTCATCTGATAAGGAGTTATAATCTTGCGTATATGGATGGAGGATTGTTGCCTAATATGAGGTCAGTAGGGCGATACCTGGAGGAAAGTTAAGCCCCAACTTGGAAGGACCATATTATGTAATTGAGGCTCATCTGACAAGGAGCTACAATCTTGCGTATATGGATGCAGGATTGTCCCCTAATAGCTAGAACGCAAGCAATCTGAGAAAGTTTTACCCCTGAATGGGTGCAAGGTGTGCCTTTTGTTTTGAGATGTTGGAAAAGAATAGTAAAATTCAGCATGTGTGTTTATTCAAAGTAACGGATTCATATTATATACTTCGCTAAACTTCAAACCCCTTGATTTACTTACGCTAAGGTCGGTGACGTCGACATCGTCGTTAAACTTCAAATCCCTTTGTTTATTTGCGCTATGTTCGTTAACGTTAAAATCGCTGTTAAACGTCAAACCCCTTGGTTTATTTACGCTAAGGTCGGTGACATCTACATCGTCGTTAAACTTCAAACTCCTTGGTTTATTTACGCTAAGGTCGGTGACGTCGACATCGTTGTTAAATTTCAAAACACTTGGTTTATTTACGCTAAGGTCAATGATGTCGCCATTGTCGTTAAATTTCAAACCCCTTGGTTTACTTACACTAAGGTTGGTGACATCGACATCATCGTTAAACTTCAAACCCCTTCATTTATTTGCGCTAAGGTCGTTAACGTCAACATCGCTATTAAACTTCAAACCCCTTGGTTTATTTACGCTAAGGTCGGTGATGTCTACATCGTCGTTAAACTTCAAACTCCTTGGTTTATTTACGTAAGGTTGGTGACGTCGACATTGTCGTTAAATTTCAAAACCCTTAGTTTATTTACGCTAAGGTCAATGATGTCGCCATCGTCGTTAAATTTCAAACCCCTTGGTTTACTTACTCTAAGGTCGTTAACGTCGACATCGCTGCTAAACTTCAAACCCCTTGGTTTATTTACGCTTGGTTTATTTACGCTAAGGTCGGTGACGTCGACATCATCGCTAAACTTAAAACGCCTTGGTTTATTTACGCTAAGGTCAATGACGTCCAAATCGTCGTTAAACTTCAAACCCCTTAGTTTATTTACGCTAAGGTCGGGAATGTTAATCAAACTCCTAGGTTTGTTTTCTCGTTGTTAAATTTTATTATAAGTTCTTTAGCTTCATTTGACTAAAGTTAGTTGCTCAAAGTATTAAAAGATCCTTTTAAAATTTAGTTTACGCAGAAGGAAAAATAATAGTAAAAAAGAAAGAAATGCAAGGCGTTTGAATTGAAATACCGATATTTGACTTATAGAGTCAGTATATTTAGCTTGTCTTTACATATGAATAAATCAAGATAAGGGGAGAGATTGGCGAGGGGGTTGTTTGTTAGGGGCGTCACTTTGGACACCATCACGTTCTCGATCAGCAACTAGGATGGTTGTTTCGACCAAGGATTGGGTGGCGTTGACTTTGACGTTATCGTTGTTATAAGAGGTTAGCGGGATGAGGTCAGACGGCACTTCAACCTGAAGATCTGGGAGGTCAACCAAATCCTAGACCTAAAGATTGTCCAAGCACTCTTCTAGGCTGGGTATAGGGTCTGGACCTTCGACACGAGGATCTTGGGGTGGCTCAGCTTCAGAACAAAACTGATGCACCCGCTATCCAGAGATTAGCCTGCCTTGTCTTTACTTTGAATATCTCTCATAGTTGAGCGGAAGTGCTACGACAATCTACCAGCCTTTGACGAGCTAGAGGAACGGTGGTCGGACAGCCCGTCATTATAGCTAGCTTTAATGGCGGATTGTAACAAATTGCCAAAACTTTTGCCAAGGCTGGAGGACCAATGATAAAACTCTCGAGATTCTCGACGATGGTGCTGAATCAGTCGTGGAAGCCAATCGTCTCTCAGCACGGCAACCGCTCATTTCTTGAAAAAGATAGGAGCCACTTTATTTAAACAGGTCTCCCACTCGCGGTGGAAAATGTTTGGAAGCTGACCTCGAAGATTCTGGAGCTCGGCACGAAGTTGGGCATTTTCCTGCTCCGCTTGACAAAGGTTGGAAGATACTTGCGCCATTTCGGCCCTAATATTGGCCTTCTTCGTCTCATGATTGGCTTCGACCTCTTACAACTTCTGAAGTTCGGTCCAGACATTTTCTCGAGCCTGAATAGCAATTTTTCTGCTCCTCTCCATTTATTTATTCTCTTCGTGAAGAGAATGGATTACGCCTTCAAATTCCTGATGCCGAATTTTAGGTTCATTAACCTCGGCTACTGTCTGGTCATGGGTTGATTGTAATAAACCCATAGCGAGCCGAGTGAAGTCCAGCTCTTCCCACAGTTTTCGTAGCTCGGTTAATTCCATGGAACTAGAGGGTAATGCCTGAAGTCGACGTATCTCGACCTCGCACTATTGTGCGTAAGCCTCTAAGGAAATAATCCGCCTTTGTTAAGCGGACATCAGTTCTCCCTCCTAGTAATGTGTAATAACAGTCAATAGAATTGCTTATGTATACATAGCATTCTAGAATTACTAAAGAGATCAATTCAATAAAATACCTGTTCGAGGAAACATTGAGTCCAATCGAGATGATTGTTAAATGCGGCCTCCAGTTCAGCCTCTGTATAATCATCACCCATGGCTAGTACCCCATTCAACGGGCTTGTAACTTAACATTTTCCATTCCTAAAAAATGGCGCCTAGAATCATCCCAGAAGGTGAAATGCGAATCAATATTGACCGGTTCAACTCTGACACAGGTTGAGGCTTTAGAAGCAGGACCTCGACGGATCCTACGCAAGGCTGCCTCACAGCTAGCGGTATCAATTTGATCTTGTTCTTAGTGAAGACTGGAAGATCGTCAGGTCTTACTTTGTGGAGGTAGAGCCCCTTTTGGTGCTTTGGAAGGGAGCTCGTCTTTGTCAGAGTCTTTATCCCGGACACGTTTGCTGTTGTCCTGAGAAGAGTGAGGTCCTGGATAGATATTATGAATTAGATATTAGGTCAAGAATGGAACATAGAAAGTCTAAATGTTGAAAATACCTATCAAAGTACGAAACTGACTTTTGGAACCCAGCTCACCGATGACAACTCCAGGCAATGTCCCGGTCCTTGGGGGAGATGGTGGCAAGTTGTTTGTCTTTACGTTTGGTTTTGTAAACTGATTTGCCTGTGTCCTTTGATTGGCTAGGAGACGATCTATGACCAGAAGGACGAGAAGAAGGTGCTGGGACGTCGGGTGAAATTTGGGAAGTTGTCCCAGAAACTTCTGTGGCGTTCAGGTTGACTTCAGCCACTTTGGACTGCTACTGTAGATTTGTGGACTCGACTGAAGCTGTGGCTGCTACCTCTTGCCCAAAAATACGACTGTCCACCGGAATGTGAATTGGGACTTGTTGCAGGGGAGCAACATCTAAAATAGGTTCCAAACCAGCCAAAGTAGGGATGAATTCAGGAAGGTCAACTCTTTGATCGAACAAGTTTATATCTTCCTCATCATCCAATTTTAAGGCCGAGAAGGGAGGTGGACTTCTGGCCATTTTTCTGAGGTTAGCGCTATTTCTTTGGGAGGAGAATCAGTAGTTGGCACCTCGTCAGCCGAGGTGGAGATGGATTTTCTTGCTGGAATCCTATCAGTTTTGAGCTCGGCGCCACTATCAGAAGCTCGTTAAGTCCCATCGGTGGTGAGGTTTTCCTGGGTCGAAGTTGGAATATTCTCAGGAGGATCAGCTCTTGATCTGGAGTCAATATCTCATGAAGATAAGAAAATATGGTACAACTTAAGACTAATAATATAAGGAATCACAAAAGAATAAACAACTTTAGTAGAGTAATTAGTTAAGAACCTGAGCTCGGCACCAAGGGGGGAAGGAGGCCTGTCTCCCTGAGTTGTGCATTGTGGAGATAGCTGTTGCTTGAAATCTTCTCGTGTAAATCCTCGAGATGACCTAGGATCTCAATGAGGCCATGATCTTCAGGCCGACTCCTGACATGACTTTGCCAGAGCGAGGAACATGGTGCAAAGGAAGGTTGGCAGGTGTAGAGCCAACGAAGAAATATTTACTTTTCCATCCATGGATGGAAGTTTGGGTTTATCAAAACCAGAGCATTGGTACGTTTGGTAAGATAGTACCAATGAGAATTCTGGCCAGCTTTTTTGAAATGAAAATGCTCCAAAGAAGGCTCTCAGTGGGTCCCACGTTGATTGTGGAGCAAAGTTGATAAACCCGACGAACATTTTGATGGCGTTGGGGGTTGATTCGCAAATGCTAAGCCCTTAATGATCCAGCCAATCCCTAAGGCCCTATGGCATTGGGAATCTAAGGCCAAACTCCATTTGACGCTCATATACCGCAACCCATCCGCCTTCGGTCCGGTCAGTAGTCCAGTTGTTGGGTCCTTCCAGTATAGCAACAATTGGAACTGCTTCCGGGATGGCATAGTCGCGGTGAATATCGGTAAGGCTTCACCTTGAAGGGTACTAACAATAGAATAAATTGTACCCGGCCCGGCAAGGGTTGAACTGATAGCCGAAACCCTAGAACTGGTGGCGGCAGCACCAGAGCTAGTAGCTTGAGAGATTGGGTCTACTGGGACGTCGTTTTCGACAGTTTCAGCCTAATCAACTTCTTCGTCTTCCCTATGATAACTGCCATGAGAACTCCGTCGAAATTGTTCGATGGAGACATAATTAAAGAAGATTAGATAGAATGCGAAGGAAGAACGGATGGAAGTCGAGAAGTTAAAGTGGAAGGAATGAGGAAATTGTTAACAATAGTGGAAGTTGTGTAAAAATTGAAAGAAAAAGGAATGGGAAAGATATAAGCTAGAAAGGAGGCGAAGAAAGCGGGAAGGGGAAGAGGAAGCGTATTGGAGAAGTTAAAATTTGAATTAATGACCAAGATGACGGATGAACGTGGGACACGATGTAAAAATTCATCATTACTGCGTGGGAAGTTGAACCGTGAAATGACTCTGTCCGTTTAACGCATCGTTTGGGGGCTAAGCGCTGCTGAAGAAAAGTAATGGACTTCATCTACTACTTCAGTCTCATTACTTTGGGGGCTATTGTTGGATACTGACTTATAGTCGAGGTGAACACGAGCTGACCTCGACCAAGGTTGACTTCGAGAATGCATTACAGCTGGCACCCATGATGCCTTGGTATTCAGAGAATGGTTATGTGACACGTGGAAAACCTTAAAAGTGACAGCTGGAGGGACTCTCCTCTTACACCTGGAATCCGCAATCACCTTTCCCGCTATAAATACTCATGGACCCTCCCATTTGAAAGGTATTGAATTATGGTCTAAATATATATATAACTCAAATTCTTCTACTTCTAACTTAAGCTTCGGAGTGTCACAGGGGAGTAGTTCCCAAAAGCAGGGATCAAGAAGGGAAAGGCCAACGTCAGTGAGATCGTCTTTAATCGAGGATTCAACAAACTACTCCCTACACTATTGTCCTTTATTAGATTCCCCTATAAAAGGTACGTGCCACTATTAATTTCTTGACTTCAGACCTTTTAAGTCCGTATGGTCCGGTCATCTCCAATCACACAACCCTCCCCCCCCTCCCCCCCGGTCAAAGAAAAGATTTCATGACTTTTTCCCTTATTTTTATATCTAATTGGATGTAATTACTTCTTGATTGTAAATTAGGCCAAATATGAGACGTACATATGATTAAATTGAATATATATATATATTTATTGTAATGCCCTCAGTGGCTGAGTATAATTGATTTCGTCTCTAGTTTGTCTGGAGATCTCATATCCATTGGTAGGCTTAGAGTTGGTATATTAATTTTTAGGGGAGGGGTTGGAATATGTAATGAACACACATATATTCCACATGAAATGTATGAATTTTTTATATGGTACAAAATGAATTTGAGACTTTTTTCCTCATGAACTAACCTTTGATTAAGTAAGTTTTCCTTAAATTCATGACAGATGGTAACATAGTCAATCCGTCACCTTTTCTAATTTTCTAACATAACGATCGGTTGGTGATGGAGATATTGTAGAGTTAGTCCGAGACTAGATCTTTGAGTTCGGTATTTAAGTGTTCGCTTGAGATTAGGTGGTGATGTCAGTATTAGCATGTTAGGTCGGGCTATGTGGTAATCGGCGTCAGCATTGCAGTGCTCATCTGAAACTAGAATAGGTCTAGCAGACAGTCACCTAGTGCAAAGTCAACAATTGCGTATGGTCGCATGTTGCAGAGTGTGGTGGAATGTCATAACAAATTTGTATCTCACATGGATATTAGGATCGATCCTTAAATTTTTGGGGCTTTTTTTTTCTTTTTTTTTTTTTTAAGAATGATCTTTTTGAAATTTTTTAGATTAAACATTAGTATAGTGTAATATTATTTTATTTCAAAATTGTTCTAAATTTAGTCTTCAATACATAATTGCCAAAAGTTTCAACATTTATTACAACACAAATAATCTCAAGTACGTTTTTAACAATTGTAACATATGCGAAAATACGATGATGAAAATGAACCACGATTTATCACCATTCTAGCTATATTTAACATTAGCGAATAAACTATTGAATGTGAAAATTTAAAAATTCACTTTGAAATGACAATAATTTAATGATTTTGACTATTTGTACTTGCAAGTCATAGACCCACGATTCTCACTTAGTAAGTCTTTTTCGTTTAGACCAAAATGTAAATGTTTGGGCTTTCAATGTTAAAAATAAAAAATAAAAAAAATCAAAGTGAATATGTAAGGTTTCAGTAAATTAGAAAAAATGATAGTGATAATGTTTAGTTCATAAATCACTAAATTTTCATATTTAGCTCATAAATCACTAAATTTTCTGCATGATATCATTAAATATGTAGGTCCTGATAAAGTATTATAATATTTAGTCCATCAAATAAATCATTGAATTTTTTGTAGTGTTTTATTAAACTTGTGGCGTTTAATAAATGTATTCAATTAGTAAATATTACAATATTGGACCTCTACAATGAATTAATTGACAAAAGGATTTATAAATATATGACTTACTGTTGTATTTTAATAATTAAGTGAAGTTCAATAACATTTATATAATTACTAATAAAATAAAGGGCATTAAATTTCTTTTGCACGGACCAGTCGCGCAAGTGGGGCACCCTGAAGACTGCCCATGATGAATATATAGAGAAATAGGTGGTGGGCTTGCAAAAAATGAAAACTTTTTGGGCAAATGATAATTACCTTCTTGTGTTATAAGGTAAGTAACAGTTTTTCTCTCGTATTATTAAAACAAACAGTTACCTCCCTCTTTTTATGGACTAATCTGTCAGTAACAGAAAATGCAAAACTAACTATGCGTGGCAGTTAAGCGCTCAGTTTTGCAAATGGCTGACCAAAAATTTTGACATTACCACTTTTCGTTCCAGAAATAACCTAAATCTCGTATAATTCACATCCTCTTTCTCAAATAACATAAATAACATTTGCTTGTCTTCGGAGTAACGCATGCAAAAGAAGGTAACTGAAATGTTTGGTTCCAGCGGCTGAGGGTTTGCGGCAGGGTTCAGGCAGAAAGCAGAAATCCGCAGTTCAGGGTGGGGTGGGGCTTAGCATTCCGGCGAGTAAAAATTTGAAGTCAACCATTGACGAGAAGATCTGGACTTTGAGTTTCTTTTGAGGCTGGTTTCAATTTCGTACTGTTGATGTCATTTCTTTTTTTTGATAGCGGTGGGAAGCAACCTTTGATGGAATGTTGATTTTAGTTTCTTGCAAATGGGGTCTGCTAATTTGGAAATTTATTAGTTTCCATGGATGTGAGCACGGGCAACAACATTTGATAGGCGAATGATTTATGTACAATGTTTGATTGGCCAACAAGTGTTTGTAAAAATTTCCCAAAGAAAATGTATGACATTGATGCCTCAATTAATATGATTTAATTTGGTTGGCATTGGTATCAATTATGTAGAATTGCTCTATTTGTAAGTTTGAGTGCCTCAATAATATGCTATTGTTTGTGGTGAATCAAAGCTTTATTATGTTATATTTTTTGTCGATTTGCTGCATTTGGCTAAGATCGTATTCTATATGAATTTAAAGAGATGCAGTTGTTTTGCAAAGACGATAGCTTTTTTAAAGTATAAGCATCTATGATTTTTGTAACTTTTACTAGTTTAGCTTCAACGTAAGAACCTTTTCTTCCTTAACGAAACATGCTAAGACCTACTTGCTTAACGGTAAAAAAGATCCCATTATAAGAAAAACACTTTAATAACTCCCTCCCTTGCTATTGCTGCAAAGTTCTTGGGCTGCTGCAGTCATATGTGAGATAAATAAGGTTGTCGACAAACTCTTTTGAATTCCAAGAGAATCGTACTCGCCATGACTAGAAGCTGCCAAGGATCCGATGCTTCATTGCTGAACCACAAAAACTCCACAGTACATCTAGTAATTATGTCTCCGAATCACAAGCATCTGATGCTGGAAAAAAATACCGCCACCGACGAGGGTGTGCTTTTGGGCCGTCATAATTTTCCTTCAGCACTGGTATATATTGTGGGTGAAACAATTTCTTTACTCGTAGGTATTTTACGCGTTGGAGAATTAACACTGTTACTTTTTTTTTTTTTTTTTTGTTAGATTGACACATTAGTCCATTAACAGAGGGACGTAACTGGGTGTTTTAATAATACGGGGGAAACTGTCACTCACCTTATAATACAAGGAGGTAACACTACTACAAAAAGGGCTTTTAATGGCGATTTTTAAGGGCTTTTAACGGCGGTTCTTGGCCTTTTTGAACCGCCATCTATCTGACAGCCGTAGTAAGTTAGCGGACTTTCTACGGCGGTTAGAACCGCCGTAGAAAGTGGCGTAGCAAGTTAGCGGACTTTCTATGGCGGTTAGAACCGACCACTTTCTACGGCGGTTCACAAAGTCTACACTTTCTACGGCTGTTTGGTTCTGAACCGCCGTAGAAAGTCTACACTTTCTACGGCTGTTTAGTTCTAAACCGCCGTAGAAAGGTCTCTTTTTCAGACCCAAATCGCGATAAAAAGAGAAAATTAATCTGGTTTAAAGCAAAACCTGCTGCTAAAAGTTGAAATTTAATACAAATATCACCAAGATACAAATTGAAATCGCTATTATATTACAGGGGCATATCCAAAAATATTTGTACAACTATAATATGAACAAGTTTCATTAGTATCCATCAACTACGGCTAATGCTCCACAATATAACTAGCGCATATTTTTCTCATAGCATCTATATCCACATTGCTTAATGGAGTGCGGTCGAGCTTGAAGTGCTGCAACAGATTTTTTGAAATTAAAAAGTAACTGAGTATCAAAATGAAATACAGTCAATTAAGTAAGTTATGAGAAATCAAATACCTTTTCGAGTGCCAATGTGTCGGATTTCATTGCGATTTGGTACATGTAGTACATGACATAGTAGCCACACTCCCAGTTAGACGTTTGCTTTTTATGCTAATGAATATTAGTGTACGAGTTAGAAGATCATACAATTTTATACAACACATCGTTGAGTAAAAAATTCAATAAGAACCAATTTTACCTTAACTACTATCCACTCAAGTTGCATATGCACATTTCTGGGCAATCTTAAGAAAGCTTGATAATTAAACATCACCCTATAAAAATGAAAGCGGAATGAAAATAATTAGCAACATATGTATATATGATTGGCATTAGAAATTATATATGCATTCTAACATTAGTTAATATATATAACTCACTCGTCTATAAGTATTACTGCCTCTTCTTTTTGTGGGTTTTGTAAAGAATCAAACCAGTAGACAACATTTTCAATCGGTCTAATGGCTATAAGCATTCAATGTTCACTGCAAACCAAAAATTTAATGACCTCAGATCTTTAAATCAGTGTTTCTTAAAAATTAGAGAAGCGCTTACAGTGTCACTTACCCCTGAAGATACGGCACCAGATAAATTTCTTTATTCCGATCCTTCAAGTTTCGTGTAATGTAGTGTACCCTATCTTCATATGTGTTTCCTAGGGCCGTGACCCTTCCGGTCATTCCTTTCAACTAAATCATGTAAAGCTCTAAAGAATTTACATTATCATGCATCATTGGTTAGTCTAGGCACATGGAATGCATACTATATATAATAATAATCAGAAATAGGTTATAAAATTAAGTGGAAACTCACTTGGTGAACAATTGCATCAAACAGTTTGTGACCATGCTTTCTCTTGACAATAATTCTCCGACATCCATTCGATCCATCGAAATAGGATGATCCACACCTATGACATCTCTTGTCATTTGAAACAAGAAGCCATTGAAGTTTGAATCTTTCTCCATTCGGAGCTGTAACTCGTACAGTGGATCAAATGTCGAAGAGGATGACATTTCAATCGGAACCGTCGCCGAAGGAGATTTTATATCATCCATAGAATTCACATGGCCTTTTTTCTTTTTCAAACATTTATCCACCTAACAACATTTGAAATAACATTAAATATACAAAACGGTATTAAGTAATTCACAAATAAATGTAAGAATATACCTGTGTTACTGGATCCGGCCGAATAATTTCAATCAAATGTATAGGCCATTCCACGAAAAAGGATCGGGCCATTCCCACAGTTGAAGCCTCTTCCTCAGGAAATGGTAGCGGGGCAAAGTCATCATATGAAATTTTAATTGTAACCCTCGCGCAACCTTTCCGTACCTCGCGGCCGTGGTGCTTTCTTTGCTTATAAACATTTCCCTTGGCCACAAGCTTACGCCTCTTACATGTATCCTCAGAGATGAACATATTACATTCACACCCGTCCTGAGATAATAGGCAAGCGAATTAACATTACTCAACTATTTCCGCTAACTTAACAAACCAAGTGTAATCATGAAACCAAAGTCAAGCGTCTTTAGAAGTGACAATATGAAAGAAATTATACATTCAAATTTAATAATTAAATAAAAACCAAAATATAAATGTAAGATTTCATTATTGTAAAATAAAAATAAAAGAAAGATGTTTAATATATTAAAAACATTTATAGTTTTTTTAATTGCAGTATTATATTTTTAAAAGGAAAATATAAACTTTATTTTAAAAAAATATAAAGTGTTTGAATACTTGAATACATATGCAAACCACAGTTCACGGGAACAATACTTTTTTTCTCTCTTTAAAAGAGATACATGAATAAGTGTAAAATGATATATGTGAACAGTACCACTTTAAGTATCACTTTAAAAACGAACAAAACAAAGGAAAAAATAAATAATAAAAAGAATTTAAAAGAAAAATAGAAAAATAAAAGTCTACCCAAGAAGAATAGCAGTGATACTCTATAGAAAAATGAAAGACATAAATGTATTTTAAGTACCTTGTATTCGTCTAAAGAACTCACATCTTCCAAGTTTGTTGCAATAGGGCTATTCTGAACCTCAGAGGCTTTGATCATGTTCGTAGATGAAACAGGTATCATATGTAACTCAGGCAAACTTGTAGGGATAAGAGGAGAAAAATGTTGCCTACGAGTTTCTTTAGGGTGTAGCGTCGGACTCACAGGGGAAACATTGCTACCATGGACCTCAAACATCTCTGGGGCCATTCCGGAGGTTTCTGGGTTCAAGCTCTGAGCTTTGGCACTATTGATGACAGTGGCTCTTAATGTATCATAGTCAGTCCCCATCTGACCACATATAAACCCAACCATCATCTTCAGATGTGTTTGACATTCATCGAGCTGGGCAGTGGTTTTCTGAAGCTTTCTCTTAGTTAATTCTAGTTCATCTTTAAGCGACGGCCTTGTTTTCGGGAAAACCTCTGTGATACGTGCCCTGGTAGAATGGCCGCGATAACGACCGGGGTGATCGGTCTTTCCCGTTGCAATGACAAGAATGTCATTCCTACCCTCTGCAACTTTCTTCCATTGGGACTCGTGGGAACATAGATTTTCCTAAACGTTTTGCCAAAAATATGAAATGTAAATAGATCAATTATATATAGTTTTAAATATATGCGTAGCTTAAAGAACTGAAACATAAGAAAATGTATGGTGCAAAACTTACAATTTCAATCCCAACACGACCAGCCTCTGGCGTGAAGTATTCCCCTTTTTTGTTTGTGTGAGCCTGTCTCCAAAGTAGATGCTGGCCTGACCCTGCATAAGATTCTTCCCCTTCTTCTTCAGACTGACCGTCCTCTAAAGGTTTCTTCCCAGATGCAATCAAAGCCTCTTCATGCAACTGCTTCTTTAGCAGTCGGTAGCCACCGCGAGATAAATTATGGTAAAAAGAATTTAAAGTGGCATTCTTTTGCGCTTTTTCACGAATTGCCTAGAGAAAAATATAATGAAAAATGATTATCCATAAACTGAGCAATTTCAAATATCCAAAAACAAGAAGGAAATCAATTTCAAAAACCCACTTGCTATTCTTCTGTTTCGCGGCTAGCCTTGAACTTAATCCATGTCTCCCTAGGGAGATATTTATATTCAAGGCATGGGTCCTCACCTTTCAAGTCACCATTTACATATCTCCCTAAAAAGGATTTCCAATCTTTCCAACGTTTACCGGCATAAGAAATCCACTTGCTTTCGAGTTCTTCAGTTGATTCAAAAACAAATAATGCCTACAGTAAACAATAGAAGTAAAATAAAGAAGTAGAAATGAATCAAAACTAAGAAGTAGAAATCAACCAAGAGATTGATCTCTTGAAAAGAAACAAACCTAAAGGAACTAGGTTTGTTTAAGTGATAATATTTCTGTTGTATTAAGGGATAATGGCAGCCAAAATTTATCCAATTAATTAGAAGTAAAAATGAAATAAACTACTAGAATTAATTGGAGTTGTAAACTCAAACTAACTCCTTTAAAACCCTAACTCAAATTCGGATGTGGGCTGCTCCATTGGGCTTCCAATTTCGGATTCCTCTCCTTCCTTTGGGTCTGGGCTGGCCGAATTTATGAAGGTGGGTTGCAAGTGAATTCGGCCCAAAACTCAATGGCGTGTCTGTGAAAAGTGTAGGAAGCTTCTGGGAGCTTCCGGAATCATTTCTGAAACTCAAATTTTACAAATTCTTCATTTCTTCATGATTCTTCAATTTAGACCCCTTTTCGGAAATGGTGAGTAAAATGATCATTTTACCTTTCTGACTCTTCTGGGCTTTATCTTCAGGGGTTTGTGCGCCGGATACCATCTAGGTTTATCGGGAATATTCTTGGACTAGGTTTTCAAGGTCAGCCTTAAATTTCCTTGTCCTTCTGCGTGTCATTGGCCCAATGATATCTACAAATGGATCTCTCTGGAATGGGCTCGGGTCCTGGAGCATAGCTGGGCCTCGGTGTAGCACACGAACAGGCTCTGCTTTCTTTCTCGAGCCCTCTGCATCTACTTGTTGATCCTTGCTGCTTGGACTTGTCAACGGGCTGGGGTTGCCCTCATCATTCCCTCCCGGTTGGAAAGAATTCGACCTCGAATCAAGATCCTGGTCAAAATTAAACGGAGATAAGTCAGCAACATTAAAAGATGTACTAACACTATACTCACTTGGTAAGTCAAGCTTGTAAGCATTATCCCCCATCTTAGCAACAACTTGAAAGGGCCCATCACCTCGGGGATGTAACTTCGTCCTCTGGGTAGCTGGAAACCTCTCCTTTCTCATGTGAACCCAAACCCAATCACCAGGTTCAAAGCTCACTGTCGTACGCCTTTGATTTGCAACTTTGGCGTTACGTGCATTCGTCTTCTCTATATTCTGACGAACCTTCTCATGCAACCGCTTAACAGCTTCTGCTTTCTGTGCTCCATCAATACTTGTCTGATCCTTTAGGGGCAGTGGCAGTAAATCCATCACTGTTAGCGGGTGGAAGCCGTAGGCGACTTCGAACGGCTAAAATCCTGTTGAGGAATGCCTGGAGCGATTGTAGGCAAACTCTGTAATCGGCAAGACTTGTTCCCAACTCTTCAAGTTTTTCTTAATCAGCGCCCTCAGTAGATTTCCTACGATGCGGTTGGTCACTTCCGTCTGACCATCCGTTTGGGGATGACTAGTGGTCGAGAACAGCAACTTAGTTCCTAACCAAGACCACAACGTCTTCCAAAAGTAACTCAAAAACTTCACGTCTCTATCTGACACGATGGTGTGCGGAATGCCGTGTAGTCGAACTATCTCTTTGAAGAATAAGTCTGCAACATGTTTACATCATCAGATTTCCTGCATAGGATAAAATGAGACATCTTAGAAAATCTGTCCACGACAATGAAGAGTGAGTCATTACCTCTTTGCGTCCTCGGTAACCCTAAAATAAAATCCAAGAGATGTCAGTCCAAGGAATAGAAGGTACAGGTAACAGTGTGTAAAGACCATGGGGCTTAGACGTAGACTTCGCTTTGAGACAACCAATGCAGCGTGAGCAAATAGACTCTACATCTTTACGCATTTTAGGCCAATAGAAGTGTTCTTTAAGCATATCAAGTGTTTTATGGACACCAAAATGACCCATTAGCCCCCCACTGTGCGCTTCAAGCACCAGTAGCTCCCTAGTTGAACTACGTGGGATGCATAACTTATTTTCTTTAAACAAAAAGCCATCTTGCCTAAAGAATTTCTGAAATGCACCAGATTCACATGCTTCATAAATATTGGAAAAATCTAAATCAGAAGCATACAATTCCTTAAGATATGCAAAACCTAATGATGAATGATCAAGTAAAGTAAGGGCTTCATACCTCCGAGACAGAGCGTCAGCTACCATATTCTCTTTTCCCTTTTTATACTTAATGATATAAGGAAAAGTTTCAATGAAAGATACCCACTTAGCGTGACGTCTGTTCAACTTACCATGTCCCTTTAGATGTTTAAGGGACTCGTGGTCCGAGTGCACAATGAACTCCTTGGCCATCAAGTAATGCTGCCAAGTTTCTAAAGCACGAACCACTGCATAGAGATCCTTGTCGTAAGTCGGGTAATTCAAGGCAGCTCCCTTCAACTTCTCACTGAAGTAGGCGATAGGCTTTCCTTCTTGCATCAGCACAGCGCCTATACCTATACCTGAAGCATCACACATAAGTTCAAAAACTCGATCAAAATCTGGCAATGCTAAAACAGGAGCATGAGTGAGATCTTGCTTCAAAACAGTAAAGGCATTTTCTTGAGCTTGACCCCACAAGAACGGTATATGCTTCTTGCACAACTCATTCAGGGGCGCAGCCTTGGTAGAAAAGTCCTTCACGAACCTCCGATAAAAACTAGCAAGACCATGGAAAGATCTCACCTGAGAGGCCGATGTTGGCGTAGGCCAGTCACGAATAGCCTGAACCTTGGCGTTATCAACTTTCACGCCATTCTTCGAGACAACAAAACCAAGGAAGACAACTTCCTCCACACAGAATGTACACTTTTTCACATTGGCATATAATTTATGATCACGTAACTCAATTAATACCAATCGAATGTGCTCTATGTGTGACTTCATGTCCCTACTATATATCAATATATCATCAAAATAGACCACAACAAACTTCCCTATAAACTTTCTAAGCACATGATTCATTAATCGCATGAAAGTACTATGTGCATTTGTAAGGCCGAAAGGCATAACCAACCACTCATATAAACCAAATTTAGTTTTAAAAGCAGTTTTCCATTCATCACCTTCCTTCATTCTAATTTAATGATAGCCTTGTGTTAGATCAATTTTAGTATAAACAGTTGAGCTATATAGATCTTCTAGCATGTCATCAAGCCTAGGAATAGGATGCCTATACTTAATGGTGATTTTATTAACAGCTCTACAGTCCATACACATTCGCCATATACCATCTTTCTTAGGAACAAGTATAACAGGTACAACACAAGGACTTAAAGATTCCCTTACCTGGCCGTTGGCGAGTAACTTCTTCACTTGACGCTGTAATTCCTTTGTTTCCTTTGGATTTGCTTTGTAAGCTGGATGATTTGGTATCGACGAGCCAGGTACGAAGTTGATCTGATGCTCAATTCCACGAAGAGGGGGCACTCCTGCCGGTAGCTCCTCTGGAAAGACATCATCATATTCCTGCAATAAAAACTCGACTTCCATAGGGAGATCCCTAGGAACGTCGGCAAGGTTAGTAGAGTCGTCTTTAGCAATAAGTACAAGAATTAAACCCTTAGACTCTAAAACTTGTTCGACTTCCCCAAGTGTAGCAAATAAGCTACTTTTACGATCTTCTTTAGAAGGCTTATCTGAGTACGCCTTACTACCCTTTACAATCTGTTTCCCCTTCCCCTTTTCTTGTTTCTTCTCAGCTTCCCATTCGACAAGCTTATCTTTCATCCTGAGAGACTCAGCACGAACATCTTGGGGTGGTAGAGGCAGAAATGTATGGATCTTGCCCCGTTGACAGACCGAGTAGGTGTTGGCAACTACGTCGTGTGTCGCCTTCATATCAAAGAGCCATGGGCGACCCAGGAGAATGTGGCACGCCTCCATAGGGAGCACATCACAAGTAACTTCTCCTTCAAACTTCCCAGTAGCATATAGCACTCTGACCTACTTGTTGACTCGGTACCCTTCTGAGTTGTCGAGCCATTGGAGCCGGTACGGATGCGGATGGCTGATGGTGGGGAGATTCAGCTTTTCGACCATGTATGCACTGGCGACATTTGTGCAGCTTCCCTCATCAACTATGAGAACAACAACTCTACCATTTACCTTAGCACGAGAATAGAAAATATTGGTTCGTTGACTTGGGTCCTGGACGACGGATGTAGTCAAAGAGCGGGCAACTATGGAAAGGTGAGTGTCACCGTCAGGTTGGTGAATATCCTACTCTGTATTTGACTTACCCTCGTGGGTTAAATCCGCGAAGGGATTAACAGGTTCGTCTTCATCCTCCTCAGAGATGTAGTCGCCATCATGCCCAAGTAGCACTTTTATGATGTTAGGGCAATCGCGCATCATATGTCCACGCCCGGAACACCTGTGACATGTGATGTCGTGGATTGGCTTTCTAGGAGTGAACGGCGTTTTAGCTGCAGATGAAGATGAAGATGAGGTGGATGGTGTAGCCTGGATAGCTTTGCGTTCAGAATTGAACGGTTTCTTGGCGGGTGGAGAGTACACCGGATTCTTCCTCCAGGTGGCTAGGGCGCTTGATGGCGTCCTAACTGGTTGGACAGTTTTCATGTATTCCTCCATTACCCTAGCTTTGTGTAGCATGTCTGTTAGGCTGGTGGCATTCTGCAATTCCACTGCTAACGCTATCCCTCTATTTAGGCCGGTGAGAAAGCAAGCCATACTGGCGGCATCATCCTCATAGACATTGGCCATGATCTTGGTCATCTCTAACTTCTTGTAATATTCATCTACAGTCAAAGAGCCTTGTACAAGTGTATGTAATTTCTTATACAATTCTCTAAAATAATACGCAGGAACGAAAGTTTTACGCATTGCTGTAGTCAGATCAAACCATGATAGAGGTGGAGCTCGAGCTCTCATAGGCCGAGTGTTGCGCCTTTGGTCCAACTCTTGATTCCACCAAACAAGGCATATTCAGTGAAATTGACCACCGCAAGTGGAGCCTTTTTGTGCTCGGGAATCGAGTGGAGCTCAAAAATTCTCTCCATCTTAATCTCCCAGTCTAAGTATTCTTCTGGATTGGTACCGCCTGCAAAGGATGGCACCGTTGTCTTTAATTGACTTAGACCGTCGTAAGGCTTGTCGTTGGCGGCGGCGTTGGGGTGAGGGATGTGTTCCTCCTCCTCTGCTTTGCGCCTGGCGTCTTGGGCAGCCTTAATATTTGCGACCTCACCACTGAGGTCTGCGAATTGCGCTGATAGTTTCGCAATTGCAGCCAGAAGTTGCTCGTTTCCGACGGATCCGGAACTACCTCCTGACATTATAAGTAACAGAAAATTCCCTGCTAAGAACAAGTAAAAGTGAGTAGAGTAACCTTACTCCCTTGTCCCCCCAAGTAATGCCCTCCTAATAAGCTACACACAAACCAGTGTTTCACTCGTAGGGTTGGCGGCCCTTGTATGCTGTATCACTCAGCCTTTTATCTCAAGCCTGTATACTACTCAAAGTTCTCAAATATTGAGCAAAGGTAATAAGCGATAAGTAAATCACACAAGCACGAAACTATATATGAATGTAGCAAAAGAAATTTTCGAAAACAGAACTTGGTTCTATTTTGTTTTGTAAAACCTTTTGAAAAGAAATTTTGTAGTATAACTTGAATAAGATATGCACACAAAGGAACTTTCGGGGATAAGCCCTCAAAGTTCAAGAAATTAATGTAATGCGCACGATGACAAAATTCAAGTTATAGTGCAGAGTAGGCATATAAGGTGGCATGAAAGGTATTCAGTTTACGGAGAACACAGGGCAATTCAAGTGAAAGAAGCAAGAAATAATGAGCGGATTTGAACGAATCAGGAATATTACTACCCTAGATGTGATCACCTACCCAATAGGTAATCAAGAAACCAATTCCCACTAATTAAGAGCTTCTAGAAAAATTTACCCCAAAGTTGCGAAAATAGTAACCCCCTTGCAGAACTGTGAAATTACAAAATGTTGAGTACCTTGAAAAAAAAGTGATTTTTACTCTTTTTTTTTTTTTTTGCTAACCACTGATTTTAGAAGCAAGGGATAAGAATGTAGCACAGAGAATTCACAAATTGCATAAACAAAGTGAGCTACTGAACTTCAACCGCAAAACTGAAAAATTCTCGATATTTCCTTTTCTTTTCCAAAAAACTTTCGGTTTTGATGTATAAAAACGGTAGGGTAGTACCGAAATTTAATTTTCTTAAAAAAATTCTTAAGAAGGAGCGTTCTAATTCCGAGAATTTCAAGAAGAATTCAAGACTAACAAGGATTAGAAAACACCTGATGATTTGGCCGAGTTACTTCAGCCTCCTCTTGTCACGCAACCAGCCTTGGCTCTGATACCAATTGATGTGGACCGGAGTTCACGATGCGGAATACTTGCCAAGGAAAGTCTGGAAATTGCGAGACGCAGCTCTTAACCTCTAGAATCCCTACCTCAGATTCGGCAGTCTATTAAAATTAACCTAAGCTAATTTTAAACACGCAAATCGAACCAAGTTTAAGAACAAAAGAGTCGAAACAAAAGCATGCATTCTAGGCAGAGCAATTACCTAAAAAGCTATAGTTTCTAAACTTATAGTAATTCACAAAGCATGCAAACTACGAAAGCTCAAAATAAGAGAATGATTCAAGAAGTATAAAACTATACTATTCTATTACTTGAATCAAAATTGTGTGTTGAATAATGGAGAATAAGACCCCTATTTATAATAGTAGGTGGTCAAATTCTATAGTACAAGAAGTAGAAAACAATTAAAATTAGAATTCAATCAAAAGATTGATTCCTTACAAACTAAAACCTAAATGAACTAGGTTTAGTTGAAGATAAAATTCGGTTTTCTCACTAATGTATCTAGCCGAAATTCCTAGATAAATAAAGAAGTAGAAATGAATCAAAACTAAGAAGTAGAAATAAACCAAGAGATTGATCTCTTGAAAAGAAACAAACCTAAAGGAACTAGGTCAGTTTAAGTGATAATATTTCGGTTGTATTAAGGGATAATGGCAGCCAAAATTTATCCAATTAATTAGAAGTAAAATTGAAATAAACTACTAGAATTAAATGGAGTTGTAAACTCAAACTAACTCCTTTAAAACCCTAACTCAAATTCGGATGTGGGCTGCTATATTGGGCTTCCAAATTTGGATTCCTCTCCTTCCTTTGGGTCTAGGCTGGGCGAATTTATGAAGGTGGGTTGCAAGTGAATTCGGCCCAAAACTCAATGGCGTGTCTGTGAAAAGTGTAGGAAGCTTCTGGGAGCTTCCGGAATCATTTCTGAAACTCAAATTTTACAAATTCTTCATTTCTTCATGATTCTTCAATTCATACCCCTTTTTCGAAAATGGTGAGTAAAATGACCATTTTAGCCTTCTGACTCTTCTGGGCTTTATCTTCAGGGATTTGTGCGCCGGATACCATCTGGGCTTGTCGGGAACATTCTTGGACTAGGTTTTCAAGGTCGGCCTTTAATTTCCTTGTCCTTCTGCGTGTCATTGGCCTAATGATATCTACAAATGGATCTCTCTGGAATGGGCTCGGGTCCTGGAGCATAGCTGGGCCTCAGTGTAGCACATGAATAGGCTCTGCTTCCTTTCTCGAGTCCTCTGCATCTACTTGTTGATCCTTGCTACTTGGACCTGTCGACGGGCTGGGGATGCCCTCATCATTAGGTCTAGGAGTTAAGAATGTATTTATGGCCTTCTATTAGATCAAGATTTAGGGTTTAGTCTTCCCAAGTTCGGATAGGATCAGGTGAAGTTTGAATTTTGCGATTAATTGAATCCACAAGAGATTTGGTTAATCCAAACTCGTTTGAAAACCCGCATTTCTAAGCAGGCTCGACGTCTAGGGCTTGTCGTCGAATCTGGATTTTGCTTCGACGTCATAGCAATGTCAATCTGTCGTCAAGCCCTGCTAGAATACTTGTTTTTCTTGGAAAGTTTATGTGTCTTGCACGTCTAATTTCCCCAAGTCTTGCCTAAGTTATTTTCTAACAATCAACTACTAATTTATAACACATAAACACCAACGAAATCAAGCATATCATACAATTCACATCACATTCAAGTTCAAGAAGAAAACTAAGTCAAAACTGCAATCTTACCGTTTTTTAGTCCTAGGCTTTGGCATAAAATTCTGGGGCTTCCCAAGTTAACTTTAACTGCTACTTCGCCAACAACAAAGTAATACATGATGCATTATAAATATAAGACCGCAAGTTTACTATGTCACAAGCAAGTAATATCGTGGCAAGCACGGGTCGAATCCACAGGGACTTGCCAGAATCAAGTGTATACTATGCTTATGAGAGTCGCACAAATAAGGTTGAAAGTAGGAAAATTAAAGAAATAAACAAACAAATTAACTAATAACTCTCAAGGAACCTAGGAAGGGTAATAACTCAATGTACTATGGCCAAGGCTACCAAAAGCTCATGCTTAAACTAAGTAATTATGGTAGGACTAATTCAATTAGAGTAGGCTACAAGCTATTATGAACCTAAACACAATCAAGCAACTTAAATTATCCCAATTCCCTCAATTACCTATGTTTCCATGGTAATAGTTGGATTTTGGGTCATTAAGATTAGTTGCCTAAAGCTTTTCAAGTAAATTTGGTTTAATAAAAGCAAAAGAACACTCAAATCTTATCAATGACGGTCTAAGTTTAATAGTGTTTACACAATCAAACACCTACAGTTCAACTAAGTTAGCTACTCTTAATTCCACAAATTAATAAGCAATTGATAAAAACACTAATAATAATGAAAGCCCATAACAAAATACACAAAGTCAAGACATAATATGAATAAATAGAAGCCCATAACAATAGAATGAAAGTTTTAAGTACACATGAAAGAATTCATCATTCAGAAATGAATGTTACAAGGCAAAATAATGAAACTAAGGACAAGAAACAATAAGAACTCCCTATGGATAGCTCAAACTCCAATCTTCCATATAAAACTCTTGCCTTTGGCCACTATTTAAATGAAATGTTCTATGGGTTATGCCTCTTCTAAGCACCAAATAGAGAGAAAACTATATTTCTCTATCTAAATTTCTATGGCTCAAGCTCCAAAAATCCAAGGGGAAATGTTTCTTTTATAGTGGAGAAACATGAGAGACTACAAGAGAAAAAGAAAGATGTCATTAAGGGCTTCTTTGCAAATTTTATTTTCAAAGTTGGAAATTCTCGCAGGGAGCTTCTCAGCTGTGATGTTTGGCACGATTTTGAGAATCGGGAAGCAAGAACAGGGCAAAAGTAGGGGTGAGCAGCATTTGTCAAACCCGACCCGACCCATCGGATTCGGGTCAAGCCGAGCCGGGTCGGGTCGGGTTTTGGGCCTTTTTTTTTCCAAATGAAAAAGTTTCAAAATTATATTATTTTTGCTTAATATGAGATTTGAACACGTGACCTAAGTTTTAACAATTAACTTTAAGGTAAGCTGATTAGCCACTCCTTCTATTTTCTCTTTTATTATATTATCTTTATTATATTATATGTTTATTTATATATCAATTCCTTATACTACATATATTATAATAATTTTTTAAAAAAACAATATATATTATAATATTATATAAACTAATGGTATAATTTACGTTTTGTGTTATTTTTCTCTTTATTGTTTGTACCTTTCTATTCCTATTTTTTAAAAAAAATACTATAATAAAAAAATAATAGAGTATAATTTTACTTATTTAAGATATCAATTTTCAATTGATAAGCATAGTATTTAAATTTGAAATAATATATAAATTTACAGAATAAAATATTATTTATGTTTTTATATAAAAAATTAAATTTTGTTTATATTGTGAAATACATACATGTGTTATGTAATTTAAATCATTAATATAATTTAAAAAATATTAAGTGATTTATAGTTTAATTTGTTGTATAATATAATAAGAAGAAGAAAAAATAACCAAACAAAGAGTTGCTTGAGTGGTTAATCAGCTTTTCTTAAGATTGGTTTGTCAACCTTAGGTTGTGTGTTCCAATCCTGAGCATTATAATTTTACTGGTTTTTAATTTTAGAAAACCCAAAATTGGAGGGAGAACCAAACCGGACCCGCGGGTTTGACCTAGAACCCAACCGGAAGAAACCTGACCCGCAGCACGTATTGGGCCCTACGAGATTGTGGCACGCATTGGGCAGGTCACCTACCGTCTTCGCCTTCCGGCCGGATCTCTCATCCACGACGTATTCCATGTCAGCAAGCTTCGCAAACATTTGGGTCCTAAGCACTCGGTAATTGCTGGTCCCTTGCCACTGCTGTCTGACGCTGACGACATCCTTCTACAACCAGAAGCCATCCTCGACCGCCGCACTACACAGAAAGAAAAGTACCGCCCCAAAACCGAGATCCTGGTTCAGTGGCGCGATACACTACTACAAAAAGGGGGCTTTAATGGCACTTATTTAGCACATTTAACGGCGGTTTTTGTCCATTTTGAACCGCCATCTATCCGGCAGCCATAGAAAGGTTATGGACTTTCTATGGCGGTTCGCTTAGGAACCGCCGTAGAAAGTCCAACTTTCTACTGTGGTTCCTAAGTGAACTGCCGTAGAAAGTTAGGCTTTCTATGGCGTTTTCTTTCAAAACCGCCGTAGAAAGGTTCCTACGCAAACCGCCGTAGAAAGTACCAAATTTGTAAAAAAAAAAAAATTATATTTCATTTTTTTAATTCTGCATTCAAAATATATATATCAAAAACAGCAAGAATAGCCGTAGAAAGTTTTTGATATATATATTTCAACTTTAAAAAAATATATATATATATGTATCAAATACTTCCATGCTAATAAACCGAACAACCACCAAATTTCACAAAATTTTTGCGTGCATCCATCAGATTCTAATTAATTTAATCATTACAGCAAGAATAATACAATAACAACATAATCCTGAAGTAAACAGCCAATATATATATATATATATATATATATATAAATCCAATCTTGACCTAATCAATTTTGAGAATAAATCAAACCAAAATCAGTAGGAAAATTATAAAATGGAACATACAATAAACCACCGATTTAACACTAATCAAACCCGAATTTAATCATTCATCATCTCACCAAACCCGAATTTAACACTAATAATAAACCCTAGGCCAATCGCAATAATCAAGTAACAATAAAATTTGTAAAGCTTAAACAAAGTTGAAACTATTCGATATAACCTTTTTTATGATTTGAAGCCCATAACAAGGACCGATTGTGGTGAAATTATGATGGGGGATTAACTCCAAGTGGTGGGTGATGGCCGATCAAGAAACCATCTCCGGAGTTGGGTGACGGCGGATCTTGTTATCAACGCCGCCGGAAGAACGGCTTCGGGGGAAGACAAGAGAAAAAACCAGCGGCAAGAGGATGGGCGCCGGCGACAAGAGAACGGCTTCGGTATGCTGGAGATGGAAACAGGAGGAAGCCGTGGTTGGCTTGAGATGGAAACAAAGGGAAACCCTTAAAAGTCAAACAAAATCAAGTCTCTAATTCGTTGCTTCATATGCGTCGTTATCATCTCCAGCGACTTGACCTAAACAACCCATTACTTTGCCTAATTAAATCTACTAGATTAACATAATCATCTTAAGAGACTTTGGCCAACCTTTTCACTCCTTCACTTCCGACGAAATATTGTCAATATAAAAGTCTCTAATTCGTCCATGAGAATAATTCAGATTTAGACGCTAGCATGAAATCACAGGGCAGTTTCGAAAGGAAGATCATGTCTGAATTTTCACACCTTTCTGGAGCTTTTTGGAAATGAGGGAAGTATTCCCGTTTCGGGATGGGGAGGGGCAAAGGAGGAAGATAAGATAATGAAAAAGTGGCCATGGCAGAAGAACGAGGAGAGAGATAGGAGCCTGTGGCAAATAGATGACGTCAATAATGAGAAGAAAAAGTGGTGAGAATCCATCGTATAAAGAGTAGACAGAAGATCTAAGCTGAACTTTTGAGGTTACGAGATCGATTATTGAGGTAGGGTTTGGACATAGGCTTTGACCTCTTTCTTCAATTCAAAACTTTTTTACCAAGTGGGAGAGTAACCCGGCCCACCAATTGGACAAACTTTATTTGGATGTCAAAGTTTTATTAACTAGTTGATAAGTGCCTATTGACCCATTTTATAATGAATACAGAACCGATTGGAGTATTTTGTGATTTATGGAACTATTATGAGAAATTTTGAAAGGTGAACAGCGGTAGAGTCAGTTGGCAGTCGCTAGAAATTTATTGAAGGTTTTAGTTGACCAAGTCCATTTGCTCACATGACATGTTAGCCAATTAACTTGATTTTTAACGTGTGTGATGGATCATATACTCCGGGTCAAGAAGTCATATTTTAAAGTTAAAATCCATAACATAATTAATTTGACTTTACTCTTTATATCATTAAAAATAGTTTATTAATACAATAGAAAATAAAATGTATTTCTATTTCTGAACTCTATGTATTTTCATCACTTTCGGAAAATAAAAAAAAAAATACTCCATCTATTTCATTAGAAAAGTTTACTTTGACAAATATACAACTTATTATGAATGTCAATATACAACACCTAAAGTAACTAATTTGACACCATTTATTTCATTTATATCCTTACTTATTAAGTACTGACTAATTGTGAACCACACATATTATATTAATAAGAGTTCGAAAAGTAAAAATTTTGAAAGTGGACTAAGAAGATTTGGTGAGATGTATATGGCGCTCCGAATAGTTTTAGAAAAACCCAAAGAAATCCCTTTCAAAGAGTGTCCATTTATCGCTGGATTTGCGGGATTCATGTGTCCTAGAAGTGGCATATGCGTATTGTTACTACTGGACTCCCACCCCGGCATGCACTATCCATTTATAATGCATGCATGCATGGCACATTCACCCAAAAAATTCAACTCAAATATGATTATAAATTTAATCGATCTTTGCAAAGAGAAAAAGAACAAAAACCCAAAAAAGAAACCACTATTTCTCAATATTCTTCCAGCTCAAAAGCTATATCATATAAAATGGGTTCATTCAAAACGTAAAATAATTGTCGATCAGAAAAGAAAAAAAAAAAAAAAAAAGCCCAAAATGGAGTCGAAGCTGAGAAAAAGAGGGTGTCCCTTTCATCTTTGCACCCGTGCTCACTGAGAGGTCAATTTCTGCCACATTAAAGGTTGAATATGAAGAAGACTTAGACGGTGGAATGATAACTTTGTGGGAAGTGGGATATGGTTTCAATGTGTGATTGTTGTTTTTTTTGAGAGGCTATATATATCTACATTATATAATAGAAAGTAACATAGGTTTGATTTAAAGTTGCTATGTGGCTGCCACATAAGGATAGTATTTAATATATAATAGAAAGTAATACATGTTTGATATAAGAGGTTGTCATGTGGCTGCCACATAAAGGTAGTATTTAATATTTATTTTATATTATATGTCACATAGATGCCATGTTGACAAGATTTTTAATAAGTAAATAATCTAATAATTTCATATATAATTACATATGCCTCCTCATCTTCTCCACTAAGGAGGAATAATAATATTAAATATTTAATGAGGTTAAAAAATACATTTTTCTTATTTGTTTAGATTTCAATATATATTAAAAAAACATAAAATATAAATGAATACCTTATAAATCATAATATTAAATATATAATTTGGATCTGCTACTACTTTTAAATATATACTTCCCACATTTTAAAATAATCTCATTGTTAAAGAAATTAATTTGAGATATGTGTGATTTTATAAATCTCAATTTCAGAAAATAAAAATTGTAATTTTATCCTTCATTTTATTTTATTTTTACCTTATATAATATAATTTAACATATGACTGAAGTCCAAATGCCATGTGATGTGATTATTATACGGACAATAAATTTATAAGCATCATATAATAGTTTTCCAAATATATTGTGACTTGGCTGACACATTTTTGAGATAATTATCTTTTCCAAATATATTGTGACTTGGCTGCCACATTTTTGAGATAATTATCTTGAGCAACAAAGAAAAATAAATGCTTAAAATAAATATATTCACGTGTAAGTTAGGTAAAATTAGCATTTGATTAGACTATGCTAATTTTTTGGCATTAAAGTTGAAATAAATATCAAGAGTCATACCTTAATTAATATTTGTTGTTCCTCTTTCTCACTTCACTGTAATAATAGTAGCACAAAAATTTATTGCAAATAATTGTTTTTATTTATTTTATTAATTCCTCAAAATTATAATATTCATTTGTCAAGTATGCAAAGCAAAGAAAGATGAACCATATTCCTCAATAATAATAAAAAAAGATGACCGGCAAGATAAAAACTAATCATCTTTAGGTTAACATATCTTTAATTGATGTAAAATAGTGTCTTTTTTACTTCCCCCACTATGTCTAAATTATTCTTATCACCTACGTACTTTAATGAGGTTATTAATGACCCAGTTAATCTATTTAACTAGAAAATTTTCCAATATTCAATGATGAGATTGAAAATTAAACTGAATCAGTATCTTCGATGAAGGTATACTTCGAAAAATAGTGTAGGTTCTCTATTTGTAATTCAGGATTTCATCTACCTTGCAAAATTATCACTAATATTCAGCAACATATTTTAAATCACTTTGCTTTACATTACATATCATTGTTATTTTTCTTTTTATGTAATACTAGATCAAGTTTGTTGTTATCATTAATATTTTTTCTTTAATTCCTTTAAAAGTAATTCCGGAGCTTATGCCAAGAAATTACATGCAACCTTTGTGAAATAAATAGTACTGTAATTCGATGAATGTCACTTCACAATCATTGTTGATTTTTGACTTTCTTTTATACCATTGAAGACTGGACAATTTTATCTATCACCAATTATATATTATCTTAATAATTTAAATCTCGGGATGATGCTACATTCTTTAAGGATGTTATATGGTCTCTCATGAAATTACATTAACTAGCATTATCTTCTATTAATGTTGATTTCTTTTCCTCTGTAGGATATTTTTCCTAATTTTTCTTTCCTTCAATAAATCCATGTTTCTAAAATCGAATCATATCTCTTCTTTGGTGTGTTGAAAAAATATTATCTTATATGATGAAAAAATGTTATATGCCATATGATTTTTCTGCATCTAACCTAATACACACACTTACATTCTATATATTTAGAACTATGTGTCATATACATCACATAAGTATAATCAAATTCTAAACTTATCTCATATTCTTTTCAAGATCTAAATTTAAAGGATAACTATAATTTAATAATATTACTGAGCAAATGTCGGGCATTTCACGGCATACAACTTCTATTCTATATATATATATACAACGTACAGATGAGTAAAAGATGCAGCTACTGATGCTGAATTTAATTGAACAATTTTGCCCATAAAGTGTTGTCTTTTGGAATTTCCTGCACGTACACCACAAACCCCATTCATTTGCATCGCTTTCTTTACCTTACACTAAGCACATGGTTTTCTGCTCTCTGGACACACTTCCAGATCACAAAGAAGGAGTAAGGACTAGGGCCGGTAATCTCTGACACAACACGAACTTAAAACACGTACACCCACCTATTTGAACCTGACATAATTAATTATTTATACTGCAACACAAAAATACGACAAGCACGAGACTAACATAAATAAATAAACGAGTAAAATTAGGGTTGAGAAGTCTCGATATCTTTTTGGAACGTTGTGTTTAATGACTATCACGTCGAATGGTGGTGACATAGCATCCCCCTCTTATTGAGCAATCTCTTAAAAGTTCGTCGACAAAATTCATAGGGTAGTTCGAGTGGTAAGGAGAACTTAGGACCCAAATTGTACTAGTCGATCGGCTGTAGAAAAAAGTGATACTTTAATTGTGTGTCTGATGAAGTAGCTAGGTTAGCTAGCTTGGCAATGAATAAACTCCAGTCATTCAATCATGCAGTTTGAGTGGACGAAGGTACCACATACTTAATTTAAACTGGAAAATTTAATGAAGTAGCTAGCTATTAATAAAGCTTTATTTATTTATTTTATTTTTATTGAACAATTTAAGATATTCTATGTGATTGTACTTTATTTGATTCATTAATTTTAATTTTTTTTAAAATTTTGAAGAAAGAATTTAATCTTAAATTTTTTTTTAAATACTTTTTTCCATATACTAATAGAATTATGTGTGTTCTTCAATCAAGTCACGTCTAAAAAGTATTGATATTAGCATAACGAATGGTACGGTGTTGAATTAGTTATTTTAGACATTGTATCTTAAAAATCATAAAACATTGTAAATTTTGAAAGTGGACTTTCTAGAGAACGGAGTGAGTACTTTATTTGTCTATAAAAAAAAAATTCATATAAAGTTAGTTTTTTATGAATTTGAAATTTTAAGTATGATTAGAACTTGTTTAGTAGGATAAAAGGAATACTAAAAACATAATTTTTAGGTTAAAATAAAAAATATAGGAATATTTTTTAGTGTCATTTGAGGGGATGATTTAATTATTAAAATATGTGTTTGTTGAAAAAGTAAATAAATAATTAGTTCATAGATCTACAAATTAACTTTTAGTTATTCCCCTGCCATTATCCATCGGCGCCAACCGGCAGAAGGAGGAGCGGCGAAGCCGACTCGATTGCCCCTTGTAATTTGGCCGGTGTATGCAATTCTTGCACGTAAGACGCATCACGCATGCTACATTGCTTCTTCACAATTGCTCGTTTCTGTTTCTCTTATCTAGTCTCTCACATTAAGATAATGAGTTCTATGATATGACATGTGGATCTCACTCTCTATAATAAGATGGTAAACCAAAAAAAAAACATAAATAAAACAAACAGAAAATATAATATCGCAAAATACCACACTTAAATTAATCACAGTCAGCGGGGCTAGCTAGAGACTCGAGTAATCAGAAAATGGAAATCGGCCTTACATGGCATGATGATCAAGATCGTTAAATGTGTGGGTGGTAATGGATGGCACAAGTAAACATAGTTCAAAAAATATCTTTCGAACAAGCTAGATTAGCTAATACAATTTTAAAAAAAAATACACGACGAAATCATTCGTCTAACTATATATACAACTCAAACAAAATAGACCTCCCATAAATACGACCCTGTATGACACCGTGATAGAGAAGTTCACCTAGACTTTAGTCACCTTTAGCTTTACCCCACCCCCCCGAAACTAAGACAGTTGTGTGCATTTGTTTCCTGCATTTATTCATCTAATTGTGGCCAAATCAAACATTAAATAAGACATTGGCTACATATATTGTAAAACACACCTGATGATACAAACCGCTAAAACAATTAAAGAGGATTTATTTTTTGTATACGTACCAGTTGCGCAGAATTACATTGTGCTATATATTCAATTTTAATAGTAAAAGTGTTGTTTAATTTTAATAGTAAAAGTGTGTAATATATATAGGGGTTAATTAAGTTTAGTGATTATAATTCTCATTATTTTACTGTATTAAAAATATGGATACAACTAAAGTAATCTTTTATGAAAGCAACAAGAGTGATAACTCCGTTGGTCTTCGCATTTTGTCTTATTTCCTACTTTTATATTCCTAAACTTAAAAAAAAATTATTTCTCTCTCTCAAACATGAATTTTCCATCTCTTCGTAGTCCATTGTCTAAATTTCGACCAAAAGCAGTATTCCAATGCCGACAAATTTGGAATTTTCAGTTTGCCAATAATTTCTGAAAAGTTGGTCATCGCTGCATTATTCTCTCATATTTTAATATTTTGAGGCTCCATTCATCATGTGTCTACCAGCATTAAGTTTGCTTTGGTCAAAATTTAGATAATGGACTACACGGGAAGTCTGAAGACTAAAAAGAAATAATTTCAAATTTACAAACGAAAGTGCGATATGAGGCCAAATTTAAAAACCAATGGAGTTATATTATCTCATAAAAAACAACATATATATATATATATTTACACAGGAAAATTACAAAAAAAGTTGTAAATCACATGTAATAGAATTGCTACGTTGTAAATATGCGAGTCATTAGTATATCTTATTCAACACTCTTTTAAGGGAACAGAAAAAGCCATTTTTACCAGGTTAATTAAGGGGAAAAAGGGAGGGAAAGGAGATGGCCAAAAGGTCGCCATCTTTGTAGATGGGCAGCTGTGGTACCCGAGTGACAGAGAATGAAAGGTTTGAATTTCACATGAAATTTCAAACTGATAGTTATGCTTTACTTTGTTATATATGCATTATGCTGTCTCCTGTCGGCACCATCTCCATCTCCATCTCTGTTATCTTTTGCTGACATTTTCATCATGCATGCATGGTCTCTTTGAATCTGCCCATTTTTTACTTTTAAGAGACAATTCAACCTTTTTGGAGAAAAATACATAGATGCAGAAGGATTCAAACCCCCCACCCCTCACCTGTTCTCGTGATCATCTGTCTAATATATTATATCTAATTTAATCTAAATTAGTGAAACGTTAAATTTTTTAAGTGAAATATGTTGTATCAACAACTTGGAGATGAAACACTCAAAAATCACTCTCTAAAAACAAATTCAAAAATTAAGGAGAAAAAGAGAAAATGTTCATCTGTCACTTTCAATTTGGAGAAAAAAAAATGAAAATTAGGTTATATATGTCATCATAATTACACGTGAACAGTGACTTCCAATCATTGCATACATCTTTCCCCTTGCAATTCTTGCAGAGCAAAATTTATTACTACTACTGATAACTTTTTTTGGGGTTATATGTGTATTTAGTCATTATGCTTATTGAGAACGACTACTGTCTTTCAAAAAAAAAAAAAAAAAAAAAAGGAAAAAAATACTGAAATGAAAAGTCAGTACTTATTGTTGATTTTTTGGTTTAATTAATTAAAAGTATTAGAAAGTGAGCTCGTTTAATAAAAATACGAGAGAAGAGAAGTATATTTTTTTGGTTGTGAGCATGGCAAGGCAATTCATAATAAACACAGCCTGCCTGGTTTCAGTGATCTACCGATCTTTAGGCCAATTGATGAACGGCTTCTTCACATTTGTCCTTTTCAGTATTTGAATTGGAGAAGGCCCTCCCCATATATATCTGTCTACACGCATTCATTTCTTGGGGACTCTAGTTATTTTCCAGAAAAAGCAAAAGGTGAAAAGGGTGAAAATCAGGGAAAATATAAGTTTTACCAAAGCAAAACGAGAGAGGACGTACCATTCATCTTGGAGTTTGTGACTGTGTTCTTATAAAATATCTGTACATATATAGAGAGAGGATTCATTTTTGGATTTATTACATCGTAACAAGGTTTGAGTATCACATAGGTATTTTAAAAATTAAAACTAGCTTCCCTTGTTATGAATTAAACAATATAAATTTATAAAAAGAGCAAAATGCCCTAAATGCAGAAAGAACGATAATTGTGGAGTAGTTTTCGACCGATAGAACCAAGGAAAAATGCCTTATCTAAATTGACAAAAGAACACTGATGTGTTGAATGGCGGCACTTAGTAACACTAAAACCAACAAATTAATTATTACCTTAAGGTTGCGTTGATCACGGGCATTTTGATCCCTTTCTAATTATTTTGCTTGATCGATAAAAAGAGTGTTAAGTGTTAGTTTTTAAAATACAATAGGCCTGATAGTGAAAAGATAATAACACGAAGGTAATATATATGGCGTTAGTTTTTCTATAAAAGTTTCAACCTTAAAGAGCAAGAGGTGTTTTTTATTCTTTTTTGAGCTCGAGATTATTTTAGGAAAGGGGAGACTATTTTCGGGGGAAACTGTCTACCTAAAAATTATACCATTGTATTTAGGAGTTGCTATGATTTAATTTAAATTATGGGCCTCTCCTTGTCATGACTTTAAACATTATGAAATGTACTAACATACTCTACCCATAAATATAAGAAGAGATTCTAAGTAGAATATTTACAAGTTTTAAACATATAACTCTAAAACATTAATAGATTATAACTCTATTTGTAGATATCAAATAGTCTATTAATGCATCTCAGTACGCTAACTCATCAATTTTAATCACAGACGTCCTCTTAAGTGGTAATTATTTTTGGGAGAGAAGTAAAGTTTAACTACTTTTAAAAACGTCGATAACAAAGTTAAACCCAAATAAACATTAATGATAAAAGTACGCATTCTCTTTCGAGATTTAAAGATAAGGAAATCAATTACATCTCAATTCCAAGTTTTCTTTGAACTTTCAAAAAATAAATGAATAAAAGTTTTCTTTGAACCCAACGGCAAACGCACGAGCCCAGTGCATGTATTAAGACAAGAGAGAAAAAAAAAAAAAAAAAAGGTCCTTTGTTTGTCAAATAAAAAAAATTTTGTATGGATTTAGTTTAACGTACTTGTAGGTCCTGCATCCTTGACACTAATAAAAGGTTGATTTTGAAACTCGAACTACCAATAGTACTATACGTACTCCTTGGATTTGGACCATTCTCTTTACTTTTTTTCTTTTTTTCTAGGGAACAGCCAAAGTTTGGTCCATTCTTTGGCGTTAATTGAAATTAATTAATACTACTTCATTCTCAAAATAAATAATGTTCTGACTGGAACTATCTGTTCCCACACAATATTTTTTTAAAATGATTTGTTTTTATTTGATCTTAATCAAACGCTTCTCACATCTTTAATGCAAGTAGTACAAACAATAATTATGATATTGTGGTAACTAGATATTAGTGACATAACAATGAGTTAAATTAAATAAGCTTACAAACATCAATTTTGTTATGAAATTTGATTATTCTTTCTTCATGTGAAATTATATATGAGGGTATTTTAATAATTAATATATATCTTTTATCCTCCAAAAGGTCCTGGTTTGTTTGTGAAATTTTGGAACTATTATCCCTATCGTTGTTGATATTATTAGGAGTTTATAGTGATATTATGATTGAGAAATGATTGGAAAAGTAAAAAAATCTCAAACAAAAAATTATGACATTATATGACAACAGTCACTTAACAATTTTATTTTTAAAATTTTAGAGGTTGGATTGAAAATACCTTCTATGAAGGTAAAAAAACAATAAATAATTATGACAACCTTTTATTAGTGTCAAGGATGAGTTCATTATATACACTAAAATTAAATATTCCACAGTGTAGCAGGAAAAATAATTAATAACGAGTTGAATAGTACGTTAGTGAAGTGACAATAGATAAACTAATTCTGGCTGTACAGCAAAATAGCATATAATTTCTGGGTTATAAAACCTAGTACTTGGTCCTCTACTCTACTACGTATAGGGGATTGTAAGTAACAACCTTTGACATGTACGATGAACAGTTCAACTACTCTAAATAACTAGAGCTATACCACCTTCATATTATTGTATTTTTACTTTAGTTGAACTTTGATAAAATTATTAATATTTCTTTGACGTTTGAAAATTTTATTAATGCTTTCTTGGACCTTTCAAATTACAAAAATGCATGTCTCCTTGATAATTTTATTATTTTAATTGGTAAGGATGGGTTATAATACTCCATCTGTTTCACAATAAGTGTTTATATGAAAGTTTTGATAATTTTTTTAAAATTAAGTGTTCATTTACAGAAAACAATAATTCATTTTCAAATTTATCCTTTGTTTTTAATCATTTAAAGTAATTATCCCACACTAATAGCTCTCTAGTTTTCTATGCAAGTAGAGAAGATGCTAGAATTCATTAAGGGGTAAATGGTCTTTTATTACTATTCCTTAATATGTGTGCAAGTGTCAAAACTGATCCTTATTATGAAACACATACAATAAGAATTGGGTAAATAGGGGGTGAGAATTAGGGGAATTATTTTTGGCCTATTTCTTTGCATGTTTCTAGGTGATGTTTTGAAAACATGCTTTCAGAAGCATACAAAAAAGCAAAGTTTTCAAAAACTATTTTTGAATTAATGTTTTGGAAAAATAATTTTGAAAACAATTTCTTAAAAAAAGTTATCACTCGCCGCTAGCAGGACACACTGTCGGCCCTGAGCATGTGCATCCTGCACATGCTTAGGGCCCCCAATTTTTGGGGCCCCGTTTTACATCTCTTGAGTTTTTTTTTTCTTTTTTCTTTTTTGGCGTAATTTGATGTTCCACTAATATGTATTCAACATAATTGAAGTTGATTAATTTTTTGTACATTTGCAAAATGTTGCTCTTAAAACTAAGGTCTCACCCTCGGATTTCATAATGTCATAATTGAAGACGATATATTATTTTTTCTTTTTTTAAATTTGTGTTTGAATATTTTTAAGTTTTAACTGTGGGTTAATTGGTTTTGTATTCAACTATATGTTGCAAAAGAGGGTAAACATATTGGTGTTAATTGCAATTTTGAAAGTGAATTTTTAGAAAAAGTTGACATGAACAAGTTGAGGGCTGATTATGCATCTAAATGTACAAAAAAAAAAAAAAAAAAGTAGCACTTTTCAAGTGAATTTTCGCTCTCTTCCAGGAAAATCACTCATTCTTTTCTTCAAAATTTTACATAAAGAAACAACCTCATTTTTTACTAAATTTAAATTTTAAAATTTTCTCTAAATCTTCACTCACAAAACTTTAAAAAATAACATAATTATTACGCTTTTTCTTCTCTTTCCTCCATGAATACCCAAAAGAAATTCCCTCCAAAAAATTAAATTTTCCCTAAAAAAAACATTTTTCAATTTGGCCACAAAAAGAACGGAGCCAAAATATTTTCTTTTATGTTGAATAATATAAATTTGAATCGTGTTCAAGTTAACAAAATAATTTAGGTGTAAGACTCACTAAAGGCCCCAATATCTAGGGGGGGAAATAAAAAGAATAGGGCCCCTAAATGTGTAGGAACGGCCCTAGTAGGACACCAGCCGCCAATGACGGGGTACCGCATCCGCACCTCCGCCTCTGCACTTCGCCGTGTGTGGCCGCCACTTGCTGGACACCACCCGCCACCGTCGATGGAGGACAACTATGGCAGAGGTCCAGCGAGTGGCGATGGCTACGATAGTAGAGGTCGGAGATGGTAGAGGTCCGGCAAGTAGTAGCCGGTGGTGGCGGGTGACAGCAGTACTGGCGCAGGTGGCGGTAGTGAATGTGGTCCACCAGTGACACTGGTTGCTGTCAGCGGTGGAAAATGGCGGAGGTCCGGCGAGCGATGGCCACTGGCGGATTTACAATGGGGGCATTGGAGGCACCAAGTGGCCCCACCGCCCTTTATATATTTGGTAGAATTTTTTAAAAAATTTGTTAAATTAATATACTGTGCCCCCACTATTTCTTTAATTATGAATTAAACATAAATAATACACTACACATAGCTAACTTGTATCAAGGTTGCGGTTTTTTTTAGAGTACTACTAAGATTCACAACACATAGACAAATTGTATTAATGCTGTGATTATTCTTTTCTGGAGTGTTAGTAAGATTTAAATTGATTAGAACTAAAATTGCATTCAAAGCGAAAAATATAAAGAATTACTAAATATTTGTTTTCTTTCTCTATTATTATTTTTGTAATTTTTTTTATAGTGTAACCCTATTTTAAAATATAATTTTTTTGTCATACAATATATATTGTGCCCCCACTAAAATAAATTTCTGATTCCGCCACTGGCGGTGGCCTGTGGTGGCGGAGGCGGCGGGTGGTCTGGCGTTGGCACGGGTGGCAGAGGTCCGACGGTGGACGTCGGCAATGGCGCAGGTCTGACAAGCGACGACCGGTAGCACGAATGATGGGCGGGGGGGCCCAGTGATGGCGGAGGTCCGACTAGCGACGGCCAATGGCGAGGTTGGCAGAGGTCTAACGGGTGGCGTCTGGCAGTGGCAGAAGCCCAGCGGTGGCGGCCGACGTTGGAAGAGAGATGGGTTTCCTGTTTCTAGAAAATTGTTTTCAAAGACAAGATTTGAAAAACATTTTTACCAAACATGGTTTTTGCTTTGTGTTGAATTTCAAAATGCAAAACAAAACCAAACTCATTTCTAAAACATGGTAAGAAATATGGCGAGAATTGGGAGGGAGTTGGGGGAACTTTTATTTGTTTTTGTTTTGGGGAGGGGGTGGGGGCTGGGGGAAGTTTAGGCGGTGTTTGATTTGTTTTTTTTTTTTTTTTTTAAATATATGAAAATTTACACTTTCATTTTAGAATTGTATATAAGAGTACGTCTTAATATTATTTTTTTCTTTTTTGGTAAATTACATTTACTTTCTTGATATTTTGCTAAACTACTGTTAACTCTATTGAAGTTTGGAAAATTACCATTACTTCATGAAATTTGTGTTAACTTAAATCGGCACTTGATCTCCCTGGTTTGACAAGTTTCATCGCCTCCTATCAATCAAAAAAATGAATGCAAATCCCAGAGACCTTTTTGTCACTTATAAAAATTCTGAACATGCAAGGGGGTAGTGACAATTTTCCATAATCTCACTGGGTAATGATAGTTTTATAAAACCTTTGAAAAGTAACTGTAATTTATCATTTATTATTTATTTATTTATTTATCAACAATAGAATATTTGTTGGAAAAATTAAATCCAGCTTAGTTAGGAAATTTTAATTTTGATAGGATTTAATAATTACTTATTTAGTTTGTTTCCAATTCGGATTTAATTTGTTTTTAGAAACTAGTTTTGAGAAGGATTTGGGTAACTATGGTTCTATATAAAGAACCCATGGAGTATTGTTTCAGTTGAGTTGAGAGTTCGAAAGGTTAAGGTCAGAGCCTTTTGACTCTCTGTCTTCGAGGGGAATTTTGAGAGACTTTCGGCTCTTTGTCTTCGGGGGAATTTTGAGAGTCTTTAGGCTATGTTGGGTTATTGATGTAATAGGTGTGTAAGTAAAGCAGTTTCAGCTTGCCCCGTCTTTGATTGATTTAGTGAATTTTGTGGATGTAAGTCTTTTAAAGATCGAACCACGTTAAATTGTGTATTGTTTGGTTGTTTATTTTGATTATTCCTTTGCGCATTAATCTCTTTAGGCTATAAATGATATTTTTATATCCTACAATACTGCATATTTCGTTACTAGAATAAACAGACTACTACATATGAATACAGTATTTGATATAATAATTAATCATATTTAAAATACAAGTAGAGTAGCTAATCCATCATAACTAAATCATTCTACCGTGCGTTTAAAGAGCCAGAATGGAAATGGAGGAATAGCAAGTAATTTTTGTGATTAAAATTTCTATATTTAGGTCATATAAGAATCTAATTATTTAAACTAATATATCATCTAAATGGTAGTATGGATGACAATTCATGTCGTGTCCGGGTTATTAAGTTCGGGTTGGCGGGTTCCTGTGTTGACACCCCTCAACCCTAACCTTACCCGTTTAATTATTCGTGTCAACCCATTTAACCTGCAAACATTTCGTGTTCGTGTCGTGTTTTCGCATTATAGTATTAATTTCTCGTATCGGGGTTCGGGTTAGTGGGTTACATGTCAACTTTCTCAACCATAATCTTACCCGTTTAATTATTCGTGTTATTCGGGTCAATCCATATAACCTGCGAACCCGCTAAGGCACAACCCTAACCTGCTTATATCGTGTCGGATTCGTGTCATGTTTTCGTACCGTGTCAGAGATTACAAGCCCTAAACGGTAGTCTAAGATTTTTTTAACAAATGATTCACTCATTCGTAAATATGAGATGTCATTTATTCTCTTTCTTAGCGCCAAACACACACCAATAGAGTATAAGTCCAAAAGTTGTAAAACACTCGACTCAACTCGACCAAGATTTAGAATTTGGGTGGTGCATCTAAGAAAAGTCCGAGGATTTTTTGAATTCATCATTATATTTCGTAGTCTATATCCAGAACTAATAGAGGTAGAAATCGAACCCCCAATATTTGAGTGACCTGCTATGCATAACAACCGTTGTAACACTAACTCATTTTTAGTCCGGGTTGGTTCCTCAAAATTGTTAACTTGCTCCACCACAAATGTTCATCTCGATATATCTAGTGTTTTTTGGCCTAGCCCGGCCCGGCGGATCGACCCGGTCAGCCCGCGACCCGCAGGCCTTGCCGGGCCAAATTATAAGGGCAACCCGGATGTGGGGTGACCCGGTCAAGACCCGGGGTGGACCGGAAACCGGGTCGACCCGCAGAGCCTTTTTTTTTTTTTTAATTAAAGGATTTTTTAAAAATTTTGACTTTAGTAGGGATTGAATCTTGGTCTCCAATATAAACAATAAGAGGACGTACCACTAGACCACAATAACTTGTTTGATTATTTTTGTGCAAAATAGTATTTTAACTCATATTTTAATATGAATCATGGGCTTTCTAATAATAATATATTAATTGAACCATCTAAACTAATGTTAATCTCATTGTAATTCCTTACTATTTATAATTTTAAGACTATAATTTTTTATTAGTTGTTTTCTTTTCATTTAAACCTTGTTTAATTTTGTCATGTATTAATTTAAAATACGTTTTTATTTCTTTTACATCAAATTTTATCTTTTTTTGCTAAGAAAATGTAGTAATATAATTTTTAGAATATAACTAATATTTTATAATTTATTTACTTATTGAGTTTTATAGCAATGAATTTTAATGTTTAACATACTTGTAAAATTCAAAAATATATATAATTGTTGTGAAGAAAAAATATTTTAACTAATATTATTTATATTTATATATATTTATTTATTTATGACATCATCCGGGTTGACCCCCGGTTGACCCGGGTCGACCCTCCGAGTCGTGCGACCCTTGGGCCTCACCGGGTCGGTGGCCGGGCCGGGCCGAACAACATTGGATATATCTTGTCTCTGCCCGACCCAAATCCCCACCCTGCTGCCGCCCAAACAGGTTATTTTATTTTCGTCATGGAAACAATTGGTAGTTCGGTACGATCGATGCGTGGGGCATTCAATTTTCTTAATGAATCAATTCCTTAAATTTGTAAAAGGAAAATGCTTCTTGCACCAAATAGTGGCAAGGAAACTTGCCACTAAAGCAATTAATTACCAAAAATACCCCTCAGTGGAATGTGTGGTTGAAAAACCACTCAGGGGTATTATGGTAATTAACTGCTTTAGTGGCAAGTTTTTCTTGCCACTATTTGGTGCAAATATCACTTTCCTTTGTAAAATTAAAGACAACAAAGAGGGTCCGGTCAAGATCCATCTACTTTTATTTGAATTGTGTAGAATAATTCCTAGGACTTGCAAAACATAAATATTGTTCCTAAGTCCAAACCCACCAAAAAAATTTAAATCATTTGTGAACGTGGGAACTTGAAAGGTTACACACGTGCAGTCTTGAGTACCGTAAAAGGTTGCAGTCAAACGAACGATCGTTGGTTTTTGCAACCAATTGTTCTGTTTTCTTTCTTAATGTAGAAGAATTTTGAAGAGAGTGATCATATATTGAATTAGGGAAAAATTTTCTCCTATCCCAAGTGCATTCGTGCAAGGGTTGTTCATTTTGAAGTGATATTTCTTGGGGATGGAACTAATTTTATTTTGGTTGCAGTGAATTTGGTGGTATAAACTAGGTGGGAAAAGTCAACAAAAAATCTGCTTTGTCGAATACCACATTTTATTGTTCATTTCATGTACGCTTAACTACTTTAAACTCTCCGTTTCAAAAAAAGAAAAAAAAAAAAAACTACTTTAAACTCTCGTATGTTTATATGTGAACTTGACAATAAAATTACATATAATAGTTAACTTAAACATACCAACTTATGTAAAATCTCCTTATTGAGAAATAAAAACAAAAGAAAAACTACACTCTATTTTTTAAAAAATTCATCATTCGTATTTTTATTATAAAAGTATAAAATTTATTATTAATAACATAAAGTGTTTAAATATATGTTCAAATTAAAGGTATGATAAAATGGAGGGTATGAATATCTTTATATATTTTTTAAAGGGTTAAAAAGTGGTTAAATGGAATAAAAAATGTATTTTAAAAACACAGGAGGGCAAATGTTTAACTTACCTATTAACATATGGAGGTTTAAAGTATTTAAGCCTTTAATGTAATTAGTGAAAATTATTAATTACTCAACTATGGGTTGTACTAGTCCCGTCTCATTGAAAGAGTATCGTTTATAATGCTAAAAATAATATTAAAAAATATGACTTTCTTAATGAGATAACTATATTTTACAATAAGTATTGTTGTGGTTCAATAATATTACAAGAGTAATTGCGTCAAACTCGTAGAATATTGTACACGTATAACAAGCATCACAAGAGTAATAAATTGAAGAATATCATCCACATTATACTTACTCGTGTTCATTGTAGTTTGGGGATAACATTGTACAAATATCACAAGCATAATACACATCAAAGGAATGGAGTAATTGGTAACCAAGGTAGTATCATGTGCATTTATTTGACAATTCAACTATAATATTTCAACAAATAAATTTGATATGAGTATTTTTTTTTTTATCAATGCTGATACATGATACACGTGTTTTCTGAATATAATCACGATGCATCATTTGTTAAACTCGATATGCGTGTCGTCGAACATTCAGACAATCGAACACAATTATTTGTCTAAATAATTTTGCCTTTATATTTATGAATATTATAATTTAGCTACTATGTCATTTCATTGTACAATTTCACTTAAAGCTAGTACCATTATATATGCTAAACGTAACTATATATTATATATGTGTACACCAAATTAAAGAAACTGTTATAGAATGTATATATAAACATTAGTATTGTATACCACTAATAAGAAAAACTAGAACAATAATTCACGAAGATAAAAGTTGAACTCCTAATTTCTGTAGATATCCCATCTTGCCGCACAATTGTTTATAATCTGACTCGTTTCTAACCACATCCTTTTTTTCCTTTTCTTCTCTTTTTTCAAAAGGCCTGAATAATAATAATAATATTATGATAAATTTCGACACCTAGCCTCAAGCATTGAATTCATCATAAATTTTGCATAATCCATAGCACTGTTCATTTTGCATTATTGCTCAGATATTACGTAATAGTAAGGCCCCCCCCCAACCCAAAGCTTTTCAAAACATCACAAATGTGCTTCCTTTGCAACATGACATATTCCCTTTGTCCATTCATTCCACTGTTCATTAAAAAAAATGTATAGTGTACAGAGATAATGGTATAATCCAGCTACCCCTGCTGCCACCCCATGCATTTAAGTAGGCACCGAACTGAAATCAGATCGAAAGTTCCATAATCGTAGCTCAAAATCGTTACCGGTACTAGATTGTTTGATGGAAAAACATCAATAATAGTCTACAATCTTTGCATATGTATCAAATCTAGTCCAAATCTTTAGTAAGTATCAAATGTAGTCCACAATGCATCACTTTTGTATCAATTTTAGTCAAATTGACGGAAATTAGGGCAAATTAATAGTCAACTTAGTTGACCATCAGTCAAAGAAGAAAAATATTTTCAGGAAATCTTTTCCTTTAAAATTTTTTTTTTCCTTTTTCTGAAGAAAAAGATTTTCAGAAAATCTTTTTCTTTAGAATTTTTTTTCCTTTTTCTGAAGAAAATTTTTTTTTTCTTTAGAAAAAGGAAGAAAAAATAATCATGACACAACCATTTCAAAAATTAATCTATTAACCTTAACTAATGAAACCTATATAAATTTGTCTGTGATACTATTTGTCAGGAATTTAGAAGAACATATCTTAAAAGTTAGCTTACGAGGGGAAGGGGATACATGATTAATCATGACACAACCATTTCGGAATTACTAAAATATTTGATGTGGATAGATGATTCATGACACAACGATTTCGGTTCTCAAAAGATTTCTACACAATTACATTTAAAGAAACATGATAACCACTACTATCGCTAATGTTATTGTTATTATTGACTATTATTATTATATTATATATATTTACAATAAAATATATAATTATATATAGAATCATTTATATTATATATATTATAATAACATATAAACTAATACATTACATATAGTATAAATTTATATATTAATATAAAAATGTATTACACCTGATATATGTAAAAAAATTAGAAAAAATATATATAGCACTCAATCAACGTTAGAATATTTAGAAATTAAAATTAAGAAAAAATATTTATAAATCAACAGAAAAAAGTTAAATAAATAAAGGTCTCTCCATGTCCTTGACCATTTAAATGGCCGTTACACAATAAAAAACCAACAATGTTAGAATATTTAATAAATTTATAATACGTAAAAGTCATTGAAAAAATTAATTTTTGATATTTACACTTAAATTTAAAAAAATAAAACCGGAACTTTGAGGGAACCGTCCGCTAAGGTTACAATATTGGTTCCACTCTCATAGAATTAAAACAGACGGTTCCAAAATCAAGATAGAATTTTTTATTTTATTTGAAATAAGGGAGAAAACTTCAATTCATGACATTTAGTTTATGTTCTCTTGGTAATTAAACTTGGGAATTTTTTATTTTAGGGAAGGAATTTTTTTGGAAGGAATTTTTCTTTGAAAAATTGTATAGGAGAGAGATGAAAAAGTATAATGTTGGTATTATTTTTTAAATTTATGTGAGTGAAGATTTTGAGAGAAATTTAAAATTGAGTAGAAATTGAGGTTATTTCTTTGGGTTAGATTTTAGAAGAAAAAGTGATGATTTTTTTGAAATGGGAATGGAAAAGAACATAGCCTTGCCTCACTTTGTCTTTTGTTACAAATGGTCAAGATTCAACAAGACAACCAAGTCAGAGAAACCAACGACTTACTTGAAACTATGTTCTTCGTCGTCCATTCTCCTTCTATCCCACCCCCACCCCCCCCCCCCCCCCCTCCCCCCACCCCACCCACAAAAAAAAAAACCCCATAAAGAAAGGGTAAATAAAAGGTGCAAGCTGGATTATATATGTACAGATAAGAAAATGTACTAGCAAGTCTCATGTACACCAAATTAAACTGTAATAGCATTTATAATGCACCATGCTGATTTATAGAGATTCTATGAAATCAATGTACTAAGTTGAATCCTGTATACAGATTGTGTAGTTTTAAGGTTAAAGTTGTTTTTTTTTTGGTTTTTTTATTATATAAAATTAAGCTATGTATAAATAAGAAGTTATTGCTTTGAAAATATTGATGAGAGTATAACAACTATGTTATAAATAATTTTTTATTCACAAAAACACAACAATTCAAACAAGTGTGACAGTCTCTCACGTAATCCTCGAAAAAGAAGTCGCGTATTAATACTACCAGCACTAGAAAGAAGTCGTAAATGAAAAAGAAAAACATTACACGCAAGGGAGCTGTTGCGCATGCCAAGAGAGTTCCTGTTTCACCCTTCATTTTATTTTATTTTTCTAAATCTAATGGTATTACTTATAAGTATAAAAGTTATGTATCTGTAGTTGTATCTGGTAGGTATTAATGCTTGAGAAGTATTGTTATTAAAAAATAAATAAAAAAAATTTATAAAAAAAAAAGTATAAAAGTTTGTAATATAATTAGGGATATAGTTAATTTAGTCATTTTCTAAATTAAGGGGCCTCTCTTACTTAATTATAACATTTACTCACCTGTTCCATTAGAAGAATGGTCCGGAGGAAGTATATATTTTGGAAGTTAAGTCTCTTTAGTTTGATTCTTCCCCAAAAAAATCATCACTTTCTTTTTTTTTTAAAACAATTTTCATACCCAAACATCTTTATTTTTCACTAAATTCAAATTTAAAATTTTAAAATTTTCTCTAAATATTTACTCACATAATTTTTAAAAATAGCAAAATCATTGCACTTATTCACCCTCTCTTACACAATTTTTCAGGAAACAATTCCCTCCAACAAAATTCATTTCCCAAAACAAAAAGTTCTCATTTCGGTTACAATAAAAACAAAGTTTAACTCTCCTAGTTCAGTAGTACTTTTAAACTTCTATACGGTTATTACTTACTCCCTCCATTCCACAACAAGAACCAACTTTGATCAATGTACAACTTATTATGAATGTCAAGATACAACACTTAAAATAGCTAATTTGACATTTTATTTTATTTATATCATTACTTATTAAAGATGAGCTAATTATGAACCACACATAATTATATTAACAAGGACAGGATGAGTAAAAAATTTGAAAGTGAATTTTTTTATTGAAACAAAAAGTATTTTTTTTAAATAGAATCTTCTAACGGGACGAAGGAAGTATTAGTTATTAGTCCTGATTTTTCTTTTTCATTTATTCTTTTCTTCCATGAGTACTTTTATTTATTTTTTAAAATCCTTTTATTACTGAGTTCTGGCATGTTTGGCAATTGGAGTACTCTATGTATAACAGCCTGCATGCTACAGGGTTGAATTAATTCTACGTACGTTTGACTGTTTTAAAATATTGTAGTGTAATTTCCACGTGTCAAAGCGGGGACACGCCATAAACTTGTAAAGTAAAATAGGAAGTTAAAAAAAATTCAAAATTTAAAATCATTAATTTTCTTTATTGAGGTAATTGATTAGTGGCATGGATAATCAAAATAATTAATTAATATTTCACTATTTGATTGTTACATCTTTAGATTTTGCGAGGCAATTAACATATTACAAGAACGCATTATAAATATTTTATCCGTCCCATATAAAAAATCATATTTTAAAATTATTTTTCTTTCAATAAAAGAGTCAAGTTTCTATTTACCTACAATGCATGCAATGACAGATCCAGAAAATACATTTTAAAATTTTCTAAAGGGTCCAATATATGAATAAAAAAAATCTTGACGGTAAAATACTTTATAAGAAAAAATTGATTAATTATATATACATGGCTAATAAGGTGTAAGGGTGGAGGAGGGGGGATGGAGAACCCTCCAACCCCCCAGATCTGCCAGTGGTGGAGTTAGGCCCCAACGGTCAAGTGGGTCAAAATATTGACAAAAATGTTATACTATATTAACTTTCTTTTTTTTTTTTATTAGAAAATGCAGAAATACCTACATTTGAATTTTTTTGGGTGAATTTTTAAACTCATATTTTGCTTTACAAACTTAAAATTCATTATGAATACATGTATACATTTTAGCAAAAAACACACTTTTAATTAATCAAATACAAAATCATTTTATTTTTACAGTTTGCCCCTATTTTTCTTAATTTTTGGTAGGGCAAAACCACAATTTTATTTATTTTTTATAATTTTTTTTTATAACAATTGGAATATTTCGAAAAAAACTGAGGTGGGGCAATTCACCATGTAGCTCCGCTACTGAGATCTGCCATTGATTGCATAGCCTACTAATATAATAATTTGTAGGTTCACAATTAATCATTACTTATAAATTAAAGACATGAGTAAAAATATAATGTCAAATTATATATTTTAACCATTGTGAGGAAGTATTACTTTAAATCCTTTCTATGTTTTTAATATTAAAAGTAATATAAAAGAAGATTACTTTTTAGTTGGAAATAACATAACCTGGTTATGGAAAAAAACATAAATAAATAAATAAATAATCCATTGGCTAACAAAGGCGATAAATTCACTTCATCCACTCTAATACTTTAACTGACAAAATAATTCATAGTTACTCAGTGCCAATGGAAAGACTTTTGTTTTAAAAAATATATAAAAAAAAAGACTCTTGTTTCTATTTTTTTATTTTTTGTCTCAATGTAAAAATGTTTTTTTTTCTTCTTCTATTTTTTTTTCCTTTTCATACCCTTACTAATATAATTATATGTGATATATATTTAGTCTGCACTTAAAAGTAAGAATATTTGTAAAAAAATTGTGAAAAATTACTTGATTAGATGTTGTACATTCCGACTATTTTCAAAATGAAACTTTTCATTGAGACAGGGGAGAGTACCTACTAAATTATCAAACAAATCTTAATTAGGAAACTTAACTAGTTTTAATTGTAAGTATTTCAAAACTATCAAAGTTCTATTCAATAATTGTTATCCTATTTAATTTATCATTAACACATATATAGTACAAATAATTGTACCATGTAGGATGATATAAACGAGAAATAATTATTAAGGATCAAAATATAATATTTATTTGTCAACATACCATATAAATAAAGGAGTTGCATGCAATTCCATATTCAGTACAAAAAATGGAAGTGGGATTACAATCCCATTAAAAAAATAATATGCTGTCATTAAATTTAATCTATATAATTATATTATAATGCATCTAATGTTAAATTCATTCGTTGAATAGTTACTTAACCAAACTAAAGCTTTTTCCTAGGAAAAATCACCATATAAACTACAATTACAGGGAGTGGAACCCCACTACTCACGTGTTATCAACATGAAACTGATCCATTTTAGAATTTCTCCCAGTAGTGATAAAGCTCTCTCTCTCACACAATAACAAGATTTTGGCTTTACTCCTATTTTATCTCCATTTCTCACCTACATTTTCGCCTGGGTTTGCAGCTTTTTTTTTTTTTGGTTTGGGTTTGGGGAGTTTAAAAACTTTCTTGAGTATTTCCAGGACATCATTGGAACCCTTACGTTCTTTCACTATCACAACTTATCTTTCCTCCTCCTCACACTCTTCTTCCTCTCTAGCTCCCTCATTTATAATATATGTTGGAGTACTTGAACTGAAACTGAAATTCTTGCAGCTTATAATTCCAGCCATAATTTCTCTTCTTGATTGTTATTGTATTATTTTTCAGTAGCTATGGCAGAACCCTGCTTCTACAATTTCTTCAATGGTTGGTGTCACTTCAATATCCCTCAATTCATCTCTTCTTCTTCTTCTTCTTCATCTTCTTCTTCCTCTCCTTCTCTTCATCATGGCTCTTCAAACCATGAAATTGAATTCTCACTTTCCCCTCCTTCACCCCCAAGAAAAGAAGCACTTCCTCTTCTGAATAACCTAATTAGTTTCAGTGGAAAAGATTCTCAAGGGAACAATAATACGAATAGTACTAATCCTCATGAGTATTCATATTCCTCATGCAATATAGGGCTTTCATCAAATTCAAGCCCTAGTTCTGATTTCTCTTATAATTCTAGGATTTCCCCTCTTGGCCATGGCCTTGACAAAAAGGAAAAGGAAAAGGAAAAGGATGCTGCTGAAGTTATAAATTCAGTTTCTGGGATGCCTCCTTTGAACATGCTAAATAAGGGCCATTATTGGATTCCTTCCCCATCTCAGATTCTCATTGGTCCAACTCAGTTCTCTTGTTCTGTTTGCTTCAAGACTTTCAACAGATACAACAATTTGCAGGTATATTATCTATATGGTTAATTCTTGTGCCCTTTCTTTGATCTATTCTTTGCTATAATTATTCAAGAATATTGATTTGAATAGCCCTTTCTTTTTGGCCAAATGTTTTTGAAACTATTTGGGTTTTGGATTTCCAAATCTTTACATCAAAATTAAACCAAGATGAGAGGAATGAAATTAACCTTGAAGATTGTATTTTTAACTTGATTTTCCCAGTCAAATATCTAGCTGTGCAGTGGTTGACCAAATGTCCTATACATTACATTGAAGGGTTTGAGATTCTAAATTTCTATTCTTTCCCTTACATTAAAAAAGTCCACTTTGTAATACTGAGTAATATACTTGATTAATTGGTACGGGTACAGGTTAGATCGCCCATTTAAAAATGGTACACTGCAACACACATGGATGGCTAGCTTCACTAGAGAATCAATTAATGAAATAGAAGAAACAAAATTTGATTTTTCAATTCTACTTCATGCCTTCTTGCATGATTTCCGCCTGAAATAAACCTTAACTCTTCAATTTTGGGCTTTATTTACTTTCTTGGTAATGGACTGGCATGAACACAGCCATGTTTCACATATTAATTCTTTCTATATATATATATTCTTTGTCCCTTCTTTCTTTTATGCTTGTTTGGCTTTGTCTCTTATTTTAATTTTTCGTGTCCTGAGTTGTATTCAAGGGAAGGGACAGTAAAATCTTTGAAGTTTGTGCTTGATTGACTGAGCCTATCTTCATGTTGTTCAACGCAACTGCTGACTGATCTACTACTGTTCATGGTTCATATATTTCTTTCATTTGATACGCAGATCCACTGCTAATTGAGCATTAAATTGCTGTCTACGACATAATCTAGTTCTGTGCAATTGTACATGCACCGCCAATTTATGGACCAATGCAATTGGGGCCTTTTTAACCAAGCTTCTCAAATAGATATTTATATATATATATATATGTGTGTGTGTAAGAATTTGTGCCTAATTCAAACTTAGTTTAACTCCTTGCATGAATTTTTCTTTACATAAAAAACAAGGAAAATTAGGGGGAGTTTAGATCCTTGTACAACTAATTTTGCATAAATCATGTTTCAGATCTTCAAATCAGTGTGCTTTACGATTTGTTTATAATTTTTCATTGTGGTGCACAGTTTATATAGAGTTAGTGGTACATGAAAGAAAGGGATTGTGTTGAGTGAGAAGTCCCATTTTAAGAGCTAAGAATGCCATAGGAATTGCTAATAAAGGACAATTCTTTCATCGGTGATTCTGATGCAGTGGCAGAGCCACAGCCTAGGCAGGTGGGGCAGCACTAATTTTTTTTTTTTACTATATAAAATTTAAAAAAATTTGTATGTTGTTCCCACCAAAAATTAAAATAATAGAGGTAAATATTTATAATAAATAGTTTTGCCCCACCAGACCTTCGGGGTCTAGCTCCGCCCCTGTTCTAATGTACATTATTAGCTCAGGAGGAAGATTTTGACTGCTTTGGATCCTGTTACACTTATATGTGTCATTCCTTGTTATGGCTCACAAAAGTGTAATAGATGATCCAAAATCGATTTTGACATATCCGATACTATATTGTTCCTAATTGTTGTCAATAATCACATCCATCATAATGACTTAAAATGTTTCTGGTTTACCAATATTAATGTTGCAGATGCATATGTGGGGACATGGATCTCAATACAGAAAAGGGCCAGAATCGCTAAGGGGAACTCAACCAACAGCCATGCTGAAGCTGCCTTGCTATTGCTGTGCCCCGGGATGCAAACACAACATCGATCATCCCCGGTCGAGGCCGCTGAAAGACTTCAGAACCCTTCAGACGCATTACAAGAGGAAGCACGGGATCAAGCCCTTCATGTGTAGGAAATGCGGTAAGCCTTTTGCGGTCAAGGGCGACTGGAGAACTCATGAGAAAAATTGTGGGAAAATATGGTACTGCGTTTGTGGTTCTGATTTTAAGCATAAAAGGTCTCTCAAGGACCACATTAGGGCTTTTGGGTCTGGCCATGGAGCTTTTGGGATTCATGTTTCTGAAGAGGAGGATGAATCAGGGTCTGATATTGACCAAGAAAGGGAATACATATAGTATTAATTCTTGGAGATTGGCTCTTTGCTTGTTTGTTTGTTTTTTTTTTTTTTTTTTTTTTTTTTTGTGCTATGTGGGTAGTAGTAGTATTAGTAGTAGAAGGGTTTTTATCTTATTTTCTTTTTAATTTTGTTAGTTTAATTATTCCCTTTTGTTTTGGGGTGAGTGTTTGCCTTGATGCCATGCTTAATTAATAGTGGAAGAGACAGATAGATTTGTAAATGAGAATAAATTAGCCATATATGTGCAAGTTTGGTTTTGTAATTAAATCATTTCATCCCCTTTTGATGAATCGTGCTAGCTTTAGCTCCAGATCCTTCATACTTCCTCCGTTCCACTAGAATAGTCTATTTTTACAAAAGTACAACTTATTATGAATGTCAAAGTATAACATTTAAAAATAGTTAATTTGACACTTTTTATTCCATTTATATCCTTATTTTTTAAGTATGGACTAATTATGGACCATACATGATTATATTAATAAGAGTATGATAAACAAAAAAAATTGAAAGTGAACTATTATAATGGAACAGAGGAAGTAATTAATTTCCTCGATCTCTTTGTTAATCTTTGATGTTGTGCTCAAAATGATGTATTTCTTGTCCCAAGGTAAGTCCTATCTGTAAGAGTAACTTTTTTTGTTTTTTTGAAACATCCTTTTAATATGAAGGAAATAGTTAAAAACATATGCTTAAGGAAACAAATTTCAAATGAACTGGAAAATAACCCGATCGAGTATATATCATAACTAAAAATTCTATTTTTCACTGAAAGACTATGAACAACAAGCTAGCTAGGAGGTAAAATTATTTTAGGGTAAATTACTAATACTTGCCATGAATTCTTCTCAAATTATCAAACGAACTTTGTTATTCGATGAAATTACCAAATAAACTTTTGACCAATTGAACTGCATGCGGCTTGACCAGTTAATTTAATCAAATTCGGGGTTCGTTCAGTAGTTTGGAGAACTTTGGAAGGGGTTTGGTAAATTTTTGTTATGATTTTGGTTTTTTTTATATTTTTATCATTTCACATTCTTAAGCGGCCAACATGCCCTTCACGTACTGATCGAAAGTTGATTTTATGGTTACATTAACACCACTGAGTTCATTTCAGTTCTAGTTAGATTGCAATCTGATTAGAAAATTTTCGTGTTTGAAGACAAATTTTTTGAAGGGAATTTTGAAAATTTTCTGTCGGCAAAAAGTTCTTCGAACACCAGTATTATCAACATTAACGTTCACCTTTGTCATGGACGTTTTTTTTCTTCGCATCATTGGAGTTATAACATCCTATAAATTTGCTTCTTTTTGTATGAAGAAGTCTAACATTTAAGACACAACAATGAATTCTCGTATTCATTCTTGTACAATATGTAATCGTTGGGTCAAACATGTAATTTATTATATTCCTTACCCATATATAGGACCAAAAAAAATCTTGCCTCCTAAATGTGATAAGAGAGTTCATTATCTTCTAGAAACATATACCTTCTAATACATTTAAGAAACCTATAAAACTAGTATCAGCCCACCTATTTATCGCTTTCAAATTGTACAACTTTAAGACACTGGACAAACATGTATACTTTGTACAATTAGTATAAAGAGACTTTCAACCCTCACTCCGTAAGAAACAAGAACTCCAAATTTATCAAAAAATTACAATCACATCATCAACCATTCATCAAGTAGATTATTATCATTCTCGTCATCTTCATATGCATCGATGGCTCCTTACTTCCAAAAAACTTTCCTCTCACCGTGCCATTTTCATATTTTACTGGTAGGATTGATACACATGAATCCCTTCTGATGTGAAATTTCAAAAGCACAATTTCCTACCTTAAAGAAAGGTTCAGGTTTGAGGAAGAACCTTTTCAAAGAAAACGAGAAAGGTGTGAGAGTCAGAGGCCTACTCATGAAGTCAAAAAAAGGTAAAGGTCATGCAGGACAAAAATGTGAGGGTGTGCTTGGCTGGAGGATTTGGGAGGGGGAATGCAAATGGGAATGGAATGGGGTGGTTGGTTAGGGGCTTTCATTCTGTGGATCCCACTCCCAATTCAACTTTTTTTTCAATCACCATTCTCCTCAAATTTGAGGGGAATGAGAATCATCCTTTATAAAATTCTTTTTTTTGTGTATATTTTACTTTAAAAAAAATTTTAATTAGCAAAAATTATCATTATAATATATTTAAACATAAATAGTTTATAATATATTAAAAGTTTAAAGTAAAAAAATTTAAAAATTACTATGAAAAGTTTTATTTGTGACCAAACATCATCAATGGTAATTATAATCATTCCCTATCACAAATCAAACAATATAATTAAATACAATGATTACATCTACTATCGATTACTCTACTATCATTTTCCACTACTATCATTCACATTCATCAATACGAACCAAGCACCCCTTAAAGTCATTAAAAGGGGTCTTTTATGTCCAATGAAAATGATTTTGATCCAAAAAAAAAAAATAGAAGATGGATCTTTAAGTAGAGTTTAAAGAATGAAGACAATTATTCAAAAAAGGCAAAGCCCAAAGAGAGGATGCCCAAAGGGGTTTATAAATGGGTTTCTACCCTTCAAAATCGAGATGGGCCAAGTCCATTGAGCCAATTATCTTAAAATGGGTATATACAAGAAGCAAGAAGGGTTCTTGGTTGTTATGTGATCACTCTTGATAAGTACGGATAAGTTCACTTCTAGAAGACTCCTGATAGTTTCTTGAGAATTCTTGAAGGTTTATGAGAGGTTTTTAAAAGTTAAAGGGTGATGATTGCTTGCTCCTTGAAGATATAAGTGTTTCTTGAAGGTCTTGGTTGAAATCTTGAAGTTTTTGAAAGAGTTCTTGATTTTCTTGAAATGTGTCTCTTAATAAATCTTGATTTTCTTGAAAAATCTTGATGTTTCTTGATTTTCTTGATTTATGATGTTTTATAAATATTTCAAAAGATTTTAAAGTCTTTAGAACATTCTACATGCTTTTGAAGGTGTGAACATAATTGGAATTTTAGATTATTTCTAGTATGAATAAAGGAGAAGGGGAATGCCACATCAACAAGCAAGGACACGCTTTTGGGAAGTAAAAAAATCAGTCCACATATTTTCCCATGTCTTATTCCATTAGGGATAGAATTAGTTCGTTGATTAGTTAGTAGGTTTCTTATTCCATTAAGGCTTCATGGATGAAATTCCACCTGTCAATTCTAAATTAGAATTAGTTGATCTCAAACTTATTCTCTAGATAATTTTTGAAACTAACATGCAAGAAGTGAGACTAGCCACTTTAGCTAAACCTATTAAGAATTATCGAAGTGAAACAACGAAAATTTAGGGCGGAACAAGTAACCAAAATTTTATTATAAGTTTCGTACTTATATTATTTAACAAACATGCAAAATACACAAGATCAATGAAAGAACATTTAAGTAGATTAAACTTTACACAAGAATTAATCTGAATTCATTCTACTTTATTAATTGGTTATGACAGAACTCTTAAGTAGATTAAACTTTACACAAGAATTAATTTGAATTCATTCAACTTTATTAATTGGTTATGACGCCTATTTATAGAGAAATAGGGAAGCCATTCAAAAACAAGATGAAAAAGGAATTTAAAAAAAAAAAGTGAAAACCAATAAGAGTTGTTATCTCCCTACAAAGCCAAGTCCAAAAGAAACATGGACTTGAGTTGGTTAATTTTCGGCTATCTCAAAGTGAATATAGCCCAAATTAACTAAGAAAATAACTAAAAGAGCTCCTATAAAAACTATCTAGAAAAGGAATCCAAGATTTGAACAAAACTACTAGGTTTAATTAAGTTGTAACAATGTAACTAATTCATAATTATTTTATAAGTGAGAAATCAATTTAGAAACTATGGTATAGAATAGAGGGGGGTAATAATTGAAGAAAAATCTGTAATGATGACTAGGTTAAAATGAAATACCCAGAAAAGAGTTTATGGGTTGATTTGAAGCACTGAAAAATCTCAAGGGAACATACTTTCTTCTAGTTCCCCTTCCCCCTCCAAGTTCTGTTTTTTCTGCCCATTGAAGCTAATGGACATTCATTTATGAAATCAAAGGACACAAATCTCTTTAAAAATCGACATGGCTTTGGCTCATCATCTTCCTCGAAATCTGCCATGGAATCTCTCATATACTCAGATGATAAAAGCAGCCTCAGTCTCAGATTTCCGCCATAGACCACCCCTGAAATTGCAAATTGTTTGTGCAGAGAACAAGAAAAGATGCTTGAGGTGCAATACCATCTATGAAGATAAAAGTAACTATCCAAATGCTTGCTATTTTCATGGCCACACCACTGGTATGAAAGAATTAGTTTTGTTTTGTTTCGTTTATTCATATATTTTGTCTTTCATGAGAGGATTGCTAGTCTTCTTCGTTGATATTGGAATTGGGCTTTGTTGGAATTTGATTCTGTAATTTGTATCAAACGAGCTAAACTGCTAGTTTATTTTATTAATCTGTCGTTGTAATTCACTGGGAGAGTCAGGGTTCATGTTTAGCTTCAGTTTGAAGGATTAAAAAACTACGTTTATGGTAGAGCGTGAGTGAATATGACAGCAGAATTAGAACCAAAGTTCATCGTTTTAGCTGAATTTACTGTCTAATTTTCGATGCCACTTCATTTCAAGTGGAATGCTATTTTCCTTTCTTTGTGTTGGCTTTGCTTACATTCAAACTACAGGTCACTGTTCTCAAACTGATCACTAAAAGCTAGTAATTGGTAGTCTATACAACTTAATTTTCTAAAGATCCATCTGTTCTTTGAATTCGCAATGGGATCTTGAATTATGAAGGTATCTTTCATTTTTTTAATTTTTTATCCCTTTTCTGCTAACCCGGTAAAAATGTAGAAGCACATTGTTTAGGTCGACCTTTGGTGGAATTCCAACTGTGGTGCTAGTTTTCATTCCATTTGTTTTTGTACCATTGTGAAAGATCAAAAGAGATTTAGGATATATATGGAGAGAGACAGTGCAAAGTCATGATCCAGAAAGAGCAATGTAGATACTGCTTTATGTTGAATTCACAATTAGATTAATCATAGAGGGGGAAGACAGGTCAGTAACCAGAAAGGCTTTAATATTATGTCAAATTAAGAGCAAAGGATCATCTTATAAGCATCAGTCCTTCACTAAGGTTCACTTATAAATATTCTTTCATAGTTTCCCATTTTAATTTATTCAAAGCCCATCTACAAAGATCAAAGTGAATGAAATGGTCATATATTCCTCCATTTACAGCGCTGCAAGTGGAATTTCACTACTCTGCATTTTCTTCATTGGTGTGTACAAATGATAATTTGTTAAACAGTCTTTTTCCTTAATGGATTGGAAATTAAAGTTCACGTGTTATTCGCTGAAGATGATTCATTAATCAGGCAAGTATGTGTGAAATTTCTGATATGCATCAGACAGAAGTGCATGCCCCTTCAATTGCTGTTTTCATTCTTTATCCCTTATAAATTGGTTACAACTCTTGCTGGAAAATTTTTCTAACCAACCTGTCAAGATGCTCTAATGTTGTTAAGTGTGTTACAAAATTTTCAGAATACATTACTAGGGAAATACCAGAGTATTTTGTCAAATTGACAGTAGTGTATGTATGTGTATAGTCATGGTTATACATGTAGTTCTATTATATTTAGCAATGTGCTTTCCATGCTTGCCTGCCAGTTGTAGCAAGATATACTTGCAGATGCTTGGCAACTTATCATACACTTTTGAGGTTTAGAAGCAACTTGACGGTGTTTGAGAGCATGTCTTTGCTTGCTTAATCTCATCTGAAATAATTCAAACTGATCATGAGATACTCTAGATGTCGATTTCTGCAGCAACAACAGCTAAGCCTGTATTCCACTATTTTTGCAAGTATAATCAGAAAATTTCAGAATCTTTTTATTTTGCCTCCCTGTCTGTGAATTTAGTAGCTTCTCAGACCTTTAAGATTTAAAAAATTCACCATGTTTTAGTGGTTAGTGCTTTGTACTACTATTTTCAACTTAATTTCAAAATTTGCAGGAGACAAGGGATTATTTGCATTCGCCCCACCTCACCAAGGCATTGATGGAGAGTGGAGTGATAAATCTGGCATAATTGTGTACAGATGGAATCAGAAGGATAGTAGGCCAATTACTGGGAGACTGAACTGGAAGAAGCGATGGAGCTGTTGTGCTGAGTATGATGAAAATGCTCCACCTTGCCGGCGGGGATGGCATGTCTCCTATGATGATGGCTTCACATTGTACTGATAGTATCTTGAATGACTTCATCAGAGTAAACTCTTTCATTTGTGAAGGTCACATCATACCATAATTACACTTAAAGAGTGTGTTTAAGCGTCTTATAATTGCAAAGAAAGTAGCTCTTTTATGTTGCATGACTCAAGTTAAAATTCACTTTTCTGTTTGGTAAACTGAATTTTCCACCTAAATGTATAGCCATTGACGAACATGTATCTAGAATCGTTGTACCATAAATTTCCATGATATGGTAGTAGTGTTGTTCTTGCAAAGATGTTGAATATAAATGTTATATGCTTAAGCCATTGGATTGATTGACATGCTACAAAGCGTTTAGGTAGATTGTCTTAGCAGTTTTTTGATTAGAGAACACTCAGTGACTGAAAAAATTTTAAGCTGAGTTTATCTTCTTTCACCTAGAAGATCTGCATCACTAAATCTTCGCATCAAAATTTGAAGTTCATCAAAGATGTAAGAACTAGAATGCATCCATTATCCAACTAATAGAAGCAAAACAGACATTATTACACCAGTCCATTGGCAAAATTATACAATCTCATGATTCTCATCTATATGTACTCTCTTTATCCCACTGTTTTAAATGACTCGTGAAGGTGCCTCAATGCTTCTTGGTCCCTATTCCATTCTGGTGTTGGAGCATTCACAAAATGAGCATACAGCTTATTATTTGCACAAGTCACTGATATCAAGCTATGAGCGCCAAGTCCATCAATCTCATACTCATAATATAGTTGTCCATTCTCATCCTTCCTCTCCTTGGTTGTCACACTGTCTGCAGTGGCAATAAGGTCCTGCAAATTAACATCAGACAATGCCAAGTTGTTGAGCACGGCATCTTTCAGGGCAAGTTGCCGGAAACCAGCAAGGTATGTCAAGTACTCTTTCTCTGTCTTCTTCTTTGGATTGTAAAACTCACTGTCTGTTCCATTAGTTCCCTTCTCAACCTTTGATACCAGCCTCTCTTTCCATCCATCAGGGACATCGTAAATGTACTCCGCAGATGTCTTCTTGTCTGAGTTACCGCCGTAGCCGCCGTAGTTGGCTGCACTGGCAGCAGTGCCGTAGTATATGAAGTAAGAGTCAGCTGCAAGTGAAGGAGGCACTGATGAGGTCAGGATTGTGGTGGCTAAAGCAGTGGCAGCCAGAGTGGTGGTTAAGCTAGTTAAGGCTGTTTTGGGAGGTGGAATTGTGAGGTGGGATTTTGATGGCGGCAGCGGTGATGGTGGTGAAGAGGATGGGGTGGGGTTGGAGGAGGAGGAGAGAATAGCAGAGGGAGAGAAAATGGTGGCCATGGAGCTAGAGGATGCAAATCGTGAAATTGAATAAGTGGATGTGATCGTTTTGTTAACTTTGGACTTTGGAGAATTTAATTTTATTGGCTAACATTCTTATCCAGAAAGATTTGGCTATTTGCTATCGAGTGACCAAAGGCTATGGCCCAGCACTATGTAACTGGATCTGGATGTGAGTACCACCAGTGCTTCAGATATCTAAAGTAAATATATTTGGCTACCCTTCAGTTTGTTAAATTACTAAATGAACTATGTAATTTGGTAAAACGATCAAACGTGTCATTGGCCGGCAAGGGTTTCCTACTCCACTAATCAATTTTTGACAGTGTCCAAAATTAACTCACAAAGCTAACTATGAATCTTTTCCATTGGAGTATTTTTTTTTCAGTCTCACCCAAACCCAAACAGATCCGCAGCATCCATTGTTTCTTCCGAGCATATTCAATAAATAGTATGAACCATTCCGAATCAATTTACATGGATTTCGTCCAGATCTGAGCACAACAGATATTAGTCCATAGTTTATGACATTTTGTCCTTGAGTAACTTAATGAGTTAAATTTCTTGAATTGGAAACAAATTTTAAGGCAATTAAACAAAGAATTTTGAAGGAAAGAAAGAAAATTTCTTCAATCCTAAGGAATTTTCGATATGACAGATATCTTCACCACCTTGAGATTAACCCACTTCAAAGGAATTTTCGGCAGCAGAAAATTATGAAGCACGGAGTCAAAGCAGATCTAGAGAGCCACGGAAGAGACATCACGGGATGATGAATTTCGGAGATGAAGAGCAGGTCTAGGTGGTCGCAATTTCGGCTGAAGGAGCGCTGGTGGAGACGGACTACTCTGTGGAAGAAGAAACAGCGACGACCAGCAGATGCAGACAACACCAGGGCTACCGATCTGATCCGCCGGCGAGGACAGAAATAGGAGCGGAAAACCACGACCAGATCCGAGAATAGCAACGTCTGATCGATCGATTTTTTTGCGGCGATGGCTGAAACCAGCGGAGATACGGCTGCGGCTAAAGAAGAACACACCACCATCACCTTCATCGAGATCTAAATCGCACGACTTTCAGGCCGCCATGGAAATTAATCCACGACCGAGCAGAGGAGAAACTCAAGGGTCCTACGGATCATCGACGTGGACTTCGCAGTAGAAAACACGCCTTCAAGAGGCTAAGGCCTGTGTGGAATGCATCATAGTTTTGAGATGCATTTTTAATTTTATAATATTTTTTTGTTATTTTTAATAAGTTTTTTTACATTTTCAATACACATTTTTACATTTTTAATAAATTTTTTAATATTATAAAATTAAAATGATTTTTAAACATAATTTTGAAAATCATACTACACATGGTTCTTTACTTATTAAATTTGCTGGGATTTTCTGCCAAGGGACAAAAAAAAAATACTCCAATGGAAAAGATTTAATCATAGTTAGCTTTGTGAGTTAATTTTGGACACTTGTCAAAAATTGATTAGTGGAGTAGGAATTGGTACATATAAGTGGAGTAGGAAACCCTTGCCGTCATCGACGAAGGCTTTGTTTGATAATTAAATTTAACATTTAAAATTAATGATTAAGACCTTAATTAAATTAAATGTGTTTGATAACTTTTAGTCATAAATTTTAATAAATAAAGTGAGTCTGGAGTTCAACACTTAATCGATTAAATGCGTTTGATAATGAAAATCTGAATAATTTAATCAATTAAGTAGGTCTGAAAAGCAAGTATAATTTCGGCCTACAAAATAAGTGATGTATAGATTACTTATCATTGAATATGAATTGAATAAATATTTTGAATTTTCTCATTTTTTGCTATCATTTTTTAATTTTATTTTATGTTTTTAATATTTTTAAAATTTACCAATTCAAAAAATTAATTTTATAACTACATTTTATTTAAGTGTATTATCATCTTTTTTATATAACTTTATCAAAAATATATTTAAATTCAATGTTAAAAATAAAATAATTTTTTTAAAATTTTTAATAACTTAATATAATTCAGGCTTCAGGCCTAAGTCCAGATATTAAATTTTAAATTTTATCAAACATAATCACTTAATGAATTTAGATTTCAAACATAAGTTTTATCAAACCAAGCCCGAGTCTAGCTCAACTAAACTGAAAACATGAAATGAGAAGAAAAATAAATAACCTTAAAAATGAATCCATTTTTAATGTCACATTAATAAGAGCGTAATGGTCTACATGGCACTAGAGTACATGGCTCGCGAGTAATTTGATTCGTGCATGCATGAAAGCATTTTCGATGGGACCATGAAGTCGGATGAGATGAAATTCTCGAAAAATCCCACAATAATGGAAATCCATATCAGCGTCAGAAGTTTAAAACTTTTGTAATCAACCCCTTAAGTTTTAATTTTAACAATTAACCCCCTAAAGTTTTTATTTTCGTAGTTAACCCGGTGAAGTTTAACAATTTAGCAATTAGCCCCTTGAACTTTTACTTTTTGCAATTAACCCTCTAAAGTTTAAATTTTATGTAATTAACCCTTTGAAGTTTAATTTTTTGTAATTAACCCCCTGAACTTTAAATATAACTCTATAAAACGTAAAAACATATTCACAAAGAAATAGCAAAGCAGTAATGCCTGTGACTGTTAAAACAACATACAGATTAAAATATTAATTGGGATTCGTTGTGACTATTGTCTCAATTATCTTGCTCTCAAAGTTCACTGATTGTTGGCGTCTAAGGCCTGCTATTGCAACGTTGCAGTGGTTTTACTAGAGCTATGTTTAAAATTCAGGGGTTAAATGTGAAAATTAAAACTATAGGAGTTTAATTGCTAAAATTTTCAACTTTAGGGGGTTAATTGCAAAAATTTTAAACTTCATGGGGTTAGTTGCGAAAAGTAAAAGTTTAGGTGGTTAATTGCAAATTTCTTAAACTTTAGGATATTAATTACAAAAATTAAAATTTTAGGGGGTTAATTGCAAAGAGTAAAACTTTAGGGGGTTAATTTCAAAAGTTTCAAACTTTAGAGGATAATTTATGAAAATTAAAACTTTAGGGATAAATTGCAATCAGTGTAAAGTTTGGGAGTTTTTTGCAATCAACTCTCATATAAACAAGCAAATGAGAGTTAAGCTCATGTAAACCGCAATTTGTATCGATTGAGCTATTATCTTCTTCCTAATAATTGTTAGATTCAAGCTAGTCTTGATGGATACACCACTACCGATGTCGAAGTCAGAGAGATGTTGCAAGGCTAAAAATATTCTTCTACCTCGGATTTCAAATCCTATTATACCAAGATGCCAACGCCGGAGAGATGGTTGTAGACCTAAATATTTTTCTACTTCGAAATTTTAGACCCCGCTATTCTAATATGTCGACATCGAAGAGATGATTGTAACCAGTGGCAAAGCTAGAAAATTATACCTCGGGGGGCCAATGTAGATATTAACTTTTTTTAAACTCACAACTATAAAGGCGATCAAAATTTTAAATCATTTATTTTACTAATTTAAGTTTTAATTAAGAATAATTAATAACAAAATATAAATTTGTAATTGAACTAAACACCTAAGATAATTTATAATTTAAAATTTTATAAAACATTATTTTTTATAAAGGGGTCCATTTGCATACACGACTGTAAAGACATCAGCTTTCACAATAGTTGCTTAAAATACTACCACGTGTCAAGTTAATCAGCATCCTCCTCAGCCAGCGTTTCTTCTTCCCCTGAACCAAATTCAGAACCAACCTCTTCATCTCCTTCTTTTTTCTCTCTTCCTCTCCCTTCAACCGTCACACCGTACAACTTCACTTTCGCCATATTTCTCCTTTAATTTCCCTCAACTTCTACAACCGAAGAACACCACAATATTTTCCTAAAATGAAATCCCTCCAATCAGCATCGGGGAAGAACTCACCTTCAGTTAGATGGCAGAGAAGAGGAACTCTTCAGTTTAATCTTCAAGGGAAAAAAAAAAAATCTAAACCGCAGAGAAGAGGAAGCCTGCAGTTTAATCTTCAGCATAGGGTGAATTGTGACAAAAAGGGTTTTAGATACGTGTTGTGTTTGAATGGTTGAATTGATGTCATGGCTTTTCTTTTTCAATTATAGATATACTTGTTGATTCCTAAAAATTTCAGACTTTATATATGGATCAAGACATAAATCATGTTGTGACTTGCTCGCAATCTCTTCAGTTCATAGCCTTCAATTTACGTTTCCTGGCTTACTTTGGGACATAAAGTTATTTTTGAGACGTTATAAGATACCTTGGTATAATTGTTACCTATCTTCTTGTTAATGGATAGACTAAGTTACAAATGCATTTTTCAAAGATTGCATTTATCCTTCTTGAGCATTCATCGTTTTTGTTCTAATATTGATTTCAGCTTTTTAAACAGTAGTTTGGTACTTCTAATTGCACCAGTTTTGTTTTTCCATATTTATATGGGAATGTTAAATGTAGCATTCTAACTATTTTCTAAGTCTTTCCTGGATGATATGTGGCATGTTTGGAATGCAAATTTTCATGGATCATTATTTGAATTTGACTTTTCAAATTATATCAACACAGTAGTCTTGCTCAAATAGTTGAAGACTATACTGACGAAAGACCATTACACATCGCTTGTAATTATGTTTTTCCTGAAGCTTGTATTAAAATATTTTGTTTCTTGAAACTACATCTCTGTACCGATGTCAATTTGTATTATCCTCTGTTCTAATGATTGAAACTATATATATATATATGTATATATACATATATATGTATATATATGTGTATATATATATGTATATATGTGTATATATATATGTGTGTATACATATATATATGTATTTAACAATAGATTTGGTTCCTTGTTTTTATTTGATGTTTGTTTGTTGCATTATGCTATTAGCTAATGTTAGCTGCATGAAAGGCTCCCTTTTTCGTTGTATTTTATTTTTAAATGATAATAGCCACAATTGGAGTTTCACTATCATGTATCAATTAGTGTTTATAAATGTATTTAGAGCAAATATTTATGTTTCTTGTTCTCAATCGCTGTTTGTTTGTTGATATATGCGAATGAAGTTTTACTAATGTAAGCTGTATTTTTAAGGCTCGTGAGAGTTTCATTTCACCATGAAGAAAGCTTCTTAATAGGAGTGAAAGAGATTTAAACGAAGAAAGCATGTAGCAGTTGGCCTGAAATGTGATGTATATGTTGGCTATTTTGTGTATCTTTATGAATTACGGTATAATTTCTTCCTGTTGATGAACATTCGGTTCTTGTTGCAGAACAAGTTGGACAGAAACCACCATGACAAAGTTCAGTAATTTATGGTATTACTGGGGCTAGGTAATTCACTCAGTAACTATATATGTGTTGTGACTGTTCTAAGTTGTTCCTTAAGCAACTGCTTTGTTTGTTGGTAACCATGCATTCATACAGTTTTCTCTTATGGATCTTCACCTTTAAAAGGAATGAAATCTACAAGTAATTTGTGCCTTTAAATCTGGTACTCCCATGACTTGTCTTTTGTGTGTGGATTTTCCCTTCTTTATGCACTGTGTCATTTTTCCTCAGTTACAAACAGTTGTTAATGGGTAGTATTCAACTGGAGTTTCACTTTTGTGTCATTATTTTTGCTGTAACTTGAAATAATAGTTTTTCATTATCATAACTAAGATCTTACCTTAGCTCAGTACTTGCTATAATTCTTAAAGAAAAGAAAAGGGAGTTGCGTAAAGTAGATCAGGAGTTACATATTACGCAATTGACATTGCACTACAAGAAAATGTGCTTTTAGAGAGGCCTACAAAACTGTTTTACATAGTGCACTTACTGTCTCAAAACGCTTTTTGAGACAGCATTAAGACAGTAAATGTGGCGCCTCCATTATAGCAGTCGCAAAAGAAATTTGAGGTAGTCAAGCTGTCTCAAATAGCTTTTGAGAAGGGGTTGAGACAGTTCTTCAATTGTCTCAAAAGTATTTGAGACAGACACTTTTTTTGTCTCAAGAAGCTGTCTCAAATAGGATTAAAGACAGTAATTCACTGTCTCCAATATTGCGTCTTGAATGTTTAGAAATTAGAGATTTAAATTGAGACACAGTTAGGCTATCCCAAATAGACTTAAAGACAACAGTCATCTGTCTCAAATATTGTCTTATTTTATTAATAGTCTCAAACTCAATTGAGAAGACGATAATTCGTCTGAAATAGAAATAAATATTGTAATGTTTTATTGATTTTATGAAATTGGTATTCATTGAACACACTATCTTTGAAAGAACGTAATTGCTCATTTAAGAGCTTATAAGCACTAACTGTTTATAAATTAAAAATAGCCTCTGAAATGTAAATAAATATCCAATACAATTGTACACCATTCTTGATCCAAATATATGTATTTTACAACCACAAGATACTACTTTGATAACTAGAGACAATTCATGGATATCTAATAGTTTGACGGATTTATAGACAAAATATTGACTACTATCTTTGAAAAACCTAAAAAGGTGTAGAGTAATATGTATGCATATGTGTCACAAACTCTGAAGTAACTTCCATCTGTCTATTCAGCTTCAAATTCCTAGAAAAAAATATAAAGAACTTTTTTTTTAATAAGAGCACCTATAAATAGTTAATGACAGAAGAACAAACATTGTTACATTTAAAACAAACCTCTTCCTTTCGCAATGAGAAATTATGATGCATGTGTTTGTCGAGATCTCTACATTATTCGGTTGAACCTGTAAAATAATTGTTTAAGTATATTGTTAAAATTAACAGTACATAAGATATACTTAAAAACTATCTAGTTTAAGCATTAAGTAAAAAAAAAATTTGTCATTCAAACGATAAAATAAAAATTCAGTATATTCAAGCCTATAAAAGAAAAACAAAGTAATATGACTTCAAATATTTAGATCCATGAATATATATATTCAAAGAACTAAAATTTTTAAATAATGGAAATTGTTAGTTCATAAAACTTCTCGCAGTAAATATCCAAGCAAGACTAACAAATTATGGAAATCATACAAAATATTTTAAACTAAGTTAAGCTTAACACAACCTGCCATGACCAATTATAATCTAAAAAATATTTTCCAATGTAGCGGAAGTAAATGTAGAAATAGATCTTGAAAAAAATATATATGGAACAAGAAATGGGATGCTAAGGATGAAACTTAATATATATATATATATATATATATATATATATATATACTGAACCAGTAGCTTTTCTAACCACTTTGCTAACTTAAAACAACCTCATAACACATAGCAACAACTACCTACATGAAATGATCTTGTAGTTAGAGTACTAGCTTTACGAGTTATCTGCTTGAAATTACTCATGTAAGTAATGAAAACAATTCAATATCATGATGCTCCAATAGTTAGATTCACACTTAAGTAGAAAATCACAGAATAACACAAGGGTAACCTTACTGCTGAAGGAGTTGCCTCCAAAGAAGAAACATGTGGTTTTGGAATGATGAGCATTTTTTTTCTTATTCTTTTGGTGGTATGCTAGTGTATAAAATATTCAAAAAAACTATATTATCAATGGCCCATTAAAAAATATATGAGCTATTTGCATCAACCAATGAGACTATCAATTCACAACTTCAGTTTTGCCAGTCATTTATTAACTAACAGTGCTTCACAATAACCTCAAATCAAGCCCAAATAAAAATAAAGATTGTTATATTTAGCCTGGTGAAAGACGTAAGTTTACATAAGAATAACAACATGAACAAACAAATGTTCTCAGCAACAAAAAGTAGGGAAGTAAAGACATATTTTGGGTCAATAAATTCAAGCATGAGTAATCAGCACTTTTACTAACCACTTTGATGAGAAAGACAAAACTTAAAAATAGTTTCTGATAAATGGAACTCTAATTTATCACTTGATAAAAGTGAATTCATTTCATTTCATTTCCAACTATAGAGGATCTAACAATAGGCTCTATGGTTACATAGTATCCATATAGTAAAACTTAAAAACCCAAACTTAGCCAAATAGTTAAAAAGAACTAAAATGATCTGAAGTTTTGTTGAAATAAGCAAGGCTTTCTGTTCCTCCCACAATAAAATAGAGTATTTCAAAAACAAGAGAAAAAAAAGATCTTATCAGCCATTTCAACAAACAGTAGACACCAAATTATTATTATAAAAGATTAACTGCCTAACCCCAAAAAACAGTTGAAGAAATTCAATATCACATTATCACAAAAGAACCCTTTCAACCCAGTCAATAACAGAAAAATAGAAAAATAGGATCCAAAATAGAGAATATCATAAATATTAGTTTTTTTTTCTTTTCAGAACCCCAAATATCATAAATTATGACGCAATTTAGTTTTCTATCTTATTAGTTGTAACTAATGTCAACGGTTTTCAACTTTTCACAAGTGAGGTGACAAAGGAAAATATCACATCAACCGCAAGGGTATTACAATAATACCAAGGCTCTATAAGCGCATCAAATATGTCAATGATAGGAACAAACGCTCTCACTTTCGCTAAACAGCCATTCAAAGACAAACATAAAAATTGTGATAGTTACGTATAACATAAATAATTCAAGACAAATGTTCACTATAAACAAATTAATATCACTCATATGCATTTTTGCATCACTTTATCATTGTAAACAGAACTCACAAGTAATTTTTAAGACAAATGTGCACTTTAAATAACATAATTTAATATTTAACCCATGAATTCATGACCTAAAAGGTACTTCTGAACTTACTATTACCAAAATCAAGAACATATGATAGGAACTTTCAACTGACACTAATGAACCATAATGAAAAATAAAAAGATGGCAAGATGGTGATGCATACGTTTTTGCTATTTATCTTTTCATGCATTATCTATACATTGAATACTTACAGAACTAATAAACTAAGAATGCTGAGCCCAATTTGATGTAAAATCTAACTCATAACATGGATTCTAATCCCTCAAATACAAAAGTGATAGGCTTAGCTATCCCTGAAACAAATAAAGATTCTAATCAATTTTGTATACATATTAGTAATAATTAAAAAAGCAGGTTAAAAAGTACTTCTTTTAAGGAAGAAATAACATAATCTCTGCCAGGAGGACTCAATAGATTGGTTGGGATTCTGATCTTGTACAAGCCATCTTTTTTCGATAGTTTCTTCAATATTTATTATCTAATACGCCTGGCTTGAAATCCGGTTAGAAATCTCTCTTTGTTCCCTTTTATTTTTCTCAATTAGAGTCAAGAAATAAATACTTAATTTAATGTTATCCTTTTGAGTATCAGTGAAATCAATCCTTGAGAAATTAAACTTCATGAGTGTCTATTTTACGAATACGAAGATACCAATTAGAGCGGCACTAGGAATCGCTGATGGAGCTGTCAATTGTTATACTTCTTCCGTTTTAGCATTTAGTGACACAATTGTTTATGAGTTACAATATACAAATTAAAATGAACTATATCTCATTTTATTCTATAGGAAGCATAATATAGTATAAACAATAAAATTTTCCATTTCTTTGATGCCCTCTTTTTCACTCTCATTTTCATCCTTGAAACACCATTCAATTCCAATGTTGACACATCAATACAAATAGTTACAACCCACAATAGGCTTTGTGAAAGCAATGGATCATAATTCAATCATTCCAAAACCACAAAGAAACTTAGGAATCATCATACATTTATTTGCAACAAAAAAAACCACCAATTTCCAACCAATTCACTTCATACATCAAATTTAAGAGTTTGAGAATAACATCGTCAACAAAAAGTATCATTCCACAGATTGAAATGGAATCTACTGATTCTATTTTGTGTGAAAAAGATTAGAAATGTTCACCAGAAGCCTACCAGTAGAGTGTGAAACATTTATAATATTCTGAATTCTAAACCATGGCAAAAAAAGTAAAATAATAATAACAACTAATACACTGAGAGAACAATAACCTAACATTATGCCCTTTTTTATTTGACTGACTTCACTGCAGTTTCATTTCTACCTATATTTCTAAATAAGCCACGTTACAAGCTAGCTGAAGTTTAGTTAGTATGGTCTAATTTCAAAACATGCAGTGTTTTTCACAACTTGATGTGGAATGAAAACCAGGAGTTAAAGCTCATAATGATTAGTCAAGAATAATGATACAAGAAATGCAATTAAGAAACAAAAGCTAAGGCCCTTAAAGACCACAAAATAATCATAATGATAATGAAAGAACCAAAAAATTAATCAAGGTCACAGTTCACCTAAACTTATGTAATTATGGCAAGCTTTTGCATTGGAAATTTTTTTGCAACAAGGAAATGATTTGATACCTTTCCAAGCACATTTAATCTTGCCACTACCTCATCCCTTAAAATTTCAAGAAACAGATCAATCTTTGCACATTTACTCTCTTCAAAATCTAATCAGTTCAGAAAAGTTACAACAAGTAAACAATGTGACTTTATAAACAGAAAATAGAACAGTGCAAGGCTATCTGACATTACAAGTTGATCAAATGAATATGCAACTATCACATATTTTGTTAATGCATTAGAAAATAATCGACGTAGCTAAAAACAGGGTAACAAGAGAAGTTCCTCCTTGTGGTTGAGTCGCATTCTAGTTAGGCTTTTTCTATATTTCATTCAATTGCTAGTCCAGGCTTCCCAGATTTTTAATAGGTTCAGAATCAAAATTGGAATTCATGATGGACATAAAAGAATCTTATACTTACAGGCAAGGAAATAAACTCAATACAGATCAGACAAATGCGAACAAAATTGATGATGAATTACCCCGTATTGCCTAAAGCTCAAAAAAAAAAAAAAAAAACCAATTATTGCCTAAATCTAAAAAAAAATGAAATTCTAATTCTAAATGTACAGAAACAACTTAACATTAATAATTCTAATAACTCCTTGGTAAAGATCAACAATTGAGAAGTGAAAGCTTGTGGACCAACCTGCCACTATGGGCGGATTCCTGAGCGGGCAGTGAAGGTGACGGCGGGGGAGAAATCCGAGTCGCCGCATGCTGTTCGAGGGAGAACTAGACGTTGGAGTCCGATTTGTATCTGGAACCAACGTCGGGCAGCGAATAGAGAAGCTGACATAAGTGATATCAAATTTTACTGCCGCCCGAAAGGAAGAAAATATATATTTTTGACATAAATAGTGTGATGCATCTTGAGGGAAAGAGGATGTGTGGTTTTCTGCGGGAAAGCTCACGGAAGGGCAAGTGGAACAAGAGGATAAGAGATGGTTCTAGGAGAGAAGAAGGGGGAAGAGAGGGACGTGGGTTTTAGGGTAAGAGGCAAGTATTTTGCTTTTCTCTAAAATTTTTTTTTCTGCATTTAGACACTTTTTGTTAAAGTCCATCTATATTTTAATTTAATTTTCTTTTCTTCCCATTAATTTAATTTTAACTATTAATCTAATTCACTAATTTTAATAGTTATATGAATGTGTATTTTTTCTTATTTGTTTAATTTCAATTTGATCCCATTAACTTTTATCATTCATTGTGAACTTAATTAGTTTACCTAATTTCTCAATTATCTATTTTCTTCGTAGAACATTATAATGGTTTAATTAATTTTACTCTAATACGTACTTAACTAAGTGTGGTTGGAAAATTTATATCTTTTGCTTGAACGTCTGACTTTGTCTTGGGATTATAATTACCATGGCATTTGCTATTGTTTTAACTTTAAATATTGATCTTTTAATTTTAATTGGGTTATCAATATTTTAAAACTATGGCTGTTAAATCATAAACATCATATTCAAAATTTTAATTTTCAAATTAGCTTATAAAATTTAGTAATCAAACTTTTATGAGGTACTAAGTCATATAAGCGAGTCAACTTGGAAAATTATCATTTCTACGCGTTTTGACGTGTTTTGAGAAATAAGGGAGTCACATTCAAAATGTTTTGGTAGTAAAAATGTTCTTGGCTCGAATGACTGCCGACAAAGAAAGTGATGGTTTCAAATTTTTTTAGTAACGTGGTAGGGCTTCAATCCAAGAAAGAGAGATAGGATGGAAGTTTTAGATATGAGGAGGAAGTAGGCGAAACATCATATTTTGACAAGAAAAATGGGTCTTGAAACTCTTGAACGATACAAATTTTTTATGTTGAAGTTTCCTCTTAAGTTTCTCAAGTATTTTGCCTTTACTTTTTTATGGGACAGATTTTTATATTGTCATCTTAATTTATTTGTCTTAATTAATTAGGTTGAGACTATTTTTTTTACCGTCTCAAATAAGTGTCTCAATTAATTTAATTTGCGACAGAATATTTCACCGTCCCTAATATGTGTCTTAATTAGTTTTATATGAGACAACACTCCAACAACCGTCTCATTTATTATGTCTCAATTAAATTATTGAGACAGTCACTACAAGTGACTCAAAATGATAGTATTTGAGACGATTTTCTTATATTCTCTCAAAAATTCATCTCAAATACCATGTTTTCTTGTAGTGTTGTACTGAGATTGTTAGTGATGTATATGTTTTGTGGTCTTTTGGTATTTTTCTCAGTTCTCTATTTTGCTATTCTCTTTGTTTCAAAAACTAACCATTTTATATTTTTCCCCACTAATAGCCAATTGATTGTTGAAAAAACTAGCTTATTTTCATTCTTTCTTTATCAATATCATATTTAGGTGATTCCCGAGCTCTCAAGGAAAGTTGCAACAAAGCTTTAACCAAATTCAATGTATGATCACTTACAGTTTGTATTATGTTAAAGATCATAACACCATTTTTAATCTTTAGATATTCTAAATTCTTTAATTTTAAGAAATCATCACTTTAAGATTATGAATTTGGCTCATAGAAGAAGAATTTTCATTGAATATAAAAATTAAATAAACAAGAACTTATCTTTCTCTTCATTTTGAGTAGTATACTCTTATGATATTGCACATGATTTCATCTTCTTGATGCTTCTTGCGCCATCTCTTCAACTCCTTTGAATCCTCATCTTTTGGGGTGGATTCTTGAGTGGTTTCCATTATAAGATACTATAAACTCTTTAAGATTGTTAGAGAATTCTAGGTTAGGAGACTAAAAATTCAAGGACAACAACAATGAACACAAGGAACACTTGTTTAATGTAACAAGAACAATATTAACAACGAGGATTTATGAAATAAAAGTAATGAATATAAGGCGTGTAATCATTTTTCTTAAAGAATTTATTGTTGAAATTCCCTTTTGCAATGTATGCAACCTAAGATGAACCTAAGAGGGGGAGGGGGTGAATTAGGTTCTTTGGCAATTTAAAATTTTCTTCTAAAAAGAACAATTTTGAGAAACCATTTACAAAGTCGAGTCTTAAAACCAATTTAAAACTAGTTTGCCAAGTGAGGTGTGTGATGAGTGATTTGCTAAAACATGAAAGCAAATAAATAAACAAAGCAAGAACACACTAAATTTATAATGGTTCGGATTCCCCTTGAATCCTAGTCCACTCCCCAAGTTCTACAATTTGAGATTTCCTAATCAACTCTAAGAAACAAGTAAATGAGTATTTCAATCCAATACACTTTCTTAACATTAAGCTCTTAATCTTAAAACTTTTCCCCTTGCCTAATCTAACTTTAGACTAGGACTTCCTTGCTTAATCTAACTCTAGATTAAGAATCCCTTGCCTAAGGCTAACAACTGATCTTTGGCCCTATCCTTGCTTAAGTATCTATGGGTCTTACTTAAGACTCCCTTTGCCTAGCTTTTAGGACTTTTGCCTAATCTATCTCTTGATCAAGACTTTCCCCCATTTGTCTAATCTAACTCTAGACTTAGAACTTTACCCCTTTGCCTAATCTCAATCTCATGATATAGGTCTTCTACAAATGCCTCAACCAACCTCTTGGTTAGGAATTTTTACAAGTGCCTAAACTCAATCCTTTTAGCTAGGACTTCTCCTTATCTTCTTGCTCCCCTTACTTCATGCCTAACTCTTAATCAAGAGTTTAGTACTTTTCCTAATACAGATTGCCTACATTCAAACTCTTGAATTAGGACTTTACTAAATAAGCGAAAAGATGACAATCTCCCTAAGATGGAGTTTGAAACTACACACTCTCTAATTGGGCACAAATATATGCTTCTTACTTCAAGTCTACACTAATCCTACACAAACTTGAAATAAATTTGATCTCAAGTGTTTCTCAATAGTAGGAGGTGTTGACTGACTTCTTGGGGGTTCCAAATAAGACTTTGAAGTGTAGGAAGTCTTTATAGAAGAGTCCAAGGCTTGCTTCAACGACTAGTTGCTTTTTGACATTTCCTGACGTTGTACGATAGTGTGCAACTCGTATGGGTCTTTACATGTGACTCATCAGTGTTTCAACAGCTAGTTTTTGGACGGACTTGGTAGCTTTTACACTTGTGCGATGGTACATATGACTTGCATGGATTTTCGCACCTGAAACAAACTTCGGCATTCAAACGCTCCAACTGCTACTGACTTACGCTAACTTGCTTTTGACTCGCATTGATTGCTTTGTCCTTAATGCGTGTGATAAGCCATGCTACTCGTACGACTTCATTTTCCTTTTTCTCTTTCTTCAATTCAACAACTGCCACTCGTAGAGAGCCTTTGACACTCAGTTTTCTAGCTTTGGTCTGTTTATCTTTTATTTGCTTTGGCGACTGGCTTCCATGGGATTCTGCTTGCCACTCACGCAATAATTTGCCCCTTGCTTTACTGCACTTTTCTACATTTTTCTACAAAATTCTTCAAGTGCAAAGATTAAACAAAATCATATATTTGTTGACTTATCATCAAACCTAGGATTGAGATCATAAGTCTAACAATTGCCTTCATTATACTCACTAATTGGGTTTAATGGTAATACCTTTTTAGAATATAAGAGTTTCAGCAAACAAAAAAGTAGTAAGTTCTTTGATTGTTTGAACAAAAAAAATGAGAGCAAGAGTTGATTTAATTATGACTAACAACACCTATGTATAGAGGTGAAAAGTCACCAATTCGTTGGTTTTGATGAGGCAACCCCAGAACCAACTGTTCAAAAAGCAGTCACAACCATTTGTTTGAAATTAGATAGTTGGCAGTTTTCCTGCAATTTTCAAGACCCGCTCGATGTTGAAAATAGCGTTGAAAGTGAGTATTCAACACTGTGTTTGACATCGAACATGGGTGTCAAAAATCGCACTACCAAAGTCTCAAAAATAGCCAAAATTCTCTCAGTTCATTCGATACCCCTATCAAAATCGAACATGAGTGTTAGTGATGCAAGCACTTTGATGAAAAACTCGCAAATGTGGAAAGTTTCCCAGGAAAGCCGACACATGCTAATTTACAAATCACTCTCTTCAGAAACTTGAAAACTCCTTAGCTATTTTAAGTGAGAACTTAGCTACTTTAATCTTAAACTAGCAAGATTTTAAGAAGTTGAATTAATAGAAATTTAGGTGGAGCAATTAACCTAAATTCTTCTAAATTTGGAACTTACAGAATTAATCAAGCAATCGAATAATACATAAGTTCCAATAATGAAAACAATTGAGAATTCTATAGAAAATGATAAACCTCACAATAAAATCTATAAACTAAGAATTCTCCCTTTTCTTGGATTAGGGTGGCCCTATTTATAAGAATAGGGGTAGCCGAATTTACAAGTCAAAGAAGTAGGAAAAGAAAAAAATTAAAAGTGGAAACCAACAAGAGTTGGTGTTCCTTTACAAATCTGAACTTAAAAGGAGTTTCGTTTGTGACAATTTATGTCACCTGAAATTACACTTGAAAAATAAAAGGGAAGCTTGAATTTGGTATCTTTGCAAAAAATCCAAATTCAATGTGTAAAAGAAACAAGAACTAGAAACCAAATAAGAAACTACTAATATTAAGTCAAGTTGTAACAGTTTTGGAACTTGACTTAAATGTAAATTACAAATAGAAAAGGAAAAGGAAACATGCAATCCAAATCCTTCTCGAATCCAACAATGAGCTGCGAAATCCACAAGTGAATGATTGCATGTCGTGGGCTTGTGTCGAGCGTGGAATCCTTGCTTGTGGGCTCTACGATTTGGGCCTGCGATGAGGGTCCCGAGTCGTAGCTGCCTTCAAATTAATTGGGCCAATTTGTGAAGTTTGGATACTGAGTGGGTTGTTGCGAATGTATGGAGCATGAGTTTGTGAAATAGGTGGTTCCTTAAAGTCCACAGACTTCAAGAAACAATCTGCTGCTCTTTTGGTCTCGGATCATCTTCCTCTTTAAGTTCAGTGATAATGATCGTACTGCCCTTCGTTGGAAAACTACGGAAATGAATTTGTGCAAGATCTGGGGGACCTGCATACATTTTAATGAACCCAATGATAAAGCTCGTGGTGATGGCCTCATCAGTTAGTACATTTATAATTTTTTTGAATTCCAGTATTTACAAACTAATTCCAATAAATGCCTTACCATAAATGAATACTAGGGTTTCCTAATAATAAATAATTTTCTAAAAATCAGAACTCAAAGAATAAAGGAAATAATGTAAGCAATGAGAAATAATGTTCAATTTAAAATAAAGATCCTTTTCATTTTTACATGTATCAAGAAAAATTACACTTTTTGTTCCTCTTCTATACCCTGGTTACCTTTTTGCTCCATTTTCTAAGCCTCGTTGCACTTTGGTCCCTCTTTATGTTTTAACACTTGGTCCGTTTCACCTAATATAGTAGGTTTTGTAGGTCATTTTTTTTGGGGGGGGGGGGGGGGGGGGGGGGGGCAATTGTTTAAATTTTAAAATTACGTTTTCCCCAAAATGACCTACAAAATCATTTTCAGCAGGTCAGAGGAACTAAAAGTGCCAAAACATATAAAATAAGAGGGATTAAAAGTACAGTGAGACATAGAAGATGGACCAAAAGTATAACAAGAGTATAGAAAAATGATCAAAAATGTGATTTTTCCTTTTATTCAACCAATCAAAGGGTAAAAGGGAATTGTTGTTCTTTTTTATTGTTTTGAAAACAGTTTTAAAACATGTTTTTGAAAAATAGTTTTATAATGTAAAAATGTATAGCTGAATAGTAAAAGTTGTATTGAAATGATAAAAAATGATTATACGAGTAATATATTAAATTTACCATTGAAAACGAAAACGAAAACCAAAACCAAAACCAAAAGAATAGGCCAATGGATGATGGGTTTCAATCCAATTGACGAGTTGGGGACTAGAATTTTGTGATGAACTCACAACTGTTGGATCTGAATATTTAACTCCAAATTGTGTCTATTTCATTTTCTCTCTTCCTCGCAAACCCTAACCTCCATATTCTCTAATCTCCTTCCATCATCTCCCTTCCACGGGAAATTGGAAAAAAAATTTTCCTTTCTATAATTTTTATTTAGTTTATTTTTGTCTTCCATAATGAGAGTTTTCTATTATCTCTTAGTCAGAGATCTCTCTCCCCAAATAAATGAGAATTTCTCCTCCATATAAATAAATGGATATTTTATTAACACCAAGTGAAAATCTAGTCGGCTGGGGGCTTTTATCAAAAGATTTCTGGCAGATTTGAGATTGGATTCATACTCGGTACGTGATTTGGGTAGCGCGATGACTATTTTTTATTCTATTAGTTAGATCTATAGGGTTTACTACTTGTTTAAATTTGTATAGATTTGTTTTAGGGAAAATCACACTTTGGTCCCTCTTCTTTACCCTTGTTAAACTTTTGATCCATCTTCTATGCCAATTTGCATTTTTTATCCCTCTTCTTTCACATTTTGGTATTTTTGGTCCCTCTTACCGGTTGACCAATAAAGTCAACAGTAATTTAGACTATTTTGAAAAAGTTATAAATTTTTGAGCCAAATAATAATTATTCAAACATTTAGAGATTTAGTTTTTCGTAATTTACAAAAAATGATCCAAATTCCCTAAGAAGAGTTGATGTCAATCCTCAGACTTTTAAAGGGTTTAGTTTTTCACAATTTACTAAATAAGATCGTAATTTTTTAAAAAATTTTGTTTTGACCCAAATGACTGGTAAGAGGAAAAAAAAAAGCCTTTTTCTTTTAATGTGAAAAAAGATGGACCAAAAGAGCAAGTTTACATAAAAGAGAGACAAAAAATTTAACGAGGGTAAAGAAGAGTGACCAAAATCGCAATTTTCCTATTTGATTTAGTTTATTTTCAACTGTTTGTATCTGATTATTATCAAATCAAATTATTTATAGTTGTATTACTGATTTTCTCTTGAATAATAAAATATGACATTTATCAAAAAAATTTCATAACCTCACATTTGATAACAAGTGTAAACATCATGATTTGATTGTTTTCGAGTTTCATCGAGCGTACACGAGAGTACACAAGTCTCCATACGAACCATTTCTTTTCAGAATTGCTATTTGCAGTAACATTTTTGGGTGAATTGTCTAAATTGCCCTTTAGGCTTAAAAAAAATTTAAAAACTATATAAATACTCCTGCAAAGAAAAGGGAACCAAAAACATTTTCCCTCACATTTCTCTGCTATGCTATGTGGAGAAAAAAGGAAGCACAAAATCGGTCAAATTGGATAAAAGTCCAGACGAACCGGATCGGCAAAGGTGAGTGACTAAAATTAATAATTGTTTCTTTCATGTTTTGTCCGTTGTTTTGATAAATTAATGTATAATTTGTCTGGATTTGTTAATTTTTTGATCAGATCTACGATTAACAGTCTGTTTTTGGCCTGATTTGTAAAATTTCGGCAGAGGAGACAGTCTCCTCGGCCAGATTTCAACTGAAATACCGGCTGTCACCGGCGGTTTTTCTCATAGAAAATATCGCAGGGCGGTATTCTGGCGGGAAAATCGCCCTGCGGTAAATTTCCAACTGAATACCACCGATCTCTGGCAGACAAAAGTCCAAAACGACCGCCGGACGCCTGCGGTATTAAGTGGAAACAATACTGCATCCCGGAAATACCGTCGGCGTCTAGCGGTCTTTTTGAGAAAAATACCACGGATGCGGTATTTTTTGGAAAAAATACCACCTGCGGCCTATGGTATTTTTTGTCTGAAGACTGCTGACCGCCGGCGGTATTTTTTAGGAAAAAAGTCGCCGCACTCCGGAGGTTATTTCCCGGCAGGGCAGCTGTTTTTTCTGATTTTTCAGTCGATTTTTCACCCACAATATTTTTAATTTTTTAAGCTTCAATTGTGTTATTGTTCCTTATATATTATCAATTATTTTCGTATTTATAATTGCGTCTTTATATTTTTGCAGATGGCAGAAACGTTTAAAAAATTGAAATTAAAATTAACCAGAAGCAAAAAAGATGGCAATTTGCAAATTGATAAAGCCAATGAGGCAACAAACTCCGCCTCTGAGGAAATAGTTGGCCGAATAGCTCCCACTACATCCGAACGCCAGAGAAGGGTGCTAGGAAGAGCGCAAGATTCTTCTCGATTTTCAAATGCGGCGGCGGCAAGTAAAAGTGATTACGGTGAAGCGAAATTTGCACCGCAATACATTGGAGATGCGGAGGAGGAGGAAGCTAGGGAAAATGCTGAACGATTTAAAAGGGAAATGTCTCTGTCGCAGGGGTACATAGAATGTAATTCTGGGATAATGAAGGATGAAAACGAATGGGCAAATGACCCCAACCAACCAAGGCGGAGTGGAAAAGGCTTAATGCTCTACTCACGTAGGTCAGTTTGAGGGACCGGGTCCGGGAGGGATGCCGGGTGGAAGGAATATCGGCCTCTGGATGGTCCGATTGACGGTGGACTTTCAAATCCAGAGTTGTTAAAGAGCTTTAAGGGTCATATGGCATCGACAGGTATCTTATTATTTTTTATTATTTATTGCGAAATACTTTTTATTTATTATTTAGATTTATGCTTAATAACTTGATGCCTAAAATGTGTTAATTAATTTATTAAATTACATAGGGACGTGATATATTAATGTGCCATAATGGGCAAGAGCGGCTGCAAAGGTGGGATTTAGCCGACAAGGAAATGAAAAGTATAGTGGAACGGGCCGGGTTGGGACATTTGGTCTAATTCATGCATCCAGAGTTAGACTCCGCACTCCTCAGTGCCTTTGTTGAGATATGGCATCCGGAGACTAATTCATTCCACATGCTTTTCGAAGAGATGAGTATCACTCTCCATGATGTGGCCTACATATTGGGAATTTCGATTGGCGAATTTCCCATTAATTGGAAAATTAAGTCAGTGGAAATGAAAGAACTGCTTTTAGAAATGCTGGAGATAGAGCTAGAGCAGTTCAGGGGGCGAGATTTTGCAAGTGTAAAAATGTCCCTGCTTCGAGACCATTGTGTCAGTGGACAGGTGGACCCTGCCAATTCTGCCGCAGGGTATTTATTGTGGTTAGTTGGAAATACCCTATTCGTGGATAAGAAAAGAACTCACGTGCTTGGGCATTTTCTGCCTTTCCTCTGCTATGTAGATAAAGTAAGTGGACTTGCTTGGGGGCAGCTTGCTTGGCGAACATCTATCGCAATCTTGGAAGGGCCTCTAGGGAGGACGGTGCCCAATTAGGCGGGTGTCTGACATTATTGCAGGTTTGTAGGAATCAATTATAAATTATTTCAATACTTCATACTGGTTCATTAAAATCTCTACATTTTTTTTTTCATATACTTAAAAGAGCTGGATATACGAGTACTTCCCCGTGTTTAGTCCTTTAAAGATGAGATCCTCGGATGTAAACTTGCCTGCTGCAACGAAGTGACACATCAGAACCGGAAGGAAGCGTGAGCCTAAACGGGATTTGGTGTCCTTCCGCTGCGCACTAGATGGATTAAAATCTTATGAGGTAATATTTCTATATCATTTAAATGTCATAAAGTTTATTAGTGTAATATCCTAATTGGTCGATTAATCACTAATGTTTTTGCAAATAGACTAGGTAAATTGGCTTCTTTTCGAGCCAAATCCTGCACGCGTGCACCCAATAACATTGTTCATAGGTCTTATTTATTACTTTGCGATCATAGAGCCCTATATGCCTGATCGGTTCCTGCGACAATTTGAATACGCGCAGTTGATCCCTGATAGAGTTATAGAGCCAATGAGCTGTAACATATGCCCTGAAATTTGTAAGTATTCGTGCGTGTACGATACATATTTTATGGCTTGGCAAATGTATAAGAGTAAGATGTTAAAGGGGCTGCAGAGGGCTCAGTGAGCCGATCAGGCGTGCCCTGAGTACCTCGACTATTTCCAGACGCGATCGCATGCTCGTGTTAGTCCGGACGACATGAAAGTGGAAGAGATACCGGACCCCAGACAACTATTAGCGGTTGTGGTAAGTACATATGATTTATGCGTATTTATGTCCATTTATATTTTTTATATCAATGTTTATTTACATAACTTGCATTTTTTTGTCAAATGCAGTGTTTGCAATATATAGCTAGTAAAATGTATTTAGCTCATCCCCAGACAAGGCATTCCGTCCCCATTAACGTGAGGGAGAGGGCCATAGAGGAGGTGGCTATACATTTGGAGGATTTAATGCTGGCACTAGAATAACTTGAGACAAGGTCACATGTGCTATATTATTGACTTTTTTTTTTTTATACTAATATTAGGAAAAATGACTGAATAACTATTTGTAAATTATTGTGATGTAGTATATTCACTTTTTGATACAGTGTATAAAGTACTATATCATTCGGGATGCTATATATGTATTGTATGTGCATTCAATAATGTTAAAATTAATTACATATGAAACTTAAATATAAGATACTTATATTGGGATAGTAAAATGAAAAGTAAATTGCATTCTACATAAAACCAGTGGATAAGACAAACATTTAATACTAACACTCAACAGTATATTTATTCCTGAAAGCAAAAAATCGGGTTTCAAATGAGTTTTTCAACACTGTATTTGTTCTGAGGCCCTGTTTCTCCACGTCAGATAGACTGGGGGTAGCAAGACCTTCCCTTTCGTTAACAAAGTAATGAAATGATTTTGTCTTATAAGACCCATATTGATGAAGCTGATCGGATCATTAGATACGCCGGCCCTCCGCCACTTAATAGGAAGGAAAGTATTACTCGGCGGGTCATATAATGTAACAATCTTCTGATACTTCATGGCGACAAGTAATCCAAAAAGATGAGAATCAAACCAAAATTCATCTAAGGTCAAAACTACATAACAGTCTATCACCCTGCATGCTAAATCGTAGTTGGCTGGCCCAAGAACGTGGCACCAAAAGGTAGATTTATCCTGCAGTTCTTGGTGCAGGTCTCTACGCACTTGGTATTAATAATCCTCATCTGCATCGTGTACGAAATAAGAAATTACTCTAAAACCACAATGTTCATCGCCCACTACATTAACGTGATTGGTAATGTAGTTGAACACGAACTACTTCAGAAATAAGGGCATGTCAAAAGGCCATTCAGAAACGTGGGGCCTCACAACCCTTCTTCTCCTCTGTATAGGAAAAGTAATCTGTATAGGAAAAGTAATATATGCACATCGTTGTATTACATTCCTTTCGGCATGCTCGTACCTTGATATATCTCGTTAGGTCAAATTGTGTCTCGGGCATCCCCTGTGTGACCTACTTACCGGCTCAGCTAAATCAACAGTTTTCGGATGAAGCATTGCATACACGTCACCCATCACCCCTGTATATGTCAACGCTTGGACGCGTAATTACATCAACAAATATTTCATGCAGTTGCCCTTCAGCGCTTTGCCTCGCCTCCGCATTTTCCGGAATAGCATTATCTGCCAAATGCAGCATCTTCAAGAAGGCATCCACATCAACATGATTAATTGGATGGTATGCTCGCACCAATTATTGCATCTCACGTGCACATGGCAACCCGCAACTAGTTCGGAGTTCGCAACCACACAACACACCATCTTCCCCGATGAGGCCCACTCTTTTTGTATATTCTTCCTCTACTATTGTAATAGCAGCAAAAGACAGTTTCAGCCAACTATACAGTAAGTAGTCGCTCTTCCTGTATGTTTTACTAAGAGAAGATTCCATTGCAATCCAAATTTTATTAAAGTGCACATCTATCATAATATTAATCCTTTGAAAAAGACCTGGAAATGCCTTTCTATCCATCCCGACTACTTTCTTCAACTGTGCATGTGCACTCTCAACCCTGAAAGCCAATTAACATTGAAAATTAAACTTTCACATAAAGCATTATATAAAATATCATGTAATTATGCAACATACAACCTATAAATTAAAGTTATAATTAACTTACATGTTCGTTATGCGCCCTCCGTAATGATTTATACATTTCATCTAACAAGATACAAATTTGTCTGCGTGGGGATCCAACCATGTGTTTTTCAAGTATGGAATCACATTTCTAAATTTAGATTTATTTCCATATCTAGTATCAATATATTTCACAGTTTTCATGAACTGTTCATATGTCAAGACTTTCACCACTTGCCCCCAACAATATAGAAACACATCCGTTGTCTTCTTGTTGTTGCCAGCCTCTACTACATGTTTCTTTACATCCATTTCAATGTATCTCCTGCACAATAGTTGGATAGCATATGGGAATACTATTTTCACAGCGTTCATTATGACAATATCTCTATCAGTGATGACCACATGTGGGTATTTGTTGCCCTCGAATAAATTACTCAATTGAGTCGTGTCCCATAAATAGCTCGGGTAGTCTCATCCCTCATGAAAATGAAAGCAATATGAATATACTGAGATGTGGGTACATGAGCCACTATCTGCAGTAGAGGCATGTCATACATGTTTGTCTTATACGTTGTATCCATAAACAAAACGTACATAAACAAACCAAGTAGACAAGGCGCCTTTTTGTGTGCGAAGAAGATGTGCCAGATTGCATTACTATCATCTTTAGCTATGTGCACATAGAAGTATTCGTAATCGTGTAAAAGTTTGAAAAAATACTGCATGTTAGTCATATTTCCCCTCGTCTCCCTTCTATTTTTTGCTGATTCATGGTACACTTGTCTTATGTGGCTGACATTTTGCAGATCATCCGCTTGCAACTGGGCCAATATATGCTTCGGCCTGATGTTAATACTTGACATTTCTGCAATATTCTTCTTCTCCGATTCAGTTAACCGTGAGTACGCTGAATGTCAATTTCGAACTTCTAGTAATTCATGATTGTGCTTACCATTTTTTGTCTTTAACTTCCAATTTCCCCCAATAATTTCTCGTTCCACAAGGTGAAATTGACATTTTGTCAATTTGCTGCTTGTATTGTTCCGCTTGCTTTTCTCTTCAGGTAGGGGTGGCTTATCTCTAATTGTTCCTGATCTATCGCACCCTATCTCAACTCGCTATTTCCTCCCTCTTGTAAGGAAAAGGCCCAACGCTTTGGCATAGGACGTAATTTTTGCAGTCATATTGTTTTTAGATGTTGTAGCTTTAACGATGCAACCAAATCTTCCTTACTTCTGAACTTTTCGTCCTTCTAAAATACATCCGTGTGGTCAGCAAATATGTCATCCCTCTCAGTAAGGATATCCTGTTAATACAAAATGAAGGTCAATATATTTAAACCCTAAACTCTACACCTTAAAATTTAGTTGGAATCATTAAATTTTGGAATAATCTCATCTACGAGAGGTGAGAATGTGACAAAATTTTACATACATAGGGGGGATATTTCAAAAATCTCACTCCCTGGGGGATATCTGGCCCTTTCCGGCAGAGAAAACTACCACCGTCCGCCGATAAAAATAGCCGAAATCCGGCGATTTTTTCAGGTAGACCGGCGGTGTTCTGATCGCGGCGGTATTTTTCCCGCAACTACCTCCTGAAACCGGCGGTATTTGCGAGGTAAATACCCGGCGGTATTTCCGTACCGCCGCGATCAGAACACCGCCGGCTTGCCTGAAAAAACCGCCGGTCGATATTTTTCCCTAGGAACACCGTCGGTAAAATATCGCGCTTCACCATGCGGTATTTCGCCGGCCACTACCGCCGGTCTCCGGCGTTATTTTTGCATAAAATTCCGTCGAAATCCGGCCGAGGAGACAATCTCCTCGGCGAAATTTTATAGTTCCGGCCATTTTAGATCCTGGTCAAAAATTCCACCCATAGGGGGTTTTTTTTTTTCCAAAATCAAGGAGCAGACATATATTTTTTTATGAAGCAAAAACAAATTTCACTTAAAAAAATGTAGACAGTTGTTATTTACAGTGTAATATGGATCGTCATCTTGTCTACCGGCCATATGTGAATACACGTGTGAATGAAAAATGAATTACTATAAATATAAATAGTGTAAATAGGGAAAATAAAAAGTATGAAGGCTGAAGGTGAATGTCCTGCAACCTTTATAAGAGTGTAATATGTTTTTTTTTTAAGCTTAAAGGGTAATTTAGACAATTCACCCAAAAAGTTACTGTAAATAGTATGTTTCTCCTTTTCTTACTGCAATATAAAAAGGTGAATCAGATTAAACCAATATCAACAGTGTTATACTTAACTGCTTAGAACTAAATTTGCTATTTTTATTTTATTTTAAATTTTTAATGAGTGAAATTTGAAACACATATAGATTGAAGTTTTTTCGCCACTAAAATCTAATTAGCAACCGTTAATATAGCTAACTATTTCATGCAAATTGTACCTTGCAAGTACAATGTCATATTTTGGCGAAAATAACAAAGGTACGGTCGTGTTGCATTTCAAATGCTAGATTTTGCATAATATCAGGCTTAGTGGTTCAAATTGTGATTTAAATTGATTCTAAAAATTTTTAAATTGTATTGAGAAAATTTTTAAATTGTATTGAGAATGTAAAAAATTTACCTTTAAAATACAAGATAAAGGGCCTGTTATTTAAGTTTGACTTTGGTTTCAGTTTTGGTTTCAATAGTAAATTTAATATATTATAATTAATTTTCATTATTTTTAATACAACCTTTTACTATTTATCTATACATTTTTATAATTTTAATACATTTTTTACATTATAATACTAATTTTCCAAAACCAAGACTCAATCCTTCCTAAAAGAACATGCACAATATATTGAAAATATTAGAATGTGTATTAAAATTAATAAAATACTATTATAAAAAATAAATTGAGTCTCAAATCTTGGTTTGAGACTCAATAGTCAATACCATGAGGAGGCGTTTAGTGTGCGAGAACGGGAATGATGACATCTTATATCCCGGAATGAATAAATTTTTCATTAAAAAAATCTTAGATTGTCTTTTAAAAATATAATAGTTTAGACTATTATATTACCACACATATCAAACCATAGGAATTTTAATCTTAGACTCAGATGTTCACTCCCCCTTTTCCATTCTTGAGCGCCAAAGGCACTCAGAGTGTTCACCCATTCTTCATGTAAAGGACTTAAATAAAAATTCCCACAAAGAGTTTATCGTAAGTTTGAGGACCAATATAGCAAATTTGAGAACCATTAATTTTTATTAGCAGTCGAACCGCCAAAAGCCCTATATTTGCTCGCTAGTTCTTGGAACATTATTCGTAACCATCTGCAGCCGTTGCCATTGCCATTGCCATTGCCCCACCAAGAACTATGTCTAAACCGAGGTACATATTTTCCCTTTAAATTTTCTTTTTGACGTTTTCATTCCTGAACAAGCCATTCACATTTGCAAGCTTTTGAAAGGGTTGGCTGTGTTCTTTTCGAATTTTCTTTTGAAAGAGCATTCTTGGTGGTAATCTTGCTCATAGCTCCTTCAGAAAAATCTGTGATTCCTTGATTATGTAAGGGTTATATATGTTTATTTTTTATTTTATTTGGAATTGATCATGCTTTTTGTTTTTCTAGGGTTTTTTTTTTTTGGGATGAAAATTTGAATTTAGGTTGCTTCCTTAAATTGGAGCAGTAAAAATTACGGGTCTTGTAAGCTTTTCGAATTTAAATGAATTTTGCTAACAAAGGTGGGATTTTGTTGTTTCATCCACCTTAGTTTCTGATTTTTAAAATTTTTGGAAGATTTTCAATTGCCAACCCAGCCATTCAATAGTTAGTAGTACTATTTGTATTGGCCACCGATTGAAGGCGATTTATTTGTGGTTGGTGAATGGCTATAGATGAAAACGAGGGAGAAGTTAGTTTTGATTACTTCAAATGGAAGAAAAATCTGGAATGGTGAATGGCTATGAACTTTCTTGATTATTAATTTACTCCTGGCCAAAGAAAGTAATTTTATTTAATTCTCACGATGATGAATCTATGTGTTCTTGTTTGTTCTATGTGTTCTCATTCCATATAGCAAGATTTTATTTTGCTTTGACTGAAGGGGCAGCAATGAATTCATAAGTTGCTAGAATGTTGATATTATTCAGGAGTCCTATGTGCCTTGCACAATTCTGTGGTAATCTGGATTGACCCTCATTACTTGGGGTCCCCCCCAACTACCACCACAGTATTGTATAGAAAAGAGAATTCCCAAAATAATGATGTCCCCAAAATTCATCCTGAAATATTGAAAACTATGCATGGGATATCGCCTTCTAAAAGGCGATAACCTGTGCATCGCTTTGAGTACAACTTGTGGATCTTCAATATCTGACTGGTGGCACCGAGCTGTCAGCTGGGATTTTCTTAGGAAATTGACCAGTCAGTAATTTTTGACTCAACTTCTCCATATGAAAACTTTCTTTCCTTTTATGAAGCTTTTCAGTGGCAGCATCAGCAACCTGGATGGTTCTCTTAGGAGACTTTTTGGACCAAGAAAACAATGAGAGGGTGCTGAAACTTAATCTGCTGTTGTTGAATTTTTTTTTTACTTTCTGGGGGAATTGGGTGAGTAGGAGAATCCCAAACGGCCAGAAAAAAGCCAGCTGTGAGGATTTTGGGACAACGTTTTTTTTTTTGTGTTATCTTGGAAATTATATGCATAGGAGTTAATGAATATTTAGCCTTGCCTTTGTTTCTTCATTCTGTCGTTTGTCCACAATTTGCTTTGGTGGTTCATTTATTTATTTATTCATAAGAGCTTCAAGACTTTGTTGCACTTTGTTGGGTTGGAGCTTTGTTTTTCATGTAGCTTCATTGTTTACTGTCAAAATTTTGAAGGCCATTTTCTTGCTGAAGCTACATTCATCCCAACTCAATCATTTGATTCGTGGGTATTTATAATTTTTGGGTCCAACAAAGAAAGCATCATATATTATATCACTTTCGGTTGAAAAAAAGCAAAAGATTGTTTTGTCCAATTTTAAGGAAATCAATACACGAAATATCATCTTTAAGAAGGTGATATACCATATATTGCTTTCTCTGTTTTTGGAAGAATTTTGAAATATCATTATTTTGGAAATGTTCCTTTCTATGTCCAATATTGAGGGGGAAAATCCCCTAATTTCTTCTTTGGTCAATATTCTTGAATTATTTTGCTTTGATGCTTGGAATTTTTGTTCTTTGTGATTCTGGCTTCAGAAAACCATAGTTATTGTTTTCCCTGGTGTTTCTTGTAAAGAATTTTCCTGTTACTAAGAGTAGGTTATTCATAGCAGAAAACCATACTTCTTCTCATATGTCATGGTTTGATTTCCTCCAGGACTCTTTGCAAGTTCTTTGCACATGGAGCGTGTCTAAAAGGTGACCATTGCGAGTTTTCGCATGACTGGAAAGACCCTCCGAATAATGTAATGCTTCCATTCTTGTGCTATTCCTGAGCTGTGAATAATTTTGTATGGAATGCTATATCATATAATTACATGATTATTGCAGATATGCACATTTTACCAAAAAGGTGCTTGTGCTTATGGGAGCAGATGCAGATATGAACATGTTAAAGCTTCTCACTCTCTCTCATCATCTTCCTCTTCATCAGCAAATCCTCATCAGTATGTAGCACCGAAACCTATTTTGGCTGTTCATTCTTCTGGAGCATCTTCAACTGTCGCAAGTTATGCCCAAGGTGTTACTCCCGATGTTTCATTCTTAAGCCGCCCTTGGTCTAATGAACCAGCACAAGATGAAAAGGTGGGTGAAGAGGTGGTATCAGATCATATAGGCATAGGAGGCAATGGAAATCTTAATCCAGCTGATCGCCCTATCTGCTCATTTGCTGCCGCTGGCCATTGTCCTCGTGGCGAAATGTGCCCTCACATTCATGGAGATTTATGTCCAACTTGTGGCAAACATTGCCTACATCCTTTTAGGCCTCAGGAGAGGGAAGATCATTACCGATCATGTGAGAGAAGGCAAAAGCACCTGGATGCATTAAAGCATAGTCAAGAAATAGAGTGTAGTGTCTGCCTTGAACGTGTACTATCGAAGGCCACTGCAGCTGAATGCAAGTTTGGAATACTTTCAGAGTGTGATCATCCATTCTGTATAGCCTGTATTCGGAATTGGCGTAGTAGCTCTCCAGCATCTGGAGTGGATGTGAATTCTGCAATGAGGACCTGCCCCATATGCCGAAAGCTCTCTTACTTTGTCATTCCTAGTGTTATTTGGTATTCCACTAAGGAAGAAAAGCTGGAGATTGTTGAAACCTATAAAGCAAAACTCAGGTACCACTGAATGGTTATTGGAACCCCTTGTTTTGTTGAACCTAATATACTATTGTTCATTTTTATGCATTTTTAGTGAATTAACTATTGACCGGTATTCATTATTTGACATGTATCATACTGCAAAGACCTAAATTTGTACATTCCTTGAATTTGACCATTAGAAATTTCTGGGTCATGGTTTCATCATTTAACAGCTTTCGAAATTACATGTGGCCTTTTGTCTAGAGCACCTTATGCACCGAAAATGGATGTCTAAGTTAATAAAGATACTTCGACGTTAAGGCGTTGTAAGGGTTTTTAGCATGAGATACTTGTTTGAGCTGAGAAAGTTTCTTTGCTTTTACTCCTTGCTCTTTGAAGCAAATGCATACATCTTATTCTTATATTTTGATCGAGGCTCATTTGACTGTAAATATTATTCTCATGTTATTGTGAAGATAATTATATTGTACAGTTATGCACTTAAACGAATAACGACTGTTTCTTCTTAAACATGCCCTGTTCTGTGATCTTTCTTCATTAAGCTGTTGGGATGTCCCTACTTTGTATAAATCTAGGGGATTTACAACCTCCTTTTGTTTTGTCCCTGAAATGGATACTTGATGTTTTGGATAGTTTAGTTATATGTGGTTTACTGCTTGACATATTGTTGCTAGGTTTGTCTAGAATTCTGTTTTTATGTTGTTCGTCTTACTTCTCTATTTTCATGTGACAAATATTTGCTTTTTATTCAGGTCCATCGATTGCAAGCACTTTGACTTCGGAAATGGAACTTGCCCATTTGGGACAAGTTGTTTCTATAGGGTAAGCTGCATTTATATTTTGGTTTTCTGTAGAATGCATTTACTCTTGCTGATGTGGCTGTTTGATGTAAATATATCCTCCTTTTAGAAGGCATTTACGAATAACATCAATGTGTGCCCATACTTTTTGTGCTTTAATAGAAATTATATTGACTCTAGGATCAGATAGAGGAACTTCATTAAGCATATTACTTTTTGGAACCTTGATGTGTAGATTTAGACTCATAAATTCTTTTAGAAAATGGGAAAGCTGAAGTGTTCGGAACCTAAGGTGCGAATACATGCTGCAGTAAGACATGAAACATGATGGTCCTGTTATTAGTTTTTGTTGGGTCATAGTCAAATACATTGGATGTCCTCCTTCATGTGGATATTGAGATTATATAACAAGGATGCTTATTATATTGTAATGAATTATCCAATTGTTTAACAGGAATTAAGAAAACAGCTCATGTAAGAAGAGAAAGGTTTAACGAAAAAGAGGTTTAGGAACTTCATGAAATGCTTAACCATTGATCTTCTGACCTTAGTGCTTTTAGATTTAAATGATATTCATGCTCAGGAAATGGTTTAGGTGCCATTTTTGTCAAAATTGTTCACTGTTTTCTGATTTGAAGTGCCTAATTTTGCTTAAGTATTCTATGATCCTGAATTATGAGGTTCAAGGCTGATGTAAGAGGCCCTTGATTGCTTGTAAGTTCTATAGCAGTAATGGAAAGGAGTTGTCTTATATTTAGGAAATATTTGTTACTTAGAGCTGGCTTTTAATGCTCATGAATTCTTGGTTTTTGACCATATGTATACTCTCTCCTTGGAAAATATTAAGAAATGGATGCGTAAGGTTTAGGTGGCCATAATATGTGTCATATATCAAAATGTTGGTAGTTATGTATCATCTCTTAAGCTGATCAACTTGCATTAATGGCTATATTGTCTCCCTATATATTACATGTACACATTATGCCCATTTAGTTGAGATTGCTTCTGAAGTGGCCCTCCAAATATTTCTTTGGTCTGATCTAAGCCTAAATGGGTAAGAAAAAGCCTTGAGCTTTGATTTATTCAAGCTTTTTCATGATCATATTCAAATTGAGCTTAATTGAATGGAAGTATTCATCCTGAACAATTTGATAGAGGCTACTTTACTTTGGCCTAACCTATTTAGTGGCCTCTATGGCTCTTATAGTGCTTATTTGGTGAACATGATGAAGTAAAAGTACAACAACTTGGTTATCCTGCTGAAGTGGTACACCCTGAATTGTGTTTGAGGCACGGTTTTATTCATTTGACGTTAAAATGAAACTAAATGTTTTGCAAGCTCCAAGTCTGTTGAAGAACTAGAATTTCTGAGAATTTCAGTGGTAACTAGACAAGTACTTACTTTTATTTATAGGTATTAGGTCTGTCCAATCTTTTAAAATTTAGCTACAGACACTTCATATGATTTGGAATTTAGTTTGGTTCTTTGTGTCACTTAGTTGTTAGAATGGGAAATTCTTCAAGGCTATTCCTACAGACAAGTCTTGTCATTATCACATTGCACATATCTTCTAGACCTTTTCCCCTTTTCAAGGCATATGGAAACTTAGTACTTTTTTAGTTGATCTCCAGTTATTGAAGTAAGTATGTTTTAATCTGTCTAAAACTCATCTATAGCCAATTCTGGAAACAGATAGAATTTTCAGTATCTCGTTTGGAACCATTTAGACTCTGTAAGCATGAAGAGACTGAACTCTTCTCTATGAATTAGCTTCACAGTTTTACTAGATTATTTGACCGTGCATGTATTTTCATACCTACTCTAGTTCCTTTAGTCTTTCCAAGTTACTTTGATTCTTCAAAGGACAAAAACTCAATTCAATGAATAATGCATGGAGTTATATTTTACAGCATCTGTTCCATTCTTGGAATGCTTTTGGTATATACTCAGAGAATTACATAAAAAAAAGGAGTTGAACTAAGACATTATTCGGGGTCGGATAGGTGGCACATGGGCCTGAGTCACTTGGAATTAAATGTAAATTATAGTAATTATTACAAAATGAGCTCATCATAATGCATGCAAGTCCAAAACCATGCTTAGCCTTTATGTCCCCGAAAATCTGATTGGCAGGAACTTTAGTATTTCTTTACCTTTGGATTTAGCATTGCATCTAAGTATTGTTATGCTGGATCGGATTAAGCTGCTTCAGTGAAATCCTCAGAAGAGGAGGGAGGTTGGTGGGGGTTGGGAGAGAAGGAGAATGGGAATTGGATGTGACTGAAAATATTATACATAATTATGGAGATGTTTGTTCCTCCTTTCGTTATTGATCATTAAAAAATAAAAAAGCTTATATTTCCCTATTGTCTAGGTGGTATTTCATGTTTTTAGAGTGATAAGATGTCCATTAATTTCCACGGGTTTGGTTAATTGGCTTACTGGATGCCTGTTTATTTCTAACAGCATACTGTGAAGCCAGGCTCCTATCTATGGAATTCCACCCTGAGGGATGATCTATACTGCTCAAGGTTTATGGGTTCAGTTGAAGAAGAATGTAGCTGCCCGAGAGCGGGCAATCATGCATTGCAATATTTGTTTGAGCACTTTTACAGTCCACACATGTCAGTAGGCTTAGAAGAAGAAGAAGAAGATTCTGACTCTGGAGAATCGGAAAATGATATGGCTGAAGCACTGGCATTTATTCTAGCTTTGGGATTATAGATATGAGTGACTCATCAAGTGATTAGCATGTCAAGCTTTGAGCTGCATAGTTGTTTTTTTTTTTGTTTTTTTTTGTTTTTCCTTTTCCCTGGAATGTTTAAATGTCAATGGATATTCACTTGCTTTAGTCTTCAGCACTACTAGTGTAGGCCTTTGGGACAACTGACATTTTTGAAGTTTTGATTCTGATGGTCATTTCAAGACAGTGCTACTCATGTTCATGGTGGCTCTTGAAAGGCATGAAAGTTATTGTTAATTGTAGTTTATGGTAGCGTGGATTTTGGGAGGATAGCTTCATTTGTTTTTTTTTTTCCTATAACTCATATGTAGTGCCTTGGGAAAACAAAAATTATTAGTATTATTATTTTGCCTGAACTGATATACCTTCTTGTGGTTATTTTGACAGTGGTTTTTTTGGTTATGTTGTCTCATTATATTATTCAACGGTTGCTTTCTTGTCTACACTGTTTGCTTTACTTTCTTTCACCTGCACTTGTATTTTCCTGATTAGTTGATGGGTAGGATGTCCCTTATTACAGCATGCTTATCGTGATGGCCGTTTAGAGGAAGTAGTCCTTCGTCATCTTGGGGCTGAAGATGGACAAACAGTGATAGCCAAAAATATTAGGTTTGAACTTTCTCGCATCATGTTTTTCTGAAAATACCTGCTTTGCCTTCACTGTACTGTATTGCATTTTCCCAACATATTGTGTGTAAATGTCTTTCCATTGGTTTGTTGCGCAGGCTCTCAGATTTCCTCAGTAATTTGCAAATTGGGTGAAGCACGCATTAGGAATTTCAGGGTATGTTTTGGGTGTGATTTGACCTAAAGTTTTCCTATTTTACTGCTTATTTATGTGATTTTGTTGATATTATATACATATATATTGTTGAGTTTTTGTTCTTGTAAATGTTTTTTATATGAAAGTTGGCTATTTGGTGGAAAAACTAAGCAAATTTTGACCAGTACTGTCAGGGTTGACCCGGTTTCCCTTGACCCGCTATCATTGCCGCTTGTAGTTATCAAGCAAATTGCCATAGGTTTTTTGGGTCTCTTGCAAGTGGGTAGTAACCTTGTTTGTCTACTTTCATATTGATGTGTTCATTCCCTGTTAAGAAACAAGAGAAGTTAAACAGCGTCCTGTTTACTGAAACTGCATACCTTACCGGGCATTATCAAGGGCATAGTTTAAGAAGGTTTGTACTGTTTTTCAATGTCTCAGGATCAGTTTTACTTTTTCTAGTTTTAATCTATTTGTCAATCTATTAAGGGTAGTGTATAGTTTACATGGTTACATCAAGTAGGTTCAGTTTCCTTTTTTCTTTCTAGATATATTTGGGGAAATTACCTACATGGCAATTCAACTATTTGTATTGCTGATTTTCGGAGAGCTAAAATAGGTTCAACTATATGGGAGAGCTAAAGCTTAGAAAAGAAGCTTTGATACAAGTCTAGCGACAAAAAGTGTTTTAGGCCTCGTTTGGTATCAAGACTGGACCCAAACCTTGATTTGGATTATGATTTTGAAATATTAAAATTGCATTGGGAATGTAAAAAGGTGTATGGTGTTTTGACAATATAAAAAGGTGTATTGAAAATATAAAATAGTGTTTTGACAATGTAAAAAGTTGTTTTGAAATTGATGAAAAATTATTATAAAATAAAAATGTGATCCAAACCTTGATACCAAACAGGGCCTTAGGTTTGTGTGAACAGGCCTGAGTGTAACAATGACTCCCGTGCCTGCGTGCTAAATGTGCATTTCCATTGAGATCAATGCAGGTTTCGAAAGACCTCTCCCTAAATCCATTGATGTGGTTTGGGGGCATTTGTGTGTAGTAACTGGTGATGAATGATGATAACGTGCCTTAATTCGAAACATTCTACCAATTGACTTGAATCTTTCTCATCATCTTGATCTGATTTGGCTGTTTTCTTCTACTTTTCAGGTGGATTTTACAAAGCAAATTTAAGGTGGAATATTCGTTGACATTCATGGTTGCGAACTTTGCGAAGCTGCATTTTTGTGGAACTTTTACTCTGCATAATGGAAAAAAAATGAAAGCAGAATAAGGATGCGGAATTGTAGAACAGTGGATGTGTTGTATATCTTTACTGTAGCTTTATTGGGTACAGATTTTGGGGTGGTGTACCATTTTTGGATGATATAATAATGTCCTTAATTGTCATCTGAATAAGAAAATCCCAGTGTAACCTTAATTTCAGTAAATAAAAGTTTTGGCAAGTTTTTAGGTACACATTGTGCAGTAAAGAATTTGCAGTGGTAAAATTTTCATTATAAACAATTGCTACAAGTCTACAACTGGTGGCTTGGGAAGGATAAATCCTTTCAGAAAACTAAATATTAATTGTGAGTCGTGACATTTATGCTTTGATGTTTCGTGAAACTATTATTACTTCGTGAAACTTGGATGAATTGCCTGTCGTACTTTTGATTAAGTTTTGAAATAACAATAGTTCTTAATTTTGTCAAATTATTGGTGGCTCCTTTGTTAGTAAACAATGAACACCCAAATGATGAATTTGTTTTAGCATTACCGAATAGGGGTAGCTTGCTAAATCTCGAGTGAGAAATAGAAATTTTGCGAAATCTGGCTTTGTTTACTTTGATTTCTCTCTTGAAATATTTTCACTTTTTCCTCATTTTTTTAATATTTATATATTCTATATACATCCAAACAAATTTTTTTTCCACTAAATTTATAATTCCCTCTAAATCTTTACTCACATTATTTTTAAAAAAAATACATAATCATTACAATCTTTCTTCTTTATCTTACACAGTTTATCACAAGAAATTTTTCGTCCCCAAAACCAAAAAAAAAAATCCTAATTTAGTCACAATGAAAACAAAGCCTTTAACTTGCTAAATTTTGAATGGGTAATATTAGTTTTGCGAAATCTTAGCATGATGTATTTCACCCTATTAATGAGTTGCAAAATGGTTGACCATTATGATGATCTCTCTCATATAAATAATTACTCCGCCAATAATACTCGAAACAATGTTTGAAAAGTAACTTTTTATCTGGAGCAACATTTTGTGTCAAATTAAATATTCTTTTGAGTTCATGCCCTTTAAATAGGAATTCATGTGTTATCTCAAGGGATGATATATATACACAAAATATATACACAAAATAAAATAGCAAGCACAAATCCATGTACATGCAAGGAGGAATAAATATATATTAATGAGAAAAACTACACTTCCGTTGAAAATTTATTAAATTTATTGAATTTGGCTTTAATGCCTGCCTATACGTCAAATTTAATAACTGAATAATTCTAATTTAATAACTGAATAATTCTTTTAACATGACGCCCCTATACTACATACTACAAACACTCGATCAAACTTTTATTCTATCCCTCCAAACTATATATAATATCTCACGAATAACCTCTCCCTAATCGAGCTATATAAATAAATAAATAAATCTCATCTCCTCTCATGCATGAGAAAGAATGACAAGAATCGAAGGAGAAGATCTGCCAATTAATATGCAATATGAATTAATGCTTCATGAGTGCCAGCAGAGACAACATGAGTGAAGAGCACAAGATTATTGCAGCAGAACATGGCAAGAAAGCTGCAGCCGCCCTCGAGGCATCATTTGGGGCTGGCGCTGGTGCAGGAGGGAATTCTACACTCGTCTGTTGACCCATCACAGTTGAACAAAGAAAGATCGCCACAACAAGAAGCACGGCCAAACCCTTCATTGCTGCACCCTCCATTTTCCCAATTAATTAGCCTTGAAGATTGCAAGAAATTAACGAACACTTCAAGAAACTTCTGTTTATTTTTGTGTTTAGCCCTTCTAGTTATTAGGAGTAGTTTCTGCTGTCAAGGGATGAGAGGGTTGGGGGGTTATATATAGGTGGATGGAACCGACAAAGGTTGAAGATGGGTGGGGGGTAATCGCAATTTTTGACCCCCGATGGCCTACGAAACCAGTTACAGCCGGTCATAGAGATTAAGGGCCTGTTTGGTATCGTGATTTAAATCGTATTTTGAAATTATTTTTAATTTTATAATATTAAAAATGTGTTGAGAATGTAAAAAGGTGTGTTGAAAATATAAAAAAAATTATTAAAAATGTAAAAAGGTTTATTGGGAATGATGAAAAACTATTATAAAACAAAAGTGATTTCAAAACACGTTTTGAAAACGTGATACCAAACATGCCCTAAAAGTGTTTACACATTTAAAAAAAAAACCAAAATTACAATTTTTCTCATTTTAGGGAATACTATACTATGGGAATTTCCGCGCAGCTGTGCTTCTAATGTTGCTGTCTGTTTACTGTTAATACTCACAGGGAGTTTTGAAATTTGATCCCATAACTTTAAATCGCTTTGCTTCAAGGGAGATGTAGCGTTAGGCCACGCCTATGGTATAGATTGAAGATTTGAGGTAAAGGTGTGGGGCCGAATATGGAAACCGTGTGGCCAGGTGTTCGGTAAAATCAGAGACAAATATGCCACGTTTACTGTAGGATAGAGGGATAATTTTTTTTAGTCCAACAAGTAATGGAGGAATTGGAAAGTAAGTCGCCTATGTTTTGAAAAATTGGAGTCCTTTGGAGTTACGTTTCTTGAGTGGTGTTTTGACCAGGTAGAGACATTTGGCAAAAGTAGGTTTAACCAACAACTTTAAGGTTATTAGTTTAATACGATCTTTGGAATTCGGCTTGTCTTAATGCGGAAGTAATTTATAGTATTTGGAGTGCCGAGGACGGCAGTTTATAGTGAAGATGTCACTTTGCTATTTGGCTTGATTAGGGTGTTTGGAAAGGATAGATATGGAGTGCAGCAACAGTGATTTCCAGCTGTTCGAGTTATTCAGGAGTAAAAAGCATGCTTATTAGCATGATTTCAAAAGTATATTTGTTAAAATTTGTATTATATATTAATATTTTAGAATTATTAATATAACTTTTTATGATTTAATTATATATTTTTATATTTTCAATTCAATTTTAACAATAAAAAATTTATTTTTTTAAAAACATGTTTTTAAAATTAACTTTTTCGATAGTTTGTTTTGGAACACGCGTACTAAGTTTTGAAATATTGAATTTGGCATTAGAGTATCGTGTTTATATTCGAATAACAAGTACTGAAAATATGTCTATCAAGTTTAATTTGTTGTTGAAGTGTAAAGTTTAGCTGTTGAAGTATCTAGTTTACTATTAAACTATGATAGTTGTATTAAAAAAAGACAAGTATTAAAATAAAATAAGAGTATCAAATTTAACTGTTGAAATATTGTGTATCGGACTATCAGATGGTCGAAGAGAATTATCAAGTCTTGATTATTATAATGCTTCTTTTCACTTGATTCATTCGAACAATATGACATGAATACTATATTCCGAAATAGTAGAACATTTTTCAAGGAAATATACTTTTTTTTTCCGTTTTTAATACTTGGGGTAGAGTTTATTAAACTTAAAAATGTTCATTTCTTATTTTGACTAAATTTACAACCGGAGTAAAATGTAATTCTCCCAAACAATAAGGATGAGGAGATACATTAGGGAGTGTCTTCTAAGTAATTGTGACTTGAGATCATCTGCGACACTTAAATGATTGTAGAGGGTATAATAGAGAATCTAGAGCCAAGAGCTCAATTCATGATGTGATGTGCTTAAATGGGGAATTGTTTGACTCAGAGGATGTTTAAGGGGTGCAATTGGCTTCGTTGCTATATATGCCACGATTAGTTGGATTGCTTGAGGGCAAACAATCATTTAAGTTTGAAGGTATTTTATGAGAGATTTTATATAGGCTTTTATAAGCTTGATTTATTCCATTACTCTCTTTATGCGCTCTTAGTGAGAATATGACTAATTATTGGTTATAACTTATATTGTGTTAAGTTAGGGATATATCGGAAGAAGGAAATGAAGAACTTGGAGCAAAAAACAAAGAAGTCTTGGAGCAAAAATAGAGAAGAAAAGGAAAAACATGATTTTTTTAATATTATTTTTAAAATCAATTATTATATGTATTGTACTTAACAAATGCGGGTGAGACTCCCGACAATATAACAATATTTGATTGTGAACCGAACTTAAACATGTGTCTAAGAACCCAAGAGTGTTGGAATGAGTTTCAATCCAAGGACCCGCACCTCAAAGGAGACTTGAATCCCCTTGGGGAGGCTAACTCCTCTATGAGGAGTTGATTACAATACCATATAATATTTATCATATTTTAAAACACATTTCAAAATACATTTTAAAATATGATATCATCTCAAATTATAATTAAAAATATCTTTTAAAACACATCTTAAAAATACATTTCAAGATTTAATACCATACAAGTCTTAATTAAAATCCTACTTTACTTGAGATAGACTCTCTGGCGCCCCCGCTCCTTTTTGGGATACGCGAGGGCCATTTGAGTCACAACCCTTTTTCCTTCTTTATTCAATTGAAATCTTTCTTCTACTTGCCCTCTAGCCTATTGAAGTTCTGTTCTAAAACCTGAAGTTCTGTTCTAAAACCTCGTCCGTGAACTAGTATAGAGAAGGATTTTCCGCGATGTAGTGAAGCCACCTTCTTCGCCTCTTGGCACGCTGGCTTTCCGAAGCTCTGCTTTGGTCCACCTCCTGGGGGGCCATTCTTCACCGCTAAGAAAGATCTAGCTGCTGAAGGGACATTTATTGGAACAAGTATACATATTTCATATGAAGTCTGACATTAAAATAGAGTAGAAGATAGTTTTGGAATATAATAACATTGTATCTCTCTCTTTTAATTAATGTTTCATACTTTTAGAGAAAGTTACATGCAATTGGCTTGAAGATTAGATCTTTTGGTGGGAAGATTGGAACCTCTCATTACCCATGATAGGTCGTAACTCTTTCGAATGGTGATCTTTATAATATATTTTCATGTGTTTAATTAGTAGCTAATAGCTAAAACCCCTTTGGGTAGGGTTAGGATAATGAATTCAGTGGAAAGTTTGGTTCTTATTGTGACACTTCAGTCTCACTACCTCACAGACAAGGGGTTGGTTTAACCCGATGACTGCTTGGTTTGCACCAAGGCTCATATGTCGATTATAACAAATCAAATATGATTTATTATAACATTCCCAACATTCTTATATATTCATATGTTTCAAAAATTCTCAAAATACAAACAACCAAAACATTTTTGTCTTCAAACTCTATTCGGCTAGTACAATAACCCGGCCAACATGTAGTCCCAATCTAATACTGGTAGTGAGCAAGTCATAAGATGTATACATCATTTGTAACAACTCATAACATCTTTACAACGTCTAGAATCGAAGATTCAAATCAAAACTTCTTGAAGCTCAAAACTTTATAATTCAACCCTATGTGCACTAAAAATTCGAATTCTAATGTTATCGTATGCGATTAATCTTACCGTTACATTCTTGAGATTGTTAAGGTCCTTCCAACGGGTTGGAATCAAGAATCACATTCTTGAATTCAACTTTCTAATTTTTCTCTCTTTTTTTTCTTTCTTTCTGTCTTCTTTGCTCCTACTTGATTCTGCTTCCTTTCATGATTATGCCCATTTCTGAAGTCTTAGAGAAGTTTGTATACTCCCTTAAACGATAGGATTTTAGGGCTATAGACCCCTAGGGTCGTAGCCCACCTTTGGAACTTATATATATATATATATATATATAGATATAAATATATATAGTTTTTATCTACAGGTGACGATCAGTTAACACCGATCAAATTCAGGTAATAATCGATATGACTTTAACTCTCCCATTTTTTTCCCCAAACCTGAAACCAAAGCCCTAGCCTTCCCAAATCCATCAATTTGTTGATAAATATTTCAATTCTTGGTAGCAAAATATTCCTAGATATCTAGAGAACAATTCTATCCGATTATTTCATTCCAAAACACCGAAAATTCAACTTAAATTCTGAATTTTCTTTTTGAAATCCAAACTGAAAAGTCGCTAATTTGTGGTCAGATTTTAGGCTTCGTGTTTGAATCTTTATACCAAAAGCTTCCATAGGGGGTGGGGTTTCATCTTCATCATATTGCTTTATGATGTGACGCAAAAATTACAATGAGGGAACGATGCTTCTTCGCGGCCCAAAAGAATTCTTGAAGACAGTAATAGCCCAATTCAAATGAAGCTTTGAGGAACCCAATGGCCCAACTGGAGATGAGCAATTTGAGGAAAAAATTTAATAAGGTTGTTGAGCTTGGCAAAGATGATGAAACTGGATGATTTCGTACTGTTCCGTTCACCAATTGATGATCAATTCAGAAAAGGAGCGGGGCTTTCCCCCCTGTATAGGCTCCGACGATCAAGTCAGTAATATGAAAGAGATAAGCAATATAGAACAAGAGTGCTCAGAAAAATTGTGAAATGAGAGAAGAGCTTAAGAAATGCTAGTGAGAATTGCCAGAAATAGCTGATTGGAACCTACCCGAATGAGGCTTGTGCCTGAGTATTTATAAGCTTACTCTTGATGGTTCCGTTGAGTAATGGAGACCCTACCCGAATGAGGCTTGTGCCTGAGTATTTATAAGCTTACTCTTGATGGTTCCGTTGAGTAATGGAGACATACGCTCCTAATTATTCCTTTTGCAATGATGTTTTTTTGCCTTTCCGGGAAAACTGGCTTTAACTTTGGCTCCTTTGTTGTAATTGATCTGCACATATTAAAATAATGGCCCTACCATGATATTTTATATTATTATCTTTATTTCAGGTCGGCTTCACCGATCTAATCTTACCTAAATTACCGACCTAAATATAGATGAGTTTCAACACTTGACCGATCTAACTCCATTAAGCTTTTGCCGACCTGGGCTTCTCTAGTAGAATTGTACTTTTTTCCGACTCAATCTTGACCGATCTGAGTTGATAAGTTTTTACCGATCTAAAATTACCAAGTTGATTTATAATGTTTTCCGACCTTAAGTATTCATGAGTTTATTGAGTCTTTTAGGACCGAGCTGAGCATTTATATCCGATCTAAAGTTATAACAGACAAATTAGGTTTATATAATCTTTCCGACCTGAACATAGATCTGGGCTTCTTTATATATTACTGTTTCTTTGTTTTAACCCTTTGGGCTAGGCCTAATGGAAATTTCAATTTTATGCACATCACTTTACTTTTCCATTAATTTCACTCCAATTCCACTCCCTAATCCCAAGCTCAAAACCAAACTTTAGGCTACATTTTTGCCAACTTTGGAGCTGTTTTAAGTTTTATTTATTTATTTTTTATTCCCTTGAGCTTCTTAGAACTTTCTTGTGTTTTACATCTTTTATTTGCATAGCATTCTTTTGATCCTCCTTCCCATAGTCAATGTATATCCCCTAAACCTCTCCTAACATGTGTCCCCAAAATCAATGTCGTATCCCAGGATCCTCTCCCTACATTCCTCCCAGTAAATGTGTTCACGAAGAGATTAGGTATAAATATGATACTATACTCAATGGAAAAGTATGTAATTATTCATCGCCCTTCTATAACTTCACCTAAAAATGGCACACCGTATTTTAACATCTAAATTCAATACACAAAATACAAGTTTTTTACACATTATGCGATACTTTAGAGGCTAAATTGATCAATACTTATGCACTTAAGAACGTGTACATAAAAATGATATGTGTTGAGTAGGTAACCCTTCGCCGGGTTGGAGTTATCTTTTTAGCTGGTGCCGAGTTGGAATGAACTCAACTCAAGGACTAACACTTAAACCTTGCAGGTGTAAACAGAGTTATATCCAAAGAATATCATAGGCCCACGTGGCAGTTAACTATTGGTTTATAAGTAATGATGAATAGGAAAGTGGAACAATGCAACTAGGGACCTGTGGCGCCTTGTAGGCAATCCAGGACCACAAGGAGGGGACCAATTTCATCTCAACTCTTACACGGTCACCGACCCAAACAACTCGGCCACCTCCCGAATCAACTTGGTCGTCACTCCCAGGTTCTCTATAAATAGAGCAGAACTTACATTTGCAAAGTTAGATGATCTTTGAGAAAGGAATACCACATTTACTTTATAGTTTGAACAAGGAATAACTTGATCATCGGAGTAAAATCCAGGAATTAGTCCCGAAAGTAGGTACACTGGAGAAGAAGGTCCGCCAGCTATCCTACCAGAGAATTGGAGTTGTAACAATTGGCTCCGTCTGTGGGTTGACTATCAATTTATAATCTTACAGTCGATCATTGCAATTCGATTTTCGACGAAAAGGATGCAAAACGGACAAACGGCTTCTGCATTAACACCGGTAACAGCGGCTGATGCAGAATGGCAAAGGATTCTCAATGACGTCATAGAAAATTATCCCATGTATAGCCAGCTTCATGCAGAGCAACAACAAAGGCTTTAGGAGGCTGAGCATGCAAGGAAAGGAAAGGAGCCGATGGAAGTAGACCAGGTCCCAACTTTGCCATTACAGGTTCCCTTCCACCACCATCACTATTGCCCCAAAATGAGCATTGGGGGATGGGAATTTAGGCAAACTATGCAGATTTCATCGAGATTTCAGATAGACACCAACCAGAGCAGGTTCCCCAGACGTCAATATCAGTTCGAGGTACTTCCCTTCATGCTCAACTTAGGCATTCCTTGTTTTCTTGACCACTGCGCAGACACCGTAGAGAGAGGACTTCTACTCCACCACATTGTGGCCGGGAAGGTAGAAGACATAGGCATGAAACTCCAGATGATAGCTATTTTTCAAGGGAGGAGCCCGATAGAGGTCGAGTGGTCTGACGCCCAAACGTGAATAGGGAACAACACAACCTGGTTCAGGGACCCACAGATCATGCCAGTCAGGATATTGGAATATAGCTACCCCATTCAGTAGGGAAATTGAGTCGGAGCCATTTTTTCCGAGGAATGAGGGCATGGAGGTTATTTGATGCAAAAAAAATTATTGCCTTTCCTATGATGTTCAAAGGAGCAGCTCAGCATTGGTACACATCATTGCCCAAAAACACTATATACTTAGGGCAGAGTTCACAAAGATGTTTCTCTCAAATTTTATGGGAAGTGTGTTCATAGAAAAAGTGCCATCTCAACTCATGGATGTGATGCAGGGACATAATGAAAGCGTACAAGAGTATATCACAAGGTTCAATAGAGAGGCAGTTGGGGTAATGAACAAGTCAGATTCCTTGATGTGTCATCTTTTATTCATGGAATTCGAAGTGGAGACTTAAACAAGAAAGTAGCTGCCTCACCACCCAGGAGTTATGCAGAGTTGATGGCCATGGCAAAAGATTGCATCCGAATTAAACAATCTGGGTTGGTGAAATAGACACGAGAAAGAGGGAGTATTGAGCAACAAATCAGTAGAGGACAGAGAAGTTTTAAAGGAGGAGACAATTAGAATTCATGGAATGGACACCCATATGCACAAGTCATGACAACGGAGGTTGGAGCTTAAGATGCTTTGTCGGTGGGTTCCAATGCCAGTAAATGGTGTACTTTTCATGAAAGTAATAGTCACAACATGGAAGAGTGCAAGAGCCTCCAAGGACTTCCCCCAGGAGAGTTGCCACAACGTAAATTGTGTACGTTTCATGAAAGTTATGAATGCGGTACGGAAGAATGTAGAATTAATGGCCAGAACCAAGGACGTGGATGGAGAGGTAGAGGCCAAACCTGAGGAAGATTCAACAATTTTTGGGGTTGTGGTAGAGGTCAATCTCAGCATGCCCCAGTCTCAACTCAACTCGTAGCAACCCAGAACCCACCTGCAGCTGTTCAGAATGTGCAAATGGTTCTCCCACTCCCTCATCCAGAACCGGTAAGTGTGGCGGAGTTGGGAGTGGCGAGAACAATTCACATCATCTCAGGAGGCCCAGCTTCTGGAGATTCAACCAACCAGAGAAAGAAATTCATGAGGGAAAACCAACAGGACATGCAGAAAAGAAAGCGATTGGCGTCAACCCAGCCAATCACTTTCTGTGATGAAGATTTGCAATCCAAGGAGGTGCTGATGACCCAGTGGTGATTGAAGCCTAGGTGGCAAATTTCAAAGTTCTTCGAGTTCTTGTTGACACAGAGAGCTCGGTTAACATCATGACACGAAATGTATTTGAAAGGTGCCTGTATAAATTGTTGACACAAAATGTATTTGAAAGGTGCCTGTATAAATTGTTGGCACTTGAGAAAGTTAGAATGCCCCTGGTAGGGTTCAACAACCAAGCCGTTACTCTTTTGGGAAAGATTACCATCCCGATGACGTTGAACGAAGGGGCCAAAGTACGAACAGAGGTACTAGAGTTCATGTTCGTAGAAGGTGATTCATTATACAATCTATTTTTGGGACAATCAAACATAAATCAATTTCAGGCGGTGTGTTATACTCTTCATTAAGCATTGAAGTTTTCAACTCTAACTGGAGTGGCTATAGTAAGGGGAGATGTCAAACAGGCCAGAGAATGTTACATGGCCACCATGAAGCAAGCAGATACCAACCCAGAAGTGCTCAAAGTTAATGATTTGGAACCTCCCAGTGAGGATTACCCAGCAACCATGGAGCCGGGTTCACCTGGAAAAGAAGTCAGCTTGAAAGAAGGAAAGACTGCATGGATTGGCCAGGACTTACCTGCAGAATTGGAAGCAGAGTAGTTAAAAATTTTGGTTGAATTCTTTGATGTTTTTGCTTGGACATCAGAAGACATGCCCAAAATCCCCAGAGAAGTGATAGAACACAAGCTAAATGTTGACCCAGCAGTTCGCCCAGTGAAGCAGAAAAGGCAAAATTTTGCACCTGAGCATGTGGTAGCAATGGAAAAAGAAGTGGACAAATTACTTCATGCTGTGCTCATCCAAGTTATGGAGTACCCAGGGTGGTTATCCAACCCAGTCAAGGTGACCAAGCCCGACGAGTCTTGGAGAATGTGTGTGTGAACTTCACCAACTTGAACAAGGCATGCCCAAAGGACCACCATCCCATTCCATGGATTGATGTTTTAGTGGACTCCATTGCCGGGTTCAGGTTCTTCTATTTTTGGATGCCTACAAAGGATACCATCATATTTTCATGTGCAAAGCCAATGAGGAGAAAACTTCCTTTATTACTAAGAAGGGAACATACTGTTACACCATGCCGTTTGGTCTCAAGAATGCAGGAGCTAATTTCCAGAGGTTGGCAAACAAAATCTTTTAAACCACAACTCTGCCAGAACATGGAGGCCTATATTGATGATATGCTGATCAAGATCAGGGATGCGGCAGCTTTTCTTGCCGACGTGAAAGAAACCATGACGGTGTTAAGAAAATACCAACTCAGGCTCAATCCAAAGAAATGTGTTTTTGGAGCCTCTTTTGAAAACTTTTAAGTTACATAGTGTCAGAGCAAGGGATTGCGGCACAACCCAAGAAGTTGAAAGCAGTATTTGATATGCAACCCCCTAAGTCGGTAAAAGAGGTCCAAAAACTTACTGGACGATTGGCAGCCTTAAACCACTTTTTGTCTCAGCAGAGAAGGCATTACCATTTTTTCAAGTGTTAAAGAAAGCTAAAAAGTTTAGATGGACAGAAGATTGCCAACAAGCATTCGAAGACTTGAAGAAATATTTAGCTTGAATTCCTTAACTCGTGATGCCAGGAGTTGGAGAAAAGCTACTCGCTTATCTGTCCACTACCTCGATGGCCATTAGTGCAGTGTTGATTGCGGAAAGAGAGAAGATCCAATATCCTGTATATTTTGTAAGCAGAGTTCTCCAATCGGCAGAATGAAATTATGCAAAGATCGAGAAGTTGGCTTTAGCATTGGTTGCGGCGGTAAGAAGATTGCGCCTGTACTTCGAGGCCCACCCAGTCACAGTGTTGACAGACTCTCCTTTAAAACAAGTATTGGAAAAACAAGGAGCTTTGTGACGATTAACAAAGTGGGCCATTGAATTAACTGAGTTTAGAGTTGCTTTTGAACCAAGGAAAGCAACTAAAGGACAAGCTTTGGCTGACTTCTTAGCTGAAGGATTGGGATGACAAGAAGAACCAAGTAAACAGAAAGAAGATACTAAGTTGGATTGGACTTTGTTTGTGGATGGAGCTTCTAACAAGTCGAGAGCCGAAGCAGGAATTCTACTCACCAACCCAGAAGGTGAACAACACACGTATGCTTTGCGTTTTGAATTTCCCACCTCCAACAATGAGGCAGAATACGAGGCTATGATAGCTGGATTAGAGTTAGCAGCTAAAATGAGAGAAACTCGGTTAAAGGTGTGCAGTGATTCTCAATTGATAGTGAGTCAAATGAACAGAATTTATGAAGCAAAAGATCCTATCATGAAGAAGTATTTGGAGAAATCCAAGTTGGTGATGTCAAAAATTGATTAGGTGCAGATTGTGAGAGTTCCTCGAGCTCAGGATCCAATGCTAATGCTTTATCTAAGTTGGCCTCCTCAGTTTATTCGTACCTCACTAAATCAGTGTTAGTAGAACAAGTGACAACTCGAAGCACAAAACGGGTAGAAACTTTACACATCGGAGTTGAAGTGGTAGATTGGAGAACACCCATCATGCTTTATCTTCAGGAAGGAGCGTTGCCTACCGACCGGGTTGAATCCCAAAAAATCAGAAACAAGGCTTTAAGATATGAATTGATGGAGGCACAATTGTATAGGAAATCTTACTTGGTCTTTTTGCTGAAATGTGTAGGGTCAGTCGAAGCTGTAAAATTTTTGGAGAAAATTCATCAGGGAAGATGTGGCAGCCACACTGGAACCAGTAACTTGGCAAAAAGGGCCATGGTGGTAGGAGAGTTCCTTCAGCTGAGTTAACAAAAATTGTGTCCGCTTGGCCATTTGCAACTTGGGGAATTGATCTAGTCGGACCTCTACCTAGAGCCGCAGGAAGAGTAAAGTTCATGGTAGTAGCGGTTGATTACTTCACAAAATGGGTTGAGTTGAAAGCCATGTCTGAAATTACTAGTCAGGCTGTGAGAAAATTTGTGTGGCAAACGATCATTTGTAGGTTTGGAATACCATATTCTATTATCTCTGACAATGGAACACAGTTCATTGGTCCTCCGTTTAAGAACTTGTGTTTGGAGTATGGAATTACTCACCGTAGGGCTTCTTTAGCTCATCTTGAGGCAAATGGTCAAGTCGAGGTCATCAACAAGATTATGCTCCAAGGAGTTAAAACAAGAATTGATGAAAATAGGGGTGTATGGGTTGAAGAGTTGCCTTCGGTGTTGTGATCCTACCGAACTACTCGAAAAACCCCCATGGGGGAAACTCCTTTTTGTCTTCTGTATGGCATAGAAGCTGTAATCCTGCTAAAATCAGATCCTCCAGTGAGCGAGTTGCTTATTTTGATCAAGAAACCAACTCGGCCAAGATGAGATTAGCTTTGGATGAGTTGGAAGAGCAAAGGGACGTAGCTTCCCTGAGGCTAGAGGAACAAAAACGAGGGATAAGAGGTGCTATGATAGCAAGGTTAAATGCAGAACCTTTGTGCCTGGAGATTTGGTGTTAAGGAAAAATGAAATTAGCCATGAAATACAGCTTGGGAAGCTCTCTCCTAACTAGGAAGGTCTATATCGAGCAATTGAAGCTAGACCCACGGGAAGTTATCATTTGGCTTACATGAGCGGAAGAGAAGTCGAAAATAGCTGGAATGGAAACAATCTCAAAAAATTTTCTATGTGATTTGGATTATGAACTAAGGAGTAACGCAAGATAGGGGTATAAACTTTGCGAAGTCATTGCTTTCTAAAAGTTGTTGGTTATTTCAATGAAAAGAGATGGGTTGATAACAGATATCTTATCTTACAGTATTTTATATACCTTTTTGAGTTGATTTTAATTACTTCTTGCCTAACCCAGATCACTACATTGTTCACAACTAAAATAACTATAACAAAAACTTAAAAAAAAAAAAAAACACATCACCAAATAATGTGAATCCTCATAAAGCCGAGATGATAAAACCTCGCATAGCCGAGATGACCAAGTTTCACATAGTTGAACTGGTAGAAATCTCGCATAGCCGGGATGACCAAGTTTCACATAGTTGAACTGGTAAAAATCTCGCATAGCCAGGATAACCAAGTTTCACATAGCTGAGTTGGTAAAAATCTCGCATAGTCGGGATTACCAAGTTTCACATAGCTGAACGGGTAAAAATCTCATATAGCTAGGATGATCAAGTTTGACAAAGCCGAACTGGTAAAAATCTTGCATAGCCGGGATGACCAAGTTTCACACAGTTGAACTGGTAAAAAACTCGCATAGCCGGGTAAATCAAGTCTCACACAGCTGAGCTGGGATAATCTTGCGTAGAATGCATTATTCGGATAGCCTAGTTAAATGAACATTATTTCGACAGGGGTGACTAAACAAAAAAAGATCCTATTTACAATAGAAAGATCAATCAACGTTGTCAACATGATACAAGGCAAAACAGAGTTGAAATCAATTTAGCACGAAGAATTAATAAATGAATCTTGAGTTCATCCAGAGTTGAAATTACAAAATGAAGTGTTGATTCCAACAGGGAAAGAAAGATTAATAAAGGAAAAAGGATTATCTTAATGCTATTGTTCGTGGTGAATCTCGGACCTCACGGGCAAACTTGAAATCTGAGTTGTAGTCACATTACCCGTCAAGGGATGAACAGGTGGAGCTGTGGATCCTTCAATTGGAACGGGTATGGCTTCACCAGAATAAGTTTGGCATTTTTCGCCAGTGATAACCAGGGAGGGACTCAACTCCTCGTCACTTTCGGGATGATGGAAATCACTGCCTTCACCAGTCGCATCATCATATTTTTGGGAGTTCACTCGTTTACCTCAAAGTTCATCAAAGGCAGCACCATAGCGTGGCTCTGGATCAATTTGTTCCAACTCCTCCTTAGTAGCAAGAGGATTGAAATAAAATTCTTTTTCCTTCTCTTCAGAGTTAGGAGCTGGACTAGGTGAATCACGACTTATTACCTTAATGCCCAATCGTGCTTTTTCAGCCTTAAGCAACTCCAGAGAAGCATGAGGTCCAGAAGGGTCAAACCAACCACGACAAGTTGTAGGAATCATGTCAGCTACAAAGCCCTTGAACTTGTGACGCATATCCTGAATGCCGTAGCTATATGCACCTCTCATGCCTATATGAAGAATTGAGTTCAAAAGTTTGCTAAACTGGGTTGAGCGGATAAATTCTTCAACAGCTGTACGATTCTTCCATTCAATAAGTCTGTTCAACCATTTAGAGTGCAAGAACTTTTGAGCACCCTCAGCTAGGCCAACAAGATGACCTTCAACCTTACCTTCAGAAAACCCTCAATCATATTCTGAATTTAGTATATTCTTTAACTCTAACACAGTGTTCTTCAACTCAGTTAACTCAGATGTTCGAGCGGTATGCAACTCGTCAAATTTTTTCCGATCTGACTCTAGCTCAGCACAATCAAAATGCAATTTCTCTTCAGAAGCACTCACAACTTTTTCCCTGGATTTAATAGTGGACTCATCTTCGTCGACTTTTGCTTGGGCATCTTGAACCTGTTGAGTTCTTAAATCCAAGGCCTTTTTCTCAGCTTGAAATTCAATGCGGGCATTGGTTAAGGCCAATTTCTCTTTCCAGTGCTGCTTGTTCAAGATCAATCTTTTCTTGTTTTTCTTTGCTTTCTTGCTATACTTTTCTGAAAGTTTTAAGTAGTGTGTCGAAAGCCAAAGCACGTTTTTTAGCTCGTGCTGAGTAGTTTTGAACCCATTCTCCGTCTTTTTCAGCTTGGCCACAACTTTAGTTAAGGAATCGGTCACAGATTCAACCTGGGTCTTTGCAGTGTCATAATCTAGTTTTAACTGCTCGTGGACCCTTTCCAGTTCATGAAGCCGACTTGCCAATTGATCTTGATTTTGTGTCGCACGATCTAATTCTTTCTCTAACGTGCGAATGACCGGATTATGGGCAAAAGATGAAGCTTGATCTCGAGCCCAAAGATATCTACTATGCAGATGCCGAGTGTAGAGTTCAAGTGTAGCAAGTCTTCTAGCTTCCAAAATCATGAAATTTCTTCGCTAGAAGAAAATAACGATGAATCAAAACAAACTACAGATATACATGAAATAATTTATATCGAAAATGAGAAACAAACTTGGATAAGGATTGAGATGCCTGCGGAAGCTTGAGGGAGCAGAGTGTGAAACATTACTTAGTCAGCTTCAAGTCCGGGTTCATCCTTCAAATCCCACGAAAAAGGAGGCTCAACAACATTCATACCAGACAAAAATTCACTAACCCTCTTATTAAACTTTTTGAGATCCTTCAAACCATCGGATCCCACGTTAACCTTTTTGTTTGCCGGGTTGGACACTTTCTTCGCCAATTCGGTGGCAGTTTTTATTTTCTTTTCATTTCAGTTGTAGAACCAGAATCACGACGATCTGACTTGCCTATCACACGGTTAACCATCTCAGTTAAAGCAGTCAAAGGAGTAAGCACAGGTACATTATGAAGGGATCCAATGTTAGGATTGCTAGAGAAGAAGAAATTACGGCTCTCGGACATGGTCAAAGTGCTGGGAACATGAAGCTCGATATTCCCTATATCTTTCTTCTTCAACTTAAAGGGTTCAACAAAAATCTTTTGCCAATTTCTTGGGCGGAGCAACTCAGGAAGAATCCTGAAGCTGGGTAGAAAGAACTGTGGAACTCGGTCTCACCATTTGAAGAGGAGCCACATCTAAGGGAGACATAGGATTTGACCAAATTTTCACCACTTCCGGAGCAGAAGTGGGAGGAGCAGTCTTAGTACTTTTCTTGGTTTCCTGAGAAGAACCCCGAATTTCACTAGAAATATCCCAAGTAGAGATAGGGTTCTTGTCGATTGCAAATTTTCTTGTGATTCAACAACTTTTTCTTCAACTCTGGAAGAAGCTGGGTTACTAGAAGGTGGAACAGAAGCCACCTCAATATCGGGTTGATCCGTAGACACATCAATGTCAAAATGAACTGAGGGAGAAACTGGAAAATGATCAACATCAACTTGTGGAGCACCCTTGAAGAAATCAGGATCGATGTCAGGAATAGGAGAAGGAGGAGGAGAATCTAAAATAAAAAGGTCCGGGTTAATATCTGTCGACTGGAATCCAGTTGTTGGGTTGAAGAGTTGTTGATGGTGAGTTGAGTTGCCAGCCAAGCTTCGGTTCTCCAAAGCCACAAAAATATCTTCTTGACTTGGAGCTCCATCATCCCCAAGATTTATTCTAGCAAACCCGGTAGGCAACTCTCCTCATTCACGAACATGATCAGGAGGTTTGATGAGTACATTCTCGTCAATTATAAGGTTCGATCAAGAACTCGGAACATCGTGTTGTAAGGTAGAAGAATCATCTCCAGGACAACCTTCTATCCTTCCAGAAACACCTTCCATTGGACCAGTTTTCAAAGAAACATGAGCCAAACCTAAGCCTCTACCCTGGACTAAGGAAGTTGGAGATTTGGGGATCCCAGCAAGTCAGAGGTCCTCATTCGAGGGAAAAGTCGAACAATTAATTTGAAGCCCTTTGCTTTCCATATCTTGCAATATGGCAAACGAATCTTCATCAGGTTGGACTCCCAAACCACTATGACCTCCTTCTTCCCAGATTGCAGGCAACCCGGTCTGACTAGCTTTAACAAAAAAATACTTTTGTTTCCACTATTTTATAGAACTCAATAGATCTAGAAAAATTTCAGGGTTATTCGTCCGTTTCTAAATCTGGAGCCAATTTCCATGGCTGCTTTTCTTACATTGAAAAGCACAATTGATGAGGTCAATAGAGGGTTCTACACCGGAAAGGGAGTAGAGTTGAAAGTGGGCAATCAAATTAAGAACTCCCGTTGGGAGTAAGTTGTGCAATCCCAAAATTCCATTCATGCAACCACTCCACCAACACATCGGGTGCTGGAAAGCACAAACCGGCGCTTAATTGGTCTATATATACAACAACCCAAGCCCCATGGTGGATTTCATGAACTTGCCAGGAAGGTAAATGGACTTTCATTTCTATAAATGAAGGTATCTCAAAATCAACTCGATACTGATCTAAATCTTCTTGGTTAAGAATGCTAGCAAAAGTAGAAATATCGTTGACAACCTTCGTAGTCTTAGCAGCAACTATAGCAGAGTTTTTCTCAATCAAATTCTTATTCTTATAACCTTTAGGAAAAAGTACCTTGGTTTGATTAGGAAAAATGGCCGAATTTTTCTTTGAAGTTCCGGGGGGAGCTTTCGTTGTTTCCCTCACAATATCAGTAACATCTTCTTCTTCGACAGAAAGAGGAAGATCTTCCTCCGCCTCTGAAAAACCTTTATCGTAATCTTGCTCAGCGTCACCACGATGAGCAGAATTTTCTGAATCAGGCATGTTAAGCAGAGTAAAGCCAAGTAAAGCCACCAAGAAAGAAAGCAATGAATCGGAGAATGAGCGGTTGAAAGGAAGAAGAAATGATTTTGCAGGAGCAGAAGCGAAGAAAGAGAAAAATCGATTAAAAAATTGGTAAAGTAAGAAGAGGAGGAAAGAGAGTAAAGTAATGATTATTTATATGGGGAGTTGAAGCAAATTAATGACCCAAAAAAGGTAATAACTACAAAAAAAACCCCAAAAATAAAGCTGCGCTGGTAAGTGAACAGTTTTGAGAAAATTTTCAAATTTCTCTATGTTTTTTGGCGCTTTATTTAATAACCGTTGAGCTATATTTTAATTTGAATAAATCTCTCATCAAACGTAGGAGAAGGTTTTGTTTATTGTTAAAGTGGATAAACTCAGATTACATCTGAGTTCACCCACTTGGGGGACTAGTGTTAGGTAGGTAACCCCTCGCCGGGTTGGAGTTATCTTTTTACCCAGCGCCGAGTTGAAATGAACTCAACTCAAAGACTAACACTTGAACCTTGCAGGTGTAAACAGAGTTATATCCAAAGAATATCATAGGCCCACGTGGCAGTTAACTATTGGTTTATAAGTAATGATGAACAGGAAAGTAGAACAATGCAACCAAGGACCCGTGACGGGTTGTAGGCAATTCAGGACCACAAGGAAGGACCAATTTCATCTCAACTCTTATGCGGTCACCCAAACAACTCGGCCACCGCCCCAATCAACTGGGCCGATAAATTAGAATAGAGTGTGGGCCTGAATTGCCTAGTTGTTTGGGTGACGATAAATTGCCTAATTCGAAAAAGACGATAAATTAGTAGATAATAAAAATCACAAGGTTTAGAAAGAAATATATAAATATATCCTTTCGATTTTAACTTTAAATAATAAATATATGTAGCTTAGTGGTAAATTTAATGTGCAAGAGTCAAATGATTCTGTAGGCGCGAGTTCGATTCCTACCGAAACCTTAAATTGAAAGAAAAGCCTCCCCTAATGGATTTTGCTGTAGTGGGTCTTAATTCCTTTGTGTTTTGATGATTTAAATGACAAACAAATAATTGAACTAATGAAAAAGAAGGTTCAAAAAAGCTTACTGGCAGATGTCCGACCAAACATCCGAGTCACATAGAAACTTAGACAAGCAAGAACAAGCCTAGAAAATGAAAACAATCTTTAAAGCCAATAACAGGGTATCTGATCATACACCTGAGTTGAACGGAAAATCGCACAAGAATAGTGTATCTGATCAGCCACCCCAGCCAGACACAAACTTGCACAGCCCTAGGTTAGCACATTAAATGCAAGTCAAAAAAGAGCTATGTATGACGGTTGACCGTCGAAGAGATTTGAAGTCAAAAGAAGAAGTATCATGTACAATTTACCATCTGAGTTGGATAGGTACTCGCATAGACTATAGACAAACCAACGTTAAAGAAGTCAGCAAAGTTAGTAGCTGTTGGAAAGAATTGAATTAATGAGTCACATCCGAGAACCTGTCCGAGTCGGACGCCTAATCGGACAGCCTCCAGAAAGCTGAAAATTAAAAAAGCCGTTGGAAGGAAGCTTTGGCTCTTCTATAAATACTTTAACCCTTTCATTTGAAGATCAAGAATGCCAAATTGAGTTCAGCTATCACCTACAACATTCCAATTCATTTCAAGAGAAAAATCATAGCTTTGCATTCTTCTAAGAGAGACTTGTCATAGTCCATTTGTTCTTTCAATTTTCATCTTTCAGCACTCATTTGTTTAGTGCAAAACTTTCTTTGTAAAGCTTGTTTAAGCCCTAACATATTGAGTGGTTGAGGCAACTTGTATAAGTCCTAATCTCTTGTGAGGAGATAGGCAAGGTGAAAGGGGGAAATTGAAGAAAGAGGGAGTCTTGAGTAAGTCCTACATCCTTGTTAAGGATAAGGCTAAAGACTCATCTCTAAGATAGGTGGAGTCTTGAGTAAGACCCAAAGATCCATTTCTAGTCTTGGAGATTTAGGAAACTTTTCTAGCTTAGAGCTAAGTTAGGAAATCTTTGTAAAAAGTCTTAAGACTAAGTGGATTAGTCTTGAGCAAGTGTAGTGGTTTGAAACACACCTTTAAGTGTTTCATCTAGTGGATTAGGAACTCTCAAGTGGAAGAACTTGAGGAGTGGAATAGGATTCAAGGGGAATCCAAACCACTATAATTCCATTAATTTGCTTTCTCAAATTTCTTAGACAAATCACTTCATCACACACTACACTTGATTTGAAATAGTCTTTTGAAGAACAAGCTTCCAAATATTTCAAAAGAATTTTTAATTGGTCTAAAACCTAATTCACCCCCTCCCCCTCTTAGGTTGCTATTGATAATTGGGATTTCATGCATTAATCATAGACATATAACGAGGATGAAGGGCAGCATTCAAAGTTCTATATGAACGATGAACGAACCGGCCAGTTCACCTAGCCTTGGCATTTATACATATTTTCTGTATTCATGTAGTTTATGCATTCATTGACAAAGATTCCTGACAAAATTCCTGACACAGATTCATGAAAAAGGTTCCTGACAACAATTTCTAATAATGATTCCTGACAGCAGATTCATACAAGAACAATCACAAGTTCAAGTACACAATCAAAGCACATAGATTCTGGGCAATAGATTGATAACCATATATTCCTGACAATGATTCTGAACAACATATTCATAGATTCCTGACAACGATTCCTGAAAAACCCAAAACTTCATTATTTTCATTTCATTCAGCTTTTTGTTTAAATCTAAACGTGATAAGTGGGTTGAATTCATTACCTTTACGTTATGGAGACTCCTTAGCACAAAACCCACGTTTGTGGAATCCAAATTCTTGCTCCAAACTTCCTAGCTTTCTTCTTCTTCTTCCTTCCTTCCTTTATTCCCCTTTCTTTCCTCTATTTTCCTTTCTTTGCGTTTGTAGGAATGGTACTAAGTTACAGAGCTGGGGAGGTTTTATTTATAGGCCAATCCACCTAATAAGCCAACAGGTTTGTGATTATCTTGAAATATATATTTTTTTCGTTTTCAAAAAGCGATCGGTTTTACCAGCTCATGAATCGGGTGATCGGGTAAAACCGTTCCACTCGGTTTTACCCAGTAATGGATCGGGTAAAACCGGTCAGAGTACTTTTGTCTCTTTCTCGGATTGGTTTTTCCCACTCTCGGATCAGGTAAAACCATTCGTTTAAGCGGTGAGATATTTTTCTTACTTTTTGGATCAGTTTTACCCATTCTAAGAAGGGGTAAAACCGCCCTGTGAAGCGGTGGAACCGGTTTTACCCGTTCTATGATCGGGTAAAACTGCTCCATTAAGCGGTGGGATTAGTTCTACCCTATCTATGATCAGGTAAAACCGATCTTCTCCTGATTTCTTCACTTTTTAGTTATTTTCTTATTTCTTTATTTTCCATACTTAACTACTTTATCCCTTATTACTTAAACATAATTCTAACTTTATTTTTAACAACTTAATCCTACTTTAAGCATTACAAACCTATGATTCAAAAATTATTCTTCCTTTATTATGATTCTTAAGAAAATCGTACAAGTTCATAACTATACATACTTTTGAAAGTTAAAGTGATTTACATAAATATACAATCCTACGGCTAATCCTAGGGCAAAATTTACGAGATTTCATATCTTAAGAAAAATAGTTTAGATTAAAATTCTTTTCAAAGAAATTCTATAATTTAGTAAATATTTATAAGGAAATATTTTTACACATAACTCTAAATATTCTAGAGGTGAATTCTAGTGTTTAAAAATTATGGGGTTTCACACCGACCCTGCCTCGACCTCGACATAGACCTACACGCGACCTCGGCTCGACATCTAACCTCGACCGCGACCACGCCCCCTACCCAGACTGGACGCTACCACTCCACACCCCCGACCCCAACCCCAACCCCAGCCCAGGACCCAGACCCTGACACCGCTCTCTACCCCGACCTGGGACTTGGATCCATACCCTTACCCGGGGCCTGAACCCTGACCCGAGACCCAGATTTTGTTCTAGTTTGAAACTGGATTTCAGAACCTTATTTCTTAAAAATGGTCTGACACCCAACTGAGCTCAAATCAGGCTACAAACTAGGACTGAGTTCAGGGTAAAAAACAGGCCCAATGTGACCCAAAAATGTGCATTTTGAAAATTTAGTGACTAATGAGAAGAATGTACATTGTGCAGCTTATGTCTCTTTCACCCACCTCATGATAAATGTTCCTTTTCTTCTCACGTGCATGTATAGTGCATTTGAATCTTACTCAAATTTCAATTAATTGAATACGACTGGATATTTCATGTATTCAAATCTACTAGTTGGATTCTCACGGCGCGATAGCGCCGTGAGTTTTTATTACTTCTATCAAAGTTCAATTTAGATAAGTAAATTTTGTTGGTTTATTTTATTAAAAATTAATTTTTTTTCTCTTTTGCCTGTAATTGATGTTTTTATAATATAAAATTTATATACGACAAAATATAAAACTGGGACTACAATTTAAGTTTACTGAAGATGTGAAAATATGTAGGAAAATACAGATCTTTTGTGTCTTTCGTATCTATTTGATGTTTGGATTATTTGAAATTGTGTATGTGAAAAAAAAAAAATTGGGCCTACAATATGAGTAGACTTAAATTGAAAAAATATAAGAAAATAAGGATTTATGGGCTTAAAAAAAATGACGCATAATTGACTGTTGATTTTTTTTGAAAATGTAAGTAAAAAAAATGTTTTATTTATTTATGTGAAAAAAATTAGAATAGTGCAGTGTTATTGCATCCTCATCTTGTTCACCAAAAGAAAGCCGTGGAGGGTAGTGACGTGTTGTGATAGATGTGAGGGTTACTAATATTATCCTCTTCCTCTTAACTCATTCTAACAATTCAAACAGTAGCGATCCAAAGAAAAGAAAGAAGCATAATAAAACAATGCATTATATTAAGGCTCACCTTCACCAGGGACTCATATTGGAACAATTTATACATAAAAAAGAACAATGCATTGCACATAAAGATTCAGCAGCAAAAAAGTGCCTTCTCTATGTCGAAAAACAAGGTTTTATCTAAGCCTACACTCAAAAAATCTCAAACACACTTCATTTCCTATGAGATGTGGAAACACAAAATTCATGAAACAAACTGGGAATAGTTTTTCACCAAATTCTGAAGACTCGTAGGGTCAGAAACTTCATACTTGTCATCTCATCCTGATTTAAAAAGTAAGTATTGGTGTTAAGTTGATATTATTTCTTTCTCCTACTTCTCATTCATCACAAATGGTGGAGGAATTTCCCTCCTGCCACCAACAGGAAAAATATAGATTGAAAGTTGACTTGACAGGAAAACAGCAAGTGAACAAAACTGGCTCTTTAAAGGGCAAGAATCCATTTACCCTTTAAAAAAGTGTGATTTGTGTTCGACGGGGCAAGAGTTTTTGAGGATCAGTTTCCTCCCTGATCAGCTATGAACTGCCGTCAACCTCTGCTTCCCAAACAAATTGCTTAGCTGACCTTGGACTTTTTGTGGACACAACCACCTGATTACAATATAACCACAATTGATGGATTACTGACAAGAGCCAAACACAACCAGAAAAAAACAGCTGAGAAATAAGACGGCCAGTACTGTACGTTTTGAGCGACCAAAAATGCAGAATAGAATCCGACCCCAAATTGACCAATTAAACTATTGTCAGAACCCAGGTCCTTATTTTCCTGATAATAGAGAGGATTAGTTTTCACATCCAACATATATCAGAATGTCCAAAACTTTAAATTCGAAACACATTTCAAGTACCTTAATGGCTTTCAAGAATTTAGAAGTACCACTCTGAGCAATAGTTCCAAGACAGTCAATGAGCTCTTCTTGTGTCATACCAATACCAGTGTCTCTGTAACCAGGAAAAAATCCATGGTGACTACGTAAACCTTAATGAAGATCAACTTTATAGCAAAACTAAAGAGTTTCATACAATATAGTGATGGTTCCATTTTCAGGATCAGGTTTGATACGAATTTCCAATTCGCCAGCATCCCTAAGAAGACCAGGCTCAGTCACACTTAAAACCCTCAACTTGTCAAGAGCATCACTCGCATTACTGCAAGGAGTCTCAGTCAGCAAAACAATAATCTGAAAATCACTTAAATAAGAAACACACTGAACACATACAGTAATAAAAGAAAAGAAATGATGGTTATGCTAAACCAAAGAACATATCGCCGAATAGTCAGTGCACCAAACACAGCAAAAGAAATTCTTTGAGGAGGTTTTAATTGGTCGGGGTAATTGTTTGAGGATCAAAACACTTGAACCATGCACAGTAAATCAAGAAAACATAAACAGAGAAACCTGATTTGTTGTGACGCCTGCTTGTTCTGCAGATGAAGAGGCGAGAAAGGCCGCTTCAAAACGAAGAAGGCCCTGCATAAATTTAGCAACTCCTTCGTAGAAAAAACAAATCGAACTGCAACAACAACAATCAGAACCACTACTTAGCATTATTGAAACATAAACGCAGCAATCAATTTCAAAACGCAGCAATCAATTTGGAATCAAACACATAAAATACAAAACCCAGAAAAATCACGATTTTTTAAGACTACGAATCCTTATGAAAACAACAAATTCTGGGCACACTAATTTTGCTAAGATTTGAGTTGGGTACCTGGATATTTCTGCGCCGAGATGCAGTTGATAGACTTAGGGCGTGTGCTGCTTATGACGCAGTGACAGAGGGAAAATATTATTGAGCCTGCCGCCTCTTGCGTTAAAGCTTCGAAGTACAAAAGTTTTGTAATCTTCTAGGCCCAAGTTTTTGAAAATATGATTCCCCTCCAGACCATCATACATAAAGTACCTGCATAAAATAACCATTTCGAATCATAAATCTGCAACATTCATTTCTCTGTTTGCGATGGAACGGAGCTGCAAAAAATTTAGCCACTCCTTCGCAGCAAAAACAAACAGAACTGCAAAAAAGCCAACAACAGAATGGGAGAGGGAAAGAGACGTAGGAGCGAATCTCCTCATGCGCTCCCTTTCTTTGAAGTTCCCTGCTTAGAAATTTTCAAATACCCGAGCCAAAAAATTAAACAAAAATCTGTGAAAAATGAACCGACTTGAGATCCCAAGACCTACAACAAATGCACCAAGTTATGCAACTTACAAGTTTCAATGATTTTCATGAGCAAAATCGACATTTATGCTTTCACCAGAGAGCAGTTCATGTTTTGGTGCCTGAAAAAACAAATAAAAAAGTTGCATACCTCAGAATGAATCTTGGAAACATTTTCAGCTGCTCTATCCAGTAAATCTTATAAGTGTTCACCTTTATGAATCTTAGAAAAGGTTATTCTTTGGCACTCAAATGTAGTTGAACAAGAGCTTTAAGTGATAAAAATTATGGGTAATGATCTTTAAGTGAGAAAAATGCACCTATTATTCCCACACCCCAAAGGATATTCAGAAAGATGTTTGCTACAGTTACAGTTTAAACTAAAACAGTAAAAGGGATGTAGCTGTTGATGTCGGGATGTAGCTATTGATGTCCAAAAAGAGAAGGTAACAAAAAGAAGTCATGATTTCTTCTTTCTCAGATGTGATATCAAGAAGAAACAATTTGCAATAGGCTTCTTCATTTTTCAATGGAAAAAAGAACTCAAAAGCTATAAGCCTTCAAAGCAACCATTAAACCCGAATAGCTCATAGTTTTAACAAGTAGTAATCATAACATCATCTAATATAGCTAGGGCTGCAGATTTAAGCAGTTGAATGGCTTGGTATGCAAAATAAAAAACATTTAAAAATGTCTGAGCGGCCCGAGCTAGATTAGATGATGCAGCTAAAAAAGAAGTCTTTGTTCACCTGTGTATAGTTATAAGTCCTAAAGACAACAAGAGATGGAGAAAAGAGCTAAAGAACGAAGGAGTGTAAAATCAGATATGTTACATGGTTCCCAGATAAGAATGTTTGTTGAAGATGTCTCCAACGGATGGAGATAGTGAATTCTGGCTGACATTCCTAATCTGAAGAAAAACATAACCAAAAATTCATGTAACAGCCCAGAAAAGTCTAGAATGCTCAAGAAACAAAAATCATAAACCAATGAAACTCACAAAAATATGCAGTTCATGAGAAAAATCCATAATGTATATATTGTAATGAAATTCAGAAGGCCATACGATGATATGGATTAAATATGTTTATTATGTTCACTTTCACTTATTATATAGTTGATTTTTAGATATTTCATTATTCATAAAAGGTAGTGTTAATTATGTCCTTTTCTAATTCTCTTGAAGCAAAGTGTTTTCTTCTAACCCAATTGCTTCCTTATTTTTGAGAACCATATAAAGAGCAGTAGTAAAGAAATAATACAAGTGTCAACATAAAAATAAAAGACATTTATCTCAACAAAGCTAGATTTTCCTGCAGTACAGAAACAAATTTACACTTCAAGCTCAAAGCAAGTTTTTTAAAATTGATTGAATCAACTAAACAGAAGAAGGGAGTCAGGTAACACTGGAATTGAACTATAAATGAAGAAATTTAAAAAGTTCAGATCCCTTAGTACCATTAATATATGGACTGAAAATGATAATCAATATATGAAACATGCAATTTGAAACGATCCAACCGATAGAAAAATCTATTTGAGAATACAAGAATGAACGTAAATACCCGCATACCTGTCAGGTGAAGTGAGAAAGAAACCTTTTGTGGTTCGAAGTCATTTTAATCAATAGTGCAGTTTTAGCATACATCATAGGCTATGAATGTTGGATTTCAAAGAGCACATCATAACCTATAAAAATGCAAGTAACAGGATAGCTCAAACTACTCTAGGTTTTCTAGTTCACCAATCAAAAGAATTCAGAAATGCTCCAAAATTGGAAATCTTGAGAAACAGTCTAGACTTCAAAAATATCACAAGAAACCATAAACTGAATTACATTCAGCCATCTCACCTTTAAAAGGTCAAGCAATATTGTCCGAGTTCTCACTTCTCAACTGATGTAGTAAGCAATATTTTCCGAGTTCTCACTTCTCAGCTGATGTAGTAAACATAAAAAGACAGCTAAAATTCTATAGCTTCGTGGTTTACCAGATAATGGAAATTGAAATCCAATGTCATCTACAATAAACCTAGTGACAGTTTTGAGTCTCTTGACAGTACTAACGTGGCCACAGAAAGGGTCAGCAAAGCAACTAAAGACCATCTGCAATAATAATCATTTTATGTAAGTTGCATCGGCACAGAGGCGGTGAATACTTCTGAAAAGATAAGGAAAAGACTTTAAGGGACAACTGAACTCACCTTGATTTTGACTATTGTCTGCTAAATTAGGATGTGAAGAGGAGGAAGCTGATTTGTTGTTTAAGCCAATTCCAAGATTGTTACAATCCATTCCAAGTGAACCTTAACAGAGATGAACATATCATCAAGACTCCATTACAACTTCCCGAGAAGCCTCATAAATGCAACATAAAAAGAGTTAAAATCTTGACAGATCCTTACAGTCTCTGAGGCAGGGAAAAGCTGAAACGTTGAGTATGTTATAGTATCCTGCTTGGCACTCGCACCTGTGTGTGAATGGCGAGGTCTTGTTGCAAGTACCACCGCCACAATCAGCCCAGAAGCAGGCTGCAACAAGAACAGACAAAAAAGAAAACACAAAACAGCAATGAAACAAACACACCACCATTACTCTTTGCTAGGACTTCTAGCCACAAATTCATTTTGAAGACCAATTCCACAGAGAGTAAAAATTAGGTTTACCGCGGCATTGAATTTGTTTTCATCTGTGCAGTGATCATTCAAAGAATAAACACAAATTTTCAGTTTTATAGCTTGACCTTATCTTCTTTAATCAACATAAGAAGCCATATGCTTCCAAAGGTACAAACTCTGCTATTCTGAGAATTATAAGTCAAATTTATTAAGCAGCTTCTTGTTTCATGGGCAAAATTTCAACCAAACCTGAGTGGACTTCGAAAACAGATAAATTAACTAAGGCCCTGTTCATTACCGTATTTTCTTTTTGCAATTTATTTTATACTAATTTCTCACTCCATATACACATTTTTACTTTTCAACTACTCTTCAAACTAACATCTCAAGGGTAATGAAAATTGAATGTGGACAGTAAATAAGATGAAACATATGAATCAATACATCTTTCTGCATTTAAGAATTTCAGAAAGGCAAAAATACAAGCAAGAATTGAAGAGAATTAAGGCTAATACTCATTACTCACAATTTGGAATCACGCACGGCAACTATTTGAGATCATCATCGTGTTGTAGTTTGCTTCCACCCAGCGTCACAAACGCACACAAACCCAAACGTGCTCTCGTTTGATTGCTTGCAGGTTCGTTTTCCACGTTGATCCGAGGTTTTACACAAGTCATCTTAATAACACCGAAAGAAACTAAAATTACTCAAAATCCCAGCTCAAGAACTAAGAAAGTTTGTTCCTTCATTTGAAGACAAATGGTAGAATTCAGAAAAGAAGAAAGGATATTACTATTATTTTGAAAAAGGTTTTTGTATATTCCAGCACAGAAAAACCACAGCTCAACAGCAAACGTTGTACTACAATGATTACACATTGCTTAGAATAGCTTGTTCCTTCATGAAACCACGAGCCATGGCCATTTGCTGCTTCAATATTTTCTCTTACAGATGTAGGCAAACGAAGGGCAGGATAAACATATTATAACTATTATCCCTCATCGAAACATAACATAAAACTAAAGGCAGGTAAAATTGTTATTCAAACTTCAATCCACCCTAAACAAATTTGAGTCAGCCTACTAAGTCTGAGATGAGAAATATTCCAAAAGCCACATATGACTCATTACATTCATAGCATTTTGGAAAAATTGTATTGACAATGTAAAAAGGTGTATTGGAAATATAAAAAAGCCTTATTGAGAATGATGAGAAATTATTATAAAATGTAAAATGAGGATCAAATCTTTGTTTGAACCAAATTACCAAGTTAGTCTCTTACCAAACCTCGTTGTTTGAACCAAGGACCGAAACATGCATGATATGTTTTCATGAAAATTAAAACATGCTTGAAAAAATCATCCAAGTGCAGATAAATGCATATTAAGCTCTAAAATACTCAACTCCTTTGCTGGAACAGGAAAACTGACAGCAGAGTATTCAGGACACCAACCTTTTCTTTGCTTCCAGCAGTTCCAACAACGTAGCAGCCCAGCAACTTCACAAACATTCTCTCCATTTTTTGGTGAGCAAACCTCAAAAAAAACCAGCATAAGCAGTCATGCCAGGCATACCTGTAAGCAATTCAACAAATAATACAACACATTTGTTATGTCAATAGATGCATCAAGTTCAAGATTCTGTAACATTTTGCAAATAACATGTCCATGCGATGAGTTTCACCAACATCATAATAATATGACAGAAATTTTCAATTCTTAAAGTTACCTTCAATGCACTCTTTAAGCAAAAGTGCGAATGAACAATCATGAACATCCATATGCAGAAAAGTACAACACAATAGCAAGAAATGCAAAATGATGTTCTTCCAGGTTTGACTTGTCCAATGGAGCTTCAAAAAACTCATTCTATTAAAAAGGAAAAAATAGACATTAGTGTTCATTCATTTCCTTCATTCCTCCTATTATTTTAAAAACGATAGGAAAAAAACCAAAAAATTAAAAACAAGGTCAATGAACACACCAAAATGCAGACATTTTAACACAGAGAGGTATCAGTGACCTACATTACCAAAAACATCAGGAATTTTCGTAAAAAAGAAAAACAAAAATTTAGGGAAAAATAAAAATAAAAATTTCAGATTCATCACTGCCGAGAGCCCGTGTTTCAGATTTTCATTCAATGACTAAAATCAAGCAAGATCGAAAAAGGGGCGAAAGGGAAAAATCTTTTTGAACAAACAATCCAATTTCACATTTAAGAAAAATGAAAACTCACCGTGAAGCAGAGCAGACAAGCTACTGGAGGGGAAGTAATCGGAGACCAGCAACTTCTCATTCGGTTTCTGGAACAGCATCCGAATCCTAAGCACATAATTTATATCCTCTTCTCCGCTTCCTCGTCCTTGAGAAATCAACAGAACAAACCAATAACCACAAAAACATTATACGCCAACAAGAAGGAAAGTGGTGTCGGGAAGGCACCAACTCCCCTCAATCACCGAAAATCCGCTCTCAGAATAATCAGAGAGCCGAGAAAGATAAAAAAACCAACCCACGATTTGAGGAAATCAAATCTCTGTATCAACTCGCCTCAATCACGTGTGATGCGTAGAAGAAAACCCAATCGCGATGGAACGAGCAAAAACAACACGACGATGAAAGTGAAAGGGAATAAACAAAACGACGTCGTTTTGTCTAACTAATGTCCACAAAGTGTGAATAAGCGCGTGGGTGAAGCCTCTCTCTCCAATTTGTAACCCACGTGAACCCTCTCCCCCTCTCCAGAATTTCAGCAAAACCTTTTTCTTACCCAAATCATCCCTTGTCAGCCATTCTTATTTACAAAAATACTCACAAAATGGGCAACAAAAAAAATCACAAACTGGCCAAAAAAAACAAACCAACAAAAGGGCAAAACCGGAACACACTCACAAAACTGAAAAAGACTGAAAATGTTCGTCCATCTTTCCCCATTTATATATAGTCCCTTTGATAAGTCTCGTATTGTCCTTGATGCTCTAAAAACTTGACTTTCAATTATATAAGTTTTTCTCCCTTAAAAATTTCATGTGCTTCTCACGTGCGTAGTATATTTTAATTTTCATCATTTACTATATCAAATGAATGCAACATGATTTATTGTAGAATTGAGTCAGCCAATCCCTTTCCCAAGTAAACAGAAAAGGAATACAGTAATCACTAATATAATTAGTAAAATATTATATAATCACTAAAAAACTAAAAAATAAAATTACATAATTAAAAAATTAGATTTTTCTATTGTAAAAATTCATTTTCAAAAATTAATTGAAAAATTGTATGATTTGGATAAGGAGTAGAGAAATATTAGAATTGATAGGTATTTATAAAAAAATAAATAGTAAAAAAAAGATTTGTTTTCATATTAGAACCAAAAAAACATAAATATGCTATCATAAATATGATAGCCAACCGAAGGAACCAAAAAAAACAAAAAAAAAAAAAAAAAAAAAGAAGAAAGGTTGGTGGCAGACAAATGTCTGCCACCAACAGTTCCTCCCACTCGCGAGTGGGAGGAACTCGCCTAAGGGAGTGCACCGTGAGCTGCACTCCCCTAGCGGGTAGGGACCACTAAAACTCACAAACCCAGGTTCTGTTTTCAGAACCTGGGTTTGTGAGGTGGCAAATGGAGTGGTAGAATGTGGGTTTTTGTAGATTTTTGTTGGGTTTAAACCCACAAAAACCTACCACTCCCACCACTCTAATGCATCATTCTCATTCTTCTAAACTCTTTTTTTGTCTAAAGGCATCTACTAAGTGTCGATAAATTTATCCAAATATATATTATGGTTACATTTCTGCAGGTACGAAAAAAGGAATCTATCGTTTTGTTGAACTTGAATCCACAAAAAGTGCAGATTTAGTTTCAGATCGAATCACTATTCCAGGTGATGATTTGATTTAACATTTATTCAACATATGTTCTAATATCATAATTTTTTGTGCATTAATCTCAAACTATGGTTTATTCAAATTGATCTAATTTTTAGTTACAAATTTCTTAATGTTGTTTTGCCATATGTAATGGAACAAAGTTGAAGAAATGGAGATCGACTACGAGTTATGGAAGAAGAGATTTGATGTGCATTGAGCTGAAAATTTGCTGTTGAAGACAAGAATTGAATCTTAGTCAAGTTAGCCCTCGTGTGTTCCATGACTCACACCTAAGTGCTGCCGTCCGCTTTTAATGAAGAAATCTTGGTCTTTTCGGCTCTTCACATACGGGTCAACCATGAAGGTCTTCTATTTGGCATAACTACCCCTTAGGGTTTTCCCATGCGTGTCAAAGATAATGGTCTTCCTGTTTCTACCTCTTACAAAGATAACCCTTCTTCCTTTGAGTGTATTTCCATGTAGGTCAACAACTAGAATTTTCCGACGCAAATCAACAACTAAATTCTCCCTCGTGTACCATGACTTACACCTAGGTGCTGCTGTCCGCTTTTAATGAAGAAATCTTGGTCCCTTCGGCTCTTCACATCCGGGTTAACCATGAAGGTCTTCTATTTGGCACAACTGCCTCTTTGTGTTTTCCCATGCTATCAAAGATAATGGTCTTCCTGTTTCTACCTCTAACAAAGAAAACCCTTCTTGCTTTGAGTGTATTTCCATGTAGGTCAACAACTAGAATTTTCCCACGTGAATCAACAACTAAATTCTCCCTCGTGTACCATGACTCACACCTAAGTGCTGCCGTCCGCTTTTAATGAAGAAATCTTGGTCTCTTCAGCTCTTCACATCCGGGTCAACCATGAAGGTCTTCTATTTGGCACAACTGCCTCTTGGGGTTTTCCCATGCGTGTCAAAGATAATGCTCTTCCTATTTCTACCTCTGACGAAGAAAACCTTCTTCCTTTGAGAGTATTTTTGTGTAGGTCAACAACTAGAATTTTTCCACACGAATCAACAACTAAATTCTCCCTCGTGTACCATGACTCACACTTAAGTGCTACCGTCCGATTTTAATGAAGAAATCTTGGTCTCTTCGGCTCTTCACATCCGCGTCAACCATAAAGGTCTTCTATTTGGCAGAACTGCCTCTTAGGATTTTCCCATGTGTATCAAAGATAATGGTATTCCTTTTTCTACCTCTGACGATTAAAACCCTTCTTCCTTTGAGTGTATTTCCATGGAGGTCAATAACTGGAATTTCCCATGCGAATCAACAACTAAATTCTTCCCATGCACACACAAGACAAGTCATCAACAGTGTGTACGTCGCCTACCAAATCAGTATCAGTCGATATGTGTTTTTGACCACCACAGTTGGTTAGCGAAATGGTCTTTCACAACTACAGTTGGTCAACGAAACTGTCTTTCTCCCCCACAATCGGTCAACAAAAATGTTAGATGAACATTGTGTCGGTCAACTTCGGTCGCAGATATCAGTCAACCATCCTCCATCAGATCTTATCGCGTATGGCGGGTCAATCAAATGTTTATACAAGAGTCAACTTTTCGGTGTCTATTTTTTTCTTATGTCCAAACTCAAGTAATCTTACCACCTTATGTTTGAGGGGGGTTGTTATCTTAAGTATATTACTTGTGGCTTGTGAACCATTTGAAATAAATTTAATAACATTATTTCATTTATCAAAATTTTCCAACATTGACAAGCCTCAATTGTTGAATGATCCTTTGAAGATTTGTTGTTTAGATTGTTAGCATAATTATATTATGATTACCTTATTTAGTGTCCCTTTCCGATTTTGAATCTGTTACCTCTTCCTAATAGGTATATTAATTGGTATGTAGTCCTAACATATAGGGTACCCGTATCTCAATACTGTATCACAATATAGAATTCTCGTATTCTAATAATTACAATATATTAGCTTAATCATAGGTTACTAGGCACAATATAGCGGACACAAAGAAATATTGTGAACAAATAAGGAGATTTAGATTTTTTATATATTTTTATAAATTGTTACCGCATAAACACAAACATAAATTGCTTTCCTTCTCCAACTCCAGCAAGTGCAGAACTTTTCAAACTTTGAGGTTAAAAGCCAATAAAACAAATGAACCATAAAATAAAATAAAACAAACTGAAAAGAAAATACTAAACTTATCTCTATCCTTGTTTTAGAAACCCATGAAGGAAAAGGGAGAAAAGAAACAAAAGCAAACAAAAGCAGTAGGGGTCAGCCGAGACTTGGAAGTTTTTGAAATCCAAGCAGAGAGTTTTAGAGAGAACAGTCGGTATTAACTATCTACGAAATAGCGAATTAGAAATCGGAAAGGAGTTGTGTGAGAGAAAACTATTGGATTTAATCAATTAAGGGACATTTGGGCATTAAGTGATTCAATTAAGATTAAATATCAATGGAAAATACAGAACATTTACTCTTCCTTCTTGTCTTCTTTTACCTTTTTCCCCTCCCCAAATTCCATTATATATGAACACATTCATGATCACCACAATCAAAAAAGAATATAAAAATCAGAACTTCAATTTATGGTTCGAGATTTGATGTTTCATTGTAGACGAATGGTGGTCCGCTAATATATCAATTGTAAGATGTTGTCAATACATGCAATTTATTGAAATAAATTAATGCACAAGTGATTGACTTATTCTAAGGACAACTGTGCATTATCCTAATAACTTAATGCCCTATTGATTAACGGAAAAAATGCAAAAGTAGTCCACAATCTTTATCCCTGTTGCAAATGTAGTCCACAATCTTTAGTAAGTAGCAAATGTAGTCCACAATGTATCCATTTTGTTGCAATTTTAGTCCAAAAACGGAAATTGAACCTTGACTGACGGTCAACGGGTTTGACCGTCAGTCAAAGGTGGTTTTGACCTCTTGAAACCACCTTCAAAGATTGTGGACTACTTTTGAAACAAGGGTAAAGATTGTGGACTACTTTTGCAATTTTTCATATTATTTAAGAATAACACATTTATCTTACTTTTAAAAATATTGATAATTTTAATTCCTTTTATACTTATTATATGAGCTTCCCAAGTTACAAAAAATTATGTTACAATTGTATTATATTCATCTCAAATTCGCATTTTTAAAAATTAATTATTCTCTATGTTCCATTAGAAGAGTCCATTTTGAAAAATATTTCTTATTCCAATGAAAAATTTGTAATAATACAATTTTTTAATAGAATACTTATTAAATTTTTTAAAAAATATTTTAATATTTTTCAATAGAAAATTGTATGTGGGTTACAATTTTTCAATAACTAAAATAACTAATTTGACACTATTTATTTCACACATATACTTATTAAGTATGAAATAATTGTATACTACACAATCAAAATTTAAAAGTTGACTATTCCATTTTACAAATACAATTTTTTAATAGAATACTTATTAAATTTTTTAAAAAATATTTTGAAAAATTTTTCTTGTTCCAATAGAAAATTGTATGTGGGTTACAATTTTTCAATAACTAAAATAACTAATTTGACACTATTTATTTCACACATATACTTATTAAGTATGAGATAATTGTATACTGCACAATCAAAATTTAAAAGTTGACTATTCCATTAGAACAAGAAATATTTTTCAAAATGAACTCTTCTAATGGAACATAGAGAATAATTAATTTTTAAAAATGCGAATTTTAGATGAATATAATACAATTGTAACATAATTTTTTGTAACTTGGGAAGCTCATATAATAAGTATAAAAGGAATTAAAATTATCAATATCTTTAAAAGTAAGATAAATGTGTTATTCTTAAATAATATGAAAAATTGCAAAAGTAGTCCACAATCTTTACCCTTGTTTCAAAAATAGTCCACAATCTTTGAAGGTGGTTTCAAGAGGTCAAAACCACCTTTGACTGACGGTCAAACCCGTTGACCGTTAGTCAAGGTCCAATTTCCGTTTTTGGACTAAAATTGCAACAAAATGGATACATTGTGGACTACATTTGCTACTTACTAAAGATTGTGGACTACATTTGCAACAGGGGTAAAGATTGTGGACTACTTTTGCATTTTTTCCATTGATTAACGAAGAGAGTTTGGAAATTAATTAGTTTTTCATTCTTTAAACTCATTTTTGTCAGAGATACTATTTATAGAACCTGTGATTGAGCATCATTTGTGCATTAATTTGTTGAGATAAAATTAGTAAAGATTCTAGTGCACCGGTCATAGAGGTGCGTTTTTTGAATATGATGTGTGATAAAGTTGTGTTATAGCATTGATAACATATTGCGAGTGATGCTTTTTACTTCTTAGGATATCAATTAGTAATAAGAAGGCAACTGGCCAAGCGGCATTAATGTCGAAATAAGAGCATCGGAGAGCATATTTCCAAGCCGGAGTTGGGCAGAAGTGGTGAGATGCAACTTATCAGGTTGCAGCGACAATCCCATGGCGTCCACACATTTTACGTTGGGAAGGTCGGTGTGGAGCTGTGCTTGTCTACTATCTCTAAATAATGTCTTCCTCCTGATGCAACACTTACCTACGTACGTACAATTAAAGAGATTATTCAGTAAGCAAAGTGATCAATTAAGCAAGAGGCGGAAGAAAAATGACACATATATGCAACATTTAATTGAACATGTAGCGTCACCTCAAAAGTGTTGGTTTTGGCCCTTAAAGTGTTGCCTTAGTCTTGAGACAACCTCTTCAAGTTATATTATGTTAAACTTAACTTAAGGCAACATTCTTTCATAAGATGTCAACTTAAGGCAGCAATTTTTATTTTATTACAATATTTTTAAAAATGTTACTTTTGTGAATCATTAGTGGATAAGTACACTCACATTAAAAAACAGAGTTGCAATGGTACTTCAATTTGAGAACAAAAATTCTTTTTGACCTGAACTTAAAATCACTATTAATAATCCCTTAACTTGATATCAGACTTTTAATTGGCCTTCGAACAATCAAGCTAGTTTGTCATGTTTGTGTACTATATTTTAAGGGTATTTTTGGAATGATAAAACAAACTTTCATCCAAGAAATCGTCATCCATGCACGTTCGACTGTCGCAATGACAACTTATGGCCATGCATTTAACTTTTTGAATTACCAAAATGGAGAATCATTATAAAAAAGTTTCTCTCGCAAAACACAATTCGTCAAAGAGATAAAAATAAAGAAATATAGTAACGTGTCATAAGACATTGTTTCTTTCTATTTTACGTTATTTTCCTCGGCTTTTTCATGCGATAATTGTCATTTCAAGTGAACATAATTTGTTCATCCACCATCATCTCATTTTAGTCGCCATTGTTCTCTGTGACCGATTATAAACCAATGATCAAAATAATTTGGATATGTTTATATATAAATTATTTTCAAATATAAAAAAAAATGTAATTAACACTTTTATTTCAAAGATCCTAAATGGGAACCATTCTTTTTTTTTCCTTTTTTTTTTTATAAATAAATGGGAGCGGTTTAAGAGAAAAAATAATGGGAACCATCCTTAATGAGAACCATTCACTTTAAGAGAAAAAATAGCAATTGAAGTATTTTATTGAATTTTTTTTAATGGAGTAATTTAGTATTAGAGGTGGAAATTCTCCACATGACCACCTATGCCATAAGTGTTAGGTTGATTTTTGTTGGGTTCGTGAACCATTTAAATATCGATTGACACCAATAATTAAATGAGTCACGTTAAATTAGAAAATCGACACGCATACTAATCCACAAACTTAGATACAATCAACTTTCTATATTTGCTCCAAAAAAAACCTTTTATATGAAACAAAAATACGATACAGACTGAACACAATATAAATATGTTAGAACTGCCATCAAAAAATTAAAAAAAGCATGTTAAAGCTGAATGTTGGTATATTCTCCCATTAAATGGATCTAAATGATTAAACATGTAAAATTATGTTGAGTAGAACCGGCATTCAAACCCTGCCCCCCAAACATCATAAGTAGTATACGTGGAATAATACTCATATTACTCTCCTCGAAAATTTTAATTCCACTGCAACCAAATCGAAACAGAGAACAAACTAATATCCTTCTATATAAACCAACAAAAAGAAAAATAAAGATAACTCATGCAAATTAAAGCAAGTCGAAACAGGACATAGAATATATAGCGAGTAAAAGTACCTCAATTACCAACAGATCTGGCAAGTTTAAATCCACCGGAGGTCCATAATAAATTGCTGCAATCTTCCTTTATATGCTTTAGAATTTGTTTGACTCATGGTGTCACTTTCTCCTTGATACCAAAGAAGTGCTTCAATCTTCCCACCACCATTCTTCAAAGCAGCCTTAGCTCTACTCACCAACTGCTCATAAAACTTAGTTGCTCTTTGCCACTGGATGATTTTTGTCCCGGAAATAGCACAAGGAACCAAACCTACGACCCCGTAGCCCGGGATTTTTTTCAACAATGAAGTCGCAGAGGGCATTCCGTGCCCGATCCCATTGCTCACGTTCACATCTATGCCGGAATGGAGGGGTTCCTTCGCCGCCACCCATTTTAGCTTTTGTTGAGTTTGAGGGTGTCGGGATTAGGTCAGCACTCTGGCGGCACGAGGCCGTTTCTTCACGATTCCACCTTGTCCGGCCATGTTGCTCTGCCCGGCTAGCAAAAATATATGTTTTGTTTGAGAAGATACAAAAGTCATCACATGGATGCAAACCAAAAGAACTGTAAACCATTTTGTCATTACTAATTTGGTGGTGAGAGTATTCATCCGATTATGCCTTCTTCAAAACTGTGAAACAGGTATATTGGATAGTCTATATCCACTATTTAAATTTAATTCTTTCTGTTATTTATCGAACAACAGGTACTTTGCTGCTCACTAGTATTTTGCCTACAATGTATCTACCTTATTGTTGTACATAGTGCAATAGAGAAAATTAGGCCGATGATATAAAGTTGGAGCACAAATATTTAATTAACTGATCGTGGTTCATGAGTTAATTAATTTACATTTATTCACTTCAAAAAAAATTATACTAGTTATTTTGTCATACTAAAATAATTTGTATAGAGTTTTAGCTTAAAATGTATATACAATTGTATTTTTGGATTGGACTATTCTGAGACGAATGAAATGAAGTATTAATTTGTAAATATTTTTGTAATGAAACTAAATTGGAGCTCAAATATGTGAGTTTAAACGGGAAAATCGCACATTTGTTCCTCTTCAATAAACTCGTTACATTTGGTCAATCTTCTATGCCTGTGTGTTACAGTTGTGGTCCCTATTTTTTCATGTGTGCGCACTTTTAATCCCTATGAGCGATAATAGTCGATTTTGTAGGTCATTTTTGATATGATTGTGTAAATTTTAAAATTGCCTTTTCACCCCCAAGGACCTACAAACGGGCTACTACCAGTCATAAGAACTAAAAGTGATAGCATATGAAAGAAGATGGACCGTAAGTGCAACGAGGCAGGACTGAGAATAAACACAAACGCTCACGAACAAGCTCGAACTCGTCTCGATAATAAACGATCATGAACATCTAAATAATAGTTCAACAATTAAATTCATAACTGTAATACAAAACTCAATCTATAAGAAACTACACTAGATACGTAATGCGTCGTAGGAGATAGTTTAACAGCTAAATTTATAAGTGTTATAATCAGAGGCTGTATTTCCCTTTCAACAAGGATTGGGCTTTGAATTTGGTCACTTGAATTGGACTGAGACGCCATCATTCTTGGACTTGTTTTGTATCTTACTTGGACTTCATTAGGCTGAATGCTAATACAAACACACATAAGAGAGAATAATAAAACAATCATAAACTTAACTTACACAGTGTTGGACTAAATTCCAACTTAATTCAAACTTAAAATAAAATAAAGAGATTTCAACTTGGACCAAGTGATAAGTCCAACTTGCAATTTCAACAGATCATCCTCCTTTATGTTGACATTCCATTTCGATCGGCAAATGGAAGAGGCCTTAGATGAATTCTCATCACAATGTTACCAGAATAAGCTGATCACATTTTTCTTTAGAATTATCTTTTTTAGCCTCTCTGTGGCCTATAGGTATACAAATCGGTTTTCTTCTTTTTCTGTTGAAGAAACCAATTGTTGCTGACTTGTATAGTTCTTCCATTTTTATTGCCATGAAACTAATAAAAATGGAAGAAAGATGAAGCTGATAAAGCTTAATTCTGAGTTTGGCATTGTTAAGCATAAAGAATTACATCAATTTGTTTAGTTCTTAATCATTTTATTATTCCATACTTTAGATTAAATCCCCATTTTGATCATTAAATAATATTTTAATTAATTATATAATAAGTGCAATTTTTATTCTTACAGCGTCCATTAAATTGTTATACTTGCTAGTTTGAAGGGGCATGATTCCCGAACCATAAAAAACGATTGGGTTAAAAAATTTGTAGCCCTCACCTTATAGCAACCATTTTCAAAATATTTGCTTCTCAGCTCATAATTGGCTCCACTAAGAAATCCTATTATTTTATACCCATTCATCTGCTCATTATTGATATTTTCTTTTTCAAAAAATTCAGCACCACAAAACGGTTTTTTAGAACCGTCTCCTTAACTCGAATAATTGGCCCACTTGTCCTGAACCCGGTAGAAATGTACACCGGGTATGGAAGGAAGTATAGTGTAAGAGTCTAGCCATTTATACGAGATTGTTATGCTCTTCGGTGTTAATCTTCATCACTTGCATTGTTTTTTCAAATATCCAGTGCAAAATTGATGACTACAAATTATAACAAGGTTCCGAACCCAAACGAGGTTATGAAAACAACATTTACCCAAACTACTGTCTCCTTTCACCACTTTTCTTTGACCTATTATGCTATCATTTTTGCCGCCATCGCCATACCTATCTCCATCTTCATCTTCGAATCAAGTCGAGCCGATGAGCTACCGTCCACCATCAAATCTTTAAAAATCAAAATAAAAGTAAAACTTTTAATATTATTCATGCTAAACGTTTTATAAAATTATAAATGAGATTTGATTGTTTTGATTCATATGAATCCATGGAAAGACCTACTTTTGTAATTCTTAAAAAACAAGCAAGCAAGATCTACATTTAAAAGTATAAACATTTTAAATTCTTTATCTAATGTTTGAGTTATGGATTTTTTTGGTTGACTGGTGTTAATGGCAGACCAGTTTTTAGCATCCAGAACAATAATTTATTTTTTTACCCAAATTACCCTTAATCCTTAATGGGTCAAACCCACCACTAAATCAGTCCTCGCATATTCTCTCTTCAAAACTAAATTGTCGCATCTCTTCCCTTCCAAACTCATCGATTTAGTTTTCTATACGAATTTCGCTACTTTGTTCTTCCTTCAGTCTTCATATATTTCCAATTGTTTGTAAGATAAAAGAGACTCCCAATTTGCAGTTAAGCATAAAAACAATTACATCATGAGAAATTTGCCTTGCATCTACATAAGTTTTGTTTGGTTTGGTTTATGGTGGTAAATTATGTGATTCATGAAGATTTTTTATTGAAATTTACCGTTCATTCAACAACCATGTTTTGTGGCTAGTGTTATTAAAGTCTTTAGACACCTTGGTTATGTATATCCCATCTGATATGAGAGACGCTTGATTTAGAATCGTCTCCCCTGTTGATACCACTTTGATATATATGATATTGCCCTCTCTAAAGCCACAACTATTGTCGCCCTAACCATGGGAAACTGACTACGTTAGTGTCATGTTGCCGTTCCTTGTCTTCCGGCACAACCAGCCATCTGGCTGCCTACACCGAGTTGGTTTCCATTGCAGATGTCGAAATTAATAATATCGTGTGTAAGGAATTTTGTTTGATTTGAATCCTACTCCTAATCCTGTGTCTAGTGAACTAATACAAGCAGGACAAGATCCTAGAAAGAAAGATACGGATGAGTTTTGGAACAGAGTAGTTTCTATCCAAGGAGAAAAAAATTTGAAGAAAAAATCGGAAACAAATGAGTTTGGTATAGAAATAATAAGAGAATAAAATTAAGTTAGTGGTTTTAGTTCATTAAGGGTAATTTGGGTAAGAAAGCAAATTATTGCTCTGGATGCTAAAATCTGCTTTGACATCAACATTTGCCTTTTTAGTTTTGTTTTTATCTAGTATTTGCAACGTGATGCTTATTTTTAATTGTTTCTGGAATAATGGTGGTTAGGGTTTAGGTGCGACTATATCGTTTATGTGATTATATAGATATTTTTATCATTTTTGACTATATTTAAATCTGTTTGTGTTGTTTTTCTAGTTGAGAAACACTAATATATTGTTCCTGGGAATAAATATACACTTTTTCAAGCTTGGATGATTTTTCTGTAAATTTAAACCTGTAAACCGAGTGTACTGGTGATGTATGTCTTTTTGTTGTTTACATTTGGGATTTCTTTAGCCGATCTCATGGATAATTGAGTGTTTTTTATGGTAAGTACAGGAATTTGGTGGACATCATGCAAGAAAAGGAAGAAAGCTGCAAAAGTGAGAGGAAACATGGATCTGCTAGGACAGCTAGTGATTTGCATGACTGAGGGCCTGAGGCACACAAGAGGAAAATTAATGCGTGGAGTTTCATGGATTTTCCATCTGTATTGAAGTATGGACCTAAATGCTATATGATCTGGTCCAACCCAGCAAGAATTGCAACCGAAATATTGGAGGAAAAAGCCCAAGAGTTACGGGACATCATCTTCTGCAAGCAAGAAGAGTTTGACTGGAGTTGCATCTCCTGATTTAAACTAGTTGTGATGAGTTGTAGGAATATTTTTCCCTGCTTTTTTTTTTTTACATACTTTTACAAAATTCAAAATTTCATAGTTAATAAGTTAACATAACACATGTACATCGCACAAACTTTGAGTTTTATTGTCATGCATAGAACACAATTTCTAAATTCTAGCAAGACATTACTTACACAAACTAAAACAGACGAGTAATCCGATCATATTTAATCTAGTAGCACACATCACATAAATAAAGAATGATACATCAAAAGACAAAAGTACAACACTCTTATTAGTCTTATTTCATTACTTACAATATCTCATAAACAAAATATGAGTTATTTGCTCAAACTTTTTTTAAAAATGCATGTTACCTACGTAAGTAAACATATTATTAATCATTTTGGGAATAAAATTTTAATATGATTACAAAAACATATTTACCACTATTCATGCAAAATTTGAACAAAATAATTTGTATGTATAATTATCATTACTAAATAATACAAATGTTTTCAATTTAGATAAGATTATAGAATTTGTAAAATTATAATACAGCCCAATGATTGAGTACCAATGATCAAACCAAATACATCTAAAGTATTGATGAGGTCATCATTGGCTTTATCCACCCTGGACATATGATTCCCTGCTCAGCGTGGTGCCCCGTGCCTAGTTCGAAAGTCACAAAGGAAAGCTCCGTGATCTTAACCGAGCTGCCCGACATCACGGCTTGAAGCCAGGAGGGTTTTCTTGAAGTTCTTGAAATGGTTCTTGGAAAATTGTGAAGAAATGAGGGAATCTTGAAGTTCTTAATTTACAACATTTCAAACGGGTATTAAGTTTTGACTTCACCATGCTACATTAATTGGGCCGAATCCATCAGCACACGGGCGCCACCAATTTGGCCTCCCTACGACATGCCATTGCCGGAACCATAGTTCCACTAGGGTTAGGTTTTAGGTGTTTGAATGGAATTAGGATTTGTGCATATTTTCTAATTATATTCCTAGTTTGTTAAGGTTGTTAGAAGGTTGGTACAAGTTTGTTACAACTAACTAGTTCCTTATTTCTTTGCTTCCAAAAAGGTTTTCACTTCTTGAATCCTTTTTGACTTAAGATTAATTTTCAATTCTTGATTTTCGGTTTCCTTCTTTCTTTGAAGTAACCAAAATTAATCACCAAGTTGTCATGCTTCTTTTGGAAACTTGTTTTCTTGTAGGAATACCAACTCTAGTTAGTTTCCATTTTATTTTGTTTTACAATTTCTTTCCTTCTTGATTTGTAAAAGTTGCGCCACTTCTTCTATTTAAAGAAGAGTTGGCCGAATTATTCAATAGCATATTATAGAATTCTGATCAGCACCTTTTAGTTGGTTTATTTTAGCACTTTTATTGGCAGTTCTCACAGGCATATGCCCAAGTTGTGTGCTTAACTGTAGTTTTGGAGAGGATCCAATAAAGAGTAAAAAGGCGCAAAACAGAGCAAAAAGAAAAGGAGTTTGAGGACAGGTGTCCATTTGGTCCAGCGATGCATTGAAGAAACAATGAGTGCTCAAATCTGCACTTATGATCCGCGTGGGCCAAAATCAAGAAGAGCCTTTGAGAAATCAATTATTTGGGCTTGATTCAGATGAAAATTCCAAGTCCAGATCAGAGTTGGATTGAGAAAAGGAAGTCTTGAAGATTACCAAATTCTAGAAGACTTCTGACACAAGAAAAAGGAATTCACCTTCGTTTCCAATTCTGAGTTTTCCTTATCTATAGCTATTCCTTAATTGATTAGGAGTTTATTTTGTTTCTATAAGTGATGAATTTTGTAGCCCTATATATATGGGTCTTTTGCTGTGCAAAAATGCACACTTCTATACTTTCGAAATTATTTTGTGATACAATAGTTTTTGTTCTGTTTTGATTCGCTATTCTGAGTTCTTGACTACAAAGGCTACCATTTGGCTAAGCAGTAGGTTTCTCTGACTGGTGATAGTTACTAGAGTAATCATTCTTTTCCTTCCTTCGTTTTGCTCTATGGCTTCACTTATTATTATCTATTTTTATCTTAGTAGAATGAGTAGCTAAATTTCTCCGTCAAACATGTAAGGAGCTTTAATCTATAGATGTCATGAAACCAAATTGAACTTAAAATAATATGCATGTGTTCCAATTTACTCTGTGTTCATAGATTCCATTGCTTGACTCTAATTAAGCCCCCGCAACTTGTTTAGATTCGGTAGAGCCAATTAGATCCCATTAAGTCGTCTAGTCATTTAATGGATAATCTAATAAGGTGGTAAAGTTACCCTTTGTGTCAATAGTTCTTACAAGATTAATTTCACTCTATTCCTTGTGAATCGATCCTGCTTCTACTATATGCTCATAATTAATTGTTGCAGGTTAAAGTACTACTTTTAGTACATTTTATAGGGGTGACAAACCACCTATCAAATTGGCGCTGTTACTGGGGAACGGCGTATAGATTTTAATTCTTGTTCCTTTTGATACGTTTGATGTTGTTGATGTTGTATGAGCAGGTCGTCGAAACTTATATTGCTTCCTACCAATCCTGAAATTCAGAAAACTTGCAAAAGGTTGAAGAAAGAGGCTCAGAAACGATGCCAGAACGCTATTACCAGTTGTGACAGTTGTCTGTTTACCTAAGCGGACGATCGTTATCAAACTCAGGTCTGGACTCGTAGACTCGGTCGAGTTTACAAGCCAATCAGTCGGAATCGAGTCAAACTCGCTTGAAATTCGCAGCAAGGCTGAACTCGCCCTAGACTCGGTAGACTTGTCTGAGTCTACGAGTCTGGGCTAGTTCATAAAATTGTGTTTGGGCTTCACAATTTTAGTAATTGGGCTATTGGAATGGGTTATATTCCAAAATAATTTGGCCAATTTCGGCCCAAACCACCCAAAAATTCTAATTTCACAATTTTGTGAAATATTATAGTTACTGTTGAAGATATTATTTTGTTTCACAATTGATAATTTGACACTTTAATATGCTTTTTTATTCTATTTAAGTTTTATGCTACAAGTATAGTTAAATTTGTGCATATATTGTGATGCATAAAATTATTAGAATTAATTAACCACCTTAAATCTATTTCTCGAGTCTATAGTCTGATTCCAGTTCTAGACCCCAAACAAGTTTAAGTCAAAATACGAGTTTAACAACCTTGCATGGATTCCTCAAGTGGTGAAGTATTTTTGAATAATACTGCAACATCTGCTCATAAAATAATAAATTAGACAAGGGAAGCCCATAATGGCTTTGTTAAACCCAGTGTCCGTTTAGAAAAGCGGACCACCGAAGTACGGATCATCGATGACGTAGGACCTCACAGCCAGGATGACATGAAGCAGAATAATTCTTAGCTGCTGGCCGTGATGAAAAAAATGACTAAGATTATGGAAAAATGACAGCTAGGGAAAATAAAGTTCAGACTGAGGAAGTTTGTGGTATCTGCGGCAATGGGGGACATCTTACCCATAAGTGCAACCTTGCACTGACTAATCCATTGGCTCAAACGAATGCTGCAGGGAATTGGAATGGACAGAATCAAAGAAGAGACCCCTACTTCAACACATACAATCAAGGGTGGAAAGATCATCCAAATTTGAGGTGGACTGAACAAGTCAGCCAAAATCAAGGTAACAAGAATCAGAATCAGGTGTATAGGCCACCTCAGCAGAGGAGATTTCAGTAGGGCCAGAACTCCTATCAGTCGTGAAAGGGTGGAAACGAATTTGGGAATGTGATAAGAACCATCCTCGAACAGCAAAAAGGACGACTGGGAACCATGGATAGCCTAGTGCAAATGATGTCCTAGCTGTCAGTTTTCATGTAGGAGTTGAGGGATAATCAAGGCAATTCACATGTTCATATACCACCCAAGGAGAATGTTAATGCAATAACTTTGAGGGGTGGGAAGGTACTAGAACCCGCAGCAAAGAAGAGTTCTCCAACACAGGTCGACAGTCCTAAGAAAGCAGAATCTGAACCAGAGAACACTGAGATTGCCAAGGAACCTGCGCCCAGACTTAGTCTAAAGGGTGGAAAAGTTTATCCTCCTTTTCCAGAAAGATTGATCCCTACTAAAACAAAGAAGTTAAAAGAAGATCCAGTGGACTACTAGCAGCCTTTGAGAATATGGATGTGAATATTACTTTCCCTAAGGCAATCAAAATCCCTACCAATGGGAAGTTCTTAAAAGAGTTCATGGCTGGTAAGCCAAGAGGAGCAAGCAAGGTCCTATTGGGTGAGAATGTGTCTTGCATTATATTGAAGAAGCTGCCTCCAAAGTGCAAGGATCTAGGTATGTTCTCTTTACCTTGCATGATTGGTGATAAGAAAATTGAGCATGCTATGTGTGAGTTAGGTGCTTCAATTAACGTGATGCCTCTTTCTATGTATCAAACTTTGACTGGTGTTGAATTAGTAGAAACTAGTGTAGTAATACAATTCGCTGATAGATCATGTGTGTATCCTGAGGGGCTGTTAGAAAATGTTTTAGTCGGAGTGAATTCTTTTGTATCCCTGCTGATTTTTAAGTCGTCAAAATGAATAGTGATCATTCTAAAGAATCTGTGGGGGTATTGTTAGGGCGTCCTTTTTTGAAAACATCTAGAGCTCTAATTGATGTGTATATTTTCTTGGATTATTATGGTGAAAAATATAATTTTAGTATAGATGACGCCATGAAAAAGCCAATGGGTATGGAGAATGTATACAATGTAGATGTCACTGACCCTTTTATCCAAGAACACCTTGAGACAAAACTTTTGCAGGACAAGTTAGAGGTAGTTCCACCATAGTATCTGGCTGACTTTGAAGTGAAGAGGGATAAAGAGATACAAGAGACATTAAGATCTTTGTATGTCGTCAACATAGTTTGCAGTACAGAGTCACAGGTCGGCTTGCCCAAGCAGATCCTCGGGGATACCGTCATTAGTGAAGGCCCCAAAACTTGAATTAGACAAGTCTCCATATTATGACAAGAAGGACCAGCAATCTGTAAAAAGGTGTATCAAAGCCACTGTACGAAAAAGAAGCAATGAACAATCATGGCTTGATACACCCGTACAATTTGATATTGGTCAACAGCTCTATCAAGGCAAAAGGGGACTGGCTGCACAATCTGAGATCAAAGGCCTACCTAGTGAGATGAAAAGCAAGTGGTATGGACCACTGAACATAGTATCTATTTGCCCAAGTGAAGCAGCGTAGGTGTACAATCTAGATTTTAAAAAAACCTTCACAGTTAATAGACAACTTCATAAGCACTTTTATAATACGACACATATAAAGGTGATGGAAGAAATTCCATTACTTAATTACCCGAATCACTAAGTACTGGAGTCCCATCTGGCCAAGACGTTAAAGAAAAGCACTATTGGGAGGTAACCCATGTTTCTTGTTTTCTGTTTTTGTTTAAAAAATAAATAACTAAAAATAAAAAGAAAAAGTGTATACTAGTTTTCGTACCCTATTTAGCACGAATTGTTGCTTGTAGGGTCTCAAGGTCAAATAGTCAAAGTTTAGTTGCATATCCAGCAGCGATTTGATGAAATGGCTGCCAGCAACGTTTGTGTAGAAATTTCTGCTACGAAGGTTAGTTTTCTGTTTAATTTGCGTCTATTTTATCTGTGAGTGGGTTTTGTTCTGTCCAGTCTATTCCCTATTTTTATTTCTATTTGCTTGAGGGCAAGCAAGTGTTTTAAGTGTGGAGATATTTTGTGTGTTTTCATACCTTGTGTCTGAGTTCATTGTTTATGTGAGTCTCTACCAGTTCTGAAGCTTGATTTGAAATAAGCAGCATAGATGCAGGTTAATCATTTACTATGCTTGCTTACTTGGTTGTGATTTGGGGAAGCCTTGTTAATTTAGCATGGTTATGTACGTGTTCCCTTTTTTAAGCCTACTAAAAAATTCTCTGTGCCTTGAATAAATGATTTGCTGCATGAGAATTTCGATTGTTTGCCTGTTAGACTGTCAAGATGGTATGGGATAGTGCATGACTGGATTATGGGGGACCTTCTTTAGGATTAACCATTTTGGCTTAACTTTCTAAACCTTCCAGTATATATATCCTTAGTAGCCAAATTGCAGCTTTGACACATTTGTTTCTGAGTCAGATAAAAAGAACCAAGGTCTGTTTCTATATCATTTTTTACCTTCGCAGTGTGCATGCGGAATGTCCTGTTTTGGCGGTTATATGCTGCAGTGAAGATGATATATTAATGTAATCCTAAAGTGCAAGTAAATGCCCAGAAAGAAAGCTCTACAGTGGTTAAAATTAAGACCATGCAGAAAGAAAGTAAAACGAATAATCGAATTGTGTCTAAAAGAGAAAAAAAAAAAAAAAAAGGGTGAAAAGCAGTATATGTGTCTTGCAAAAATTTAAATTGATCCACATGTGATTTTATTATGATGCTATTACTAGGAAGACAAGGGGTGAAGTTTGCCCGGAAATTTTGGAGGATCAGGCGTCTGCTTGCCGAAACAAAGGGAAGTAATGTTGAATTTTGTTGAAATTAATGAAGACCATTTGCATGCACACTGAGTTCTGAATTTTTTTAGGTGACTTAGAACCTTTTAGGGCCCGTCCAAAGTGATTTAAATCCCTTAGCCCCATTGCATCCCGTGATGAGAAGGTTGTTTCTTAACAGTTGTGTCCTTTTTATACTGTGGTGATGGTCAACTATCAAGCTTTTTGATGATTTTGGCTAGATTAGGAATGAACACTTGTCCTTAATTTTGAATCATGAGCTTTGTGTGTTTTACTACCCATAGAGTGCCTGCATGGGAATTTTCAAGTAATTGTAACAAGGGACTGGTTTGTTTGATGGAATGGGAAGCTTGCATATAATCTGATTGATAATAAATCCGTGATGTAAGTAGAATCCGAAAGAGAAATTGGCCAGAATTGTGTTTGTCATGTTTTGAGTCAATTTTTTCTATTTTAGAGTCTTGTGGTTTCTTGTTAAATGTCAAGTCATAGAGTCTTTGTTCTTTTGTTTTGTGTCCTAGTTTTTCTGGAAGTTAGATATGAATAGACTGCTAAATACTTCACGCTTTAGGGTAAGCGTTATTCAAGTGTGTAGATATTTGATCAGCACCTTTTTGTTAGTTTATTTTAGCACTTTTATTGACAGTTCTCACGGGTATATGCCCAAGTAGTTTTGGAGAGGAGCCAATAAAGAGTAAAAAGGCAAAAACAGAGCAAAAAGAAGAGGAGTTCAAGGAAAGACGTCCATTTGGTCCAGCGGTGCGTTGAAGAAACAATGAGTGCTCAAATATGCACTTATGATCTCTGTGGGCCGAAATCAAGAAGAGCCTTTGAGAAATTAATTATTTGGGCTTGATTCGGATGAAAATTCCAAGTCCAGATCAGAGTTGGATTGAGAAAAGGAAGTCTTGAAGATTACCAAATTCTAGAAGACTTCTGATACAAGAAAAGGAATTCACCTTCGTTTCCATTTCTGAGTTTTCCTTATCTATGGCTATTCCTTAATTGATTAGGAGTTTATTTTGTTTCTATAAGTAAAGAATTTCGTAGCCCTATATATATGAGTCATTTGCTGTGCAAAAAGGCACACTTCTATAGTTTAGAAATTATTTTACGATACAATAGTTTTTGTTCTGTTTTGGTTCGCTGTTCTGAGTTCTCAACTGCAAAGGCTACCATTTGGCCAAGCAGAAGGTGTCTCTGACTGGTTATAGTTACTAGAGTAATCGTTCTTTTCCTTCCTTTGTTTTGCTTTATGGCTTCACTTATAATTATCTTTTTTTTTTTTATCTTAGTAGAATAAGTTGCTAAATTCCTATTCCAGCAAACATGTAAGGAGCTTTAATATATAGATGTCATGAAACCAATTGAACTTAAATTAATACGCATGTGTTCCAATTTACTCTGTGTTCATAGATTCTACTGCTTGACTCCAATTAAGCCTTTGCAACTTGTTTAGATTAGGTAGAGCCAATTAGATCCATTAAGTCATCTAGTTATTTAATGGATAAATCTAATAAGGTGATAAAGTTACCCTCTGGTAATTGAGATCGAGTAAATTGGTTAGTAATTTTATCACTACATATTCAGTTTAGAAGAACTAAAACTAGGTTTCCCTAATAACTAATGTTGTTAGCACATTAAATAGGTGGCGGCATATTCCGGCATATTGTGTGTTAATTAGAGAACAATTAGTCCTAGCATATTGTAGCTAATTGTTGATTAAGTAAGGGAAAATTAGGTTGGGTTCTGAGCATATTCTCGTCAACCTATAACTAGTTGATGACATGCATGTTAACAAATCAATGAGTTTATGATTGGCATACTATGATTATTGTGATTTACATAATTGCTGGACTTCCTTAGTAATTAATATAATTCACGTGCTTAGTAATCTTTTTAGTAGTAATTGCTCAATTTTGCCCATACATTCATTTGTGTGGAAACAAGGGGTTGCTAACCAACAAAATCTTTGTGTCAATAGTTCTCACAAGATTAATTTCACTCTGTTCCCTGTGGATCGATCCTGCTTCTACTGTATTCTCATAATTAATTGTTGCAGGTTAAAGTACTACTTTTAGTACATTTGATAGGGTGTGACAAACCGCATATCAAATTCAGGTTGCTATATCTTGTGAGGTTAATCCTTAGTTTAAAATTTCTTATTTTGCACTTATGTAATTTGCATGTTAATGTTAAGATAACATAAGCAAAACTATAGAAGATATAGGTTTCTTACTTCACCTAAATTCTGCTGGTTTCAATTCGTTTATTCTTGCTTAGTTATAGCTAAAGTAGTTTATCTCACTATATGCTTTGCTTGTAATTCTTGAAATCTGAGTAACTAAGATTGTGCTCTTCAACAATTCACTTTCCTTGACAAATTTTTGCATCCATAAGCTCTTCTTCAAATAACTCACATCAAGTATTTTTATCTATTTCATTACATATTATAACTTATCATTCATTTCAACAAGATTAGCATGGCGAGAATTTTCTCCTTTTTTGCTTCTTGGTTCATATGAATTCAGGTTTAAAATGGTTTTACTTGTGACAAATCTATTATTTACTTCTTGTCACTAGAAATGGCATTTTCTAAATTTTTATTTCACTCATCTTTTAACCAAATTCATTGTGTGTTCCCTTACAATTTCTGTTATGTGAAAGATCATAACATCATTTTCAATCTTCAGGTATTCTAAACACTTTAGTTTAAGAAACCATCACTTCAAGATTATGAATTTGGATAGAAGACAGCCTTTCATCAAATACAAAATCAAAAAAATAAGAACTTATCTTTATCTTGATTTTGAGTAGCATACTTTTGGGACACTCCACATGATTTCATCTTCTTGATAGTTCTCCAGTCATTTCTTCAATTTCTTTGAATCGTCATCCTTAGGGATGGATTCTTGAATGGTATCCATGATAAGATGTGATAAACTCTTTAAGATTGTGGGAGAATTTGAAACAACAATATATAACTTAAGTGATCACTAAGAACACTTTAGAACACAAGAACAACTTGTAAATGAAAATTTCTGAAATCAAAGGTTTGAATTTAAAACGTCTAATCACTGTTCTTAAAGATTTTATTGCCTCCACTATACTCACTAACTGGGTTTAATGACAATATTCTTCTAGGATACAATAAATTCAGCAAACAACAAAATGGTAAGATCGTTGATTGTTTGAACAAGAAAATGACAGCAAGATGAGATTTCACTTTGACTAACAACACCTTTATAGTGGTGAAGAATCACCAATTCGTTGGTTAGCATTAAGGTAACTTCCGGAAGTTACTCTTAAAAGAACAATCGCAACCATCCGTTTCAAACAGACCGTTGGCATTTTCCACAGTGTTTCGACACTGGCTTGACATCAAACATGGGTGTCGAAACTGGCAGGTAGCAAAGCCTCAAAACAATCAAAATTCACTGGGTTTATTCGATACCCCTTTCTCATGGGTGTCGGAATTACACAGAATTTTTTTCCAATTCCAGCATTTACAAACTAATTGGAACATTACTTAATTCAGAAATACAATAGTAGGCAGTAGTTTCGATATCGGATTTTGGAGTATTTTTTTTCCGGCGAACCTTGTTGGCCAACGAAGCGGTTGGGTTTTGTAATTTCAGTCAGTACTACTTTCCCATTTCTGTTTACTTCCTTATTTTATCTTGAATTGTAATTGAAGGTTGTTTGATTCAATTCGATTTCTTAGTTTCTTGTTATTTGCATTAGAAGTAGAGCCAGTAGCTTACTGATCACTGATCTTATTATAATATTGGTATTTTAAAAATAATTCACAAGTGTTAGTCAATTGGTATGCTTGTTAGGTTGTCGGATGCATGTTCCTGTAACAATTAGATTAGGCACTGATTATGATTATTGTTTTAGTAGACCAATTAATGATCGAAGTGCATGCTTTGCAACTTTAGATTAGTTTATTATATTGCATGTTAGTCTGTTCGAACAGTATTAGTTGATTGCATGAGTTATTATTTTGCTAGTTTATTAGTTGTTTGTTAGCTTCGGTTCCAGTAGCCTCATTAGTTTCATAGTCTAATATGTCTCTTATTATTTGCTTAGTTAGCTTAAGCATGGTATCTATATTTCTCATCCGGCTTAATTGTATAATGTGAAAGAGAAATGTAACAGCAGCTCCTCCAACTGCAAATTGTAACAGATTCGAAGCTACAGCCTAGCGATTGTTCAAAATCCACATGGAATGGGAAAAATGTGAACGGAGTGGGGCTCAATGGGCTCCAAATTCATAAAAATGAAAAATGCAACCATAACTTGCACTTATCCACACCAAGTGGATCAAGTGGATGATGTAAGTTATGCCAAGCTGTCATATTTCAGCAAGCAAGTGGAAGAAGATTCCAAAATTAGCTAGTTAAGTTAGTTACACAAGCAATACTTAAAGCATGTGCTATTAAGTTTTGTAATTAGCAATGTGAACATAGTTTGGGGATTAGCTTTGTGAGTAAGCAACCTACTCTCTGTGTTTATGAATAGAGTTTTTATTTGTAAAGAGACATAAGTTCTGATCAATATATCTAAAACATTTCCCTCTCTAGTTTTTCTCCACTTTCTCCATTAAAATTTTCTTATGTTTTGTATTTCTGTAGAAGTTGATTTTGTTCACAATGAAGCAGTAACATTTGTAATGACATGAAATCTAATTGGTCATATATTTAATATATATGTATTCCTTTTTACCTTTAAGAAGAATTGTTATTATCTGAATTTAGTTTAGTATGTACACCTTAATTAAATCTGGATAGTGTTAGTTAGTCCCGTTAATTAAAATAATAATTATTGGCAGATACTCGAAGACTAGGCAAAGATATGATAGCTGCAGAATCAACATATAGGAAACCGAATTAGCAAAATTTATGAGCCAATTTGTTTTCAATTCTGTAGACTCAAGCAACGAGAGAAATTTGATTTAATATTTTTTTTCCATTATGTTTTTAAATACATATTTTACCAGGCCTATTATCCATTAATGAAATATTTAAAAAACATTTAAAACTATTCATATCCCTCTACTTATCATAATCCCAAAAATAATTATTTATTCATCTTTTCTTTTTATTTCAAATTAGTTTTATAAGTTTTTTGTGGCTTTAAATCTTCATTTCTTATCTTTAACTTTTTTTAACTTACCCACTTGAAAATTTATTATGATAAAAAGATGTATTTATTGGATGAAAGTTAGGAAGATACAGGAAAATTTTGTTTAAAATTTTTATCTCAATATTGTATTATATATTTTTGGAATGGTTAATTTTATTTTACTATCTCCATAACAAGACAATTACATTGCTTCTACATAAATTAATACACTCATATTTCGATCTAATTAATAAATAGATGTCTTCATTATTTTTACAAAAATGGCTGTTTTGGTGCCAATGTTTTAAATAAATAAATATTGATCTTAGATATATTTAAAAATAAAACTATGCGTAGTTTGTAATGATTTGGTTGATCCAACCAGATGAGATTGTATAATTTGAAAACTAATAGGTGTTTGCATGATTAAATAGTCAAATAAAATTATATCGTCGAAAGTATATAGAATAGAAAGTGATTAAAGTACAACAAAACATTAAAACTTAAGAGTAATGATAGACATCTCAATTAATTTATCACAATTTTTCATAACAATTCACGTGACATGCATTAATTGCCCAATCATATGATATTAATTCATAATTATTTGATAAAAATTTAACCACTGAATTCATGCACCTAACTTGCTATGGAGAAGCTGTGACAATTTGTGAATATAACAAATTGCATCAGAAAGAAGGCATCGAAATTTTTTTGTTTTCTTGAGTGGTTGTCCACTTTTCGAAATGACTTTAGCCTTGGTAGAACCATCTAAGTTTATCATTTAAGTATGTTTCTTACACCGGCTTGATCTGCATTGAATAGATATAAGTATGTGAAGATTCTCTTGTTTCGTAAACTCCTTGTCGAATTGCTAGAGAAGAAGGTATTTTGCACTGATGACTTTAGTTTCTTACCATGTAGTAATTGAACATCATCCATTTCATTTGTTATGTCTTTAAAATAGTGTTCATTGTTATAGCATTGCCTTGAATCATCTGTTGCTGCTTAGTTGATGTCGTAATTTGTAACATTTTGTCATCTAATTCCTTGTGCAAATTTGATACGTGATGTTCAAAATCCTGCAAATTTTAAGCATGGTGTATTAATATATAGTATTAAATTGAATTTTAAACATGGAGTTTAATATGTTGTACCTCTTCAGTAGTGTTGTATGCTTCCATTGCTGATAATTGCAATATTTTTTATGTTATTTCTACAAATATACTTGCAGTAATATAATGTGCAACTTTTATCAATTAAATCAACGTCAAAGCGACACCTAAGGAAAAATGAAGAACAATCAATTAACTATTGTTATGTGATATTATTTTAAGCACATATACCAATGTTTACCTGGGTGCTGCAACTTGTTCAAAACAAATATTGCAAACATATGCTACATCAAATGGTGATATAGAATATTACTTGTGCAAGCCATATATCAATATTTTTGTGGTGTGTATTTGAAGTTCACATGCTTTGACCCAAATTATCTTGCCGATATAAAAAAGATAAAAGTTTAGTGTGTTGTCACCATCAAGTAAGGAAAAATATTATTTAGTGGATTTAAAAATTTTGTGTTTTGTTAAATTAAATGTATTATTAAATGAAATTGACAATACTATAAGTACAAAGAATGACTGTACACGATGTCGATCTGTGATCCATATAGCCGACCTACATAGTGGGACAAAGACTTAGTTGTTGTTGTTCTTTTTTAGTTTCTCCCCTCATTTTCTTCGAAGATCACTACCACAGAAAAGTCCATTGTAGGCACCCATTTGGAAGAGGCTAGGGTTACTACAAACCCATACTAAAAACACGAGGTATTGAAAACCCGCTTCCAGTAATATAGAGTATTGGAGGCGGGGTCCTCCAATACTCTATATTATTGGAGGCGGGTTTGGGAAAACCTACCTCCAATAGTAGCGGCTGGAGTATTGACTTCCAATACTCCATATAGAGGCGGGTGGAGTATTGGAGGCGGGTTTCCGAAAACCCACCTCCAATATTTAACATAGAGTATTCGAGGCGGGTTTGAAAAAATCACCAATACTCCAACCGTGCTCTTCACTATTGGAGGCAGGTTTTTGGAAATGAAAAATGAAAGATGAAGCAGTGAAAGTTTTAAAAAAAAATTGAAAATTTGTCGAGGTTCGAGCAGGGCGAGAAATTATTAGTTTAAAAGGAAATCAAAACTTTTATAGAAAACAAATCATATGGATACTTAAAAAGAAAATTAGTAGCTAATAAAAACTCAAAAGTTTTAAAAGGAAATATGTAAATATATACTTTCAATTTTGACTTTAAATACATGAGGATGTGTAACCTGGTGGTAAATTTAGTATGCAAGTGTCAAATGCTTTTGCAGATGCAGGTTTGATCCCTACTGGAGCCATAAATTGAAACAAGGGAAATTAGATTTAATTGAAGCTAGGAAAAATAGAAAAAAGTTGTAGTTGCATTGTTGGAGGGTGTGAAGATAACTCGCATCCGAAACTCGGAGTATTAAAGGCCTCCGATACTTGGAGTATGGGAGGCGGGTGCAGGGAAACCCGCATCCGATACACCGAGTATTGGAGGCGGGTTCCCTCCCATACTCTTAGTAAGACCCGCCTCCTTTGTTTCGCGGTTATTGGCCGTGGGTGCACGTATTGGAGGAGGGGGCGAGGCTTCAAAACCTGCCTCCAATAGGGTGTTTTGTAGTAGTACAATAGTCTCACTTTGATCCCTCAAATAGTTCATGTTTGTGGCTTGACCTCAAAAATAGTTTTAGTATGGTCTCAGATCCAAATTTGGGCAAAATTTATAGGTTTTATTCGACAAATGGGCAAAGATAGCTCCAGAAAAATAGGAGTTCCCTTTACGCTACTGGATTTCACACGATGCCTCCAAAAATGGAGAGTGCCTAAACTACACGGAGGTCCTATCAAAACATCACCTTCCCCCACTACCGAGCCAATTGACCTACCATTGAAGACATCGACAGAGCACTGCGGGAAGTTGGCCTTGATCTTCTTTGATAAAAAGATGGATTTATTAGAGGCTCCCCTCAAGCGACCCTTAATTGGAAATTTTTTGAGGGGCAAACCAATGATTGGCACTTTGAGAACAGATATCAGAGCGGTGGGGTTTTCAAGGGATTCGATATTGGTTTGATCAATCCCCACCAAGTTCTAATCAGATTTGAGCAGGATGAAGATTATAATAGGTGTTTCTTGAAGGGGGTATGGAATTTTAGTCCTTATGCTGTGAGAATCACCAAGTGGACTGCCAATTTTGATCCAAAAGTGGAGTCCTCTACAGTTCCAGTTTGGGTTTCTATCCCACAATTACCGTTTGAATTATATGATGAGTGGTCGCTCATGTCAATTGGAAACATGTTTCAATGAGCTCTCAAGGTTGATTTTCCATCTGCGAATTTAGTTCATCCATTAGTGGCAAGGGTTTGTTCAGAAATAAACTTGCTAAGGCCTCTCCCAGATTTGGTCAATTTACAGAAAAGAAGAAGACGTTTTCTTCAGCGTTTGGAATTTGAGAAGATGCCGCAATACCATGTTACCTATTTGACGGTAGGTCACAATGAGTCTGACTGCAGATTGAAAAACCCAGTAGCTTTGGATCCGCCCAACCACCATTGGCAGCCCAAAAAAAGGGATTGGGATCAGCGATTCTGATCGGGATCCACCATCTGAAACACCAGTATAGAATGGGAGAGGAACGACAAATAAGGGGAGAGCAAACAACCCAGCACCAGTGATTGGAGTACCCCAAATCGAGAGTGCTGCAATGCCCAACGCGTAGCAGCCTAGCGCGCACATGCCCAGTCTTGCGCCCTCCTCATGCTTCAACACAGCCAAGCCCAGTAAGTGCAACCTGCAATTTTCTCTTGTGGAGGTACCTACCTCCTCGGATAGTGATACTGAGGTAGTTTATGTGTTAGGAACAACACCCCTCAGGATCTTTAAACAAATTATTAGAAGAAATATCCCAACAAAAACACTGTAGCTATAGCGAGATTGAAAAAAAAGAAAGAAAAATACAGCAATTTAATGTGGTTTAATCCACGGGAATACGCGGTATTCCAAATAAATAGAGAATTTACAAAATAGAATAGTTAACCTATTTGCCCTCAATTCTATTCTACCATTCCCCTCTACAGTTCTCTCTAGCACTCTTTATGTCCACTGCTTTGCTCTGCTACCTCTAGTCTATTACAAACAATGTCTATTTATAATAAAAACTAGGGAAACCCTATTGGGCTTAATTCCTAATCTATTCAAAATTAGAAAAGTCTAGCCCAATACTAATTGTATTAGGAATTTGAGGAGATACCACAACAAATCCTCCCTCGACACAATAACATCATCAGAAAATGTGGCTTGGCTTGTTTCTTCTTCTTCGGCTTCAATTGAACTCCTTCTTTTGAATGCCAAATTTAGCACAAGACTCATTCTTCGAATCACCAACATAGAAAATGTGATGATTACTCCCATCCCTTGCAGAATCAACTCATTTTCTTTGAATACTTTGCAGAAGTCTCCATCGCCTGTGAATTTGTACCCACGAGAACATAATCTTCCCAGCGAAATTATGTTATCAGCATATGCAGACACATATTTCACATTGGTAAATTTTCTCATAGCACCATTTGTGAGTCTTGAGAAGTGTGGTACCAACACCCTCAATCTTTATCTTTTGACCATTCCCCACAACGATGTGTCCAAAATTTCCATCAGCCTGGAAAGTGTCAAAACAAGATCTATCTCTACATATGTGTGTAGAGGCTGCACAATCCATCACCCAACCCGAGTTACTTGACTCAGTATCCTTCATCATTAACGCATCATCATCCTCATCATACACAACATTTGCGTTAGCAGAGTCATCAATCTTCTCTTTGCCCTTTATCTTCATATATTTCAAACTCTTCAAGTCTTCTTTCATGATAGGGCATGTATATTAGTGATGTGCATAAAATTGAAATTTCCATTAGGCCTAGCCCAAAGGGTTAAAACAAAGAAACAATAATATATAAAGAAGCCCAGATCTATGTTCAGGTCGGAAAGATTATAAACCTAATTTGTCTGTTATAACTTTAGATCGGATATAAATGCTCAGCTCGGTCCTAAAAGACTCAATAAACTCATGAAGGCTTAAGGTCGGAAAACATTATAAATCAACTTGGTAATTTTAGTCGGTAAAAACTTATCAACTCAGATCGGTCAAGATTGAGTCGGAAAAAAGTACAATTCTACTAGAGAAGCCCAGGTCGGCAAAAGCTTAATGGAGTTAGATCGGTCAAGTGTTGAAACTCATCTATATTTAGGTCGGTAATTTAGGTAAGATTAGATCGGTGAAGCCGACCTGAAATAAAGATAATAATATAAAATATCATGGTAGGGCCATTATTTTAATATGTGCAGATCAATTACAACAAAGGAGCCAAAGTTAAAGCCAGTTTTCCCGGAAAGGCAAAAAACATCATTGCAAAAGGAATAATTAGGAGCGTATGTCTCCATTACTCAGCGGAACCATCAAGAGTAAGCTTATAAATACTCAGGCACAAGCCTCATTCGGGTAAGTTCCAATCAGCTATTTCTGGCAATTCTCACTAGCATTTCTTAAGCTCTTCTCTCATTCACAATTTTTCTGAGCACTCTTGTTCTATATTGCTTATCTCTTTCATATTACTGACTTGATCGTCGGAGCCTATACAGGGGGGAAAGCCCCGCTCCTTTTCTGAATTGATCATCAATTGGTGAACGGAACAGTACGAAATCATCCAGTTTCATCATCTTTGCCAAGCTCAACAACTTATTAAATTTTTCCCTCAAATTGCTCATCTCCAGTTGGGCCATTGGGTTCCTCAAAGCTTCATTTGAATTGGGCTATTACTGTCTTCAAGAGTTCTTTTGGGCCGCGAAGAAGCATCGTTCCCTCATTGTAATTTTTGCGTCACATCAACTGGCGCCGACTGTGGGGAACGTTTGATCAGATTATTTCATCAAATTTTCCTCATTTAAATAAATTTGTTGAAACCATGACGCAAACTCGTTCAGGAAAAGGTGCTTCTTCTTCTGACAACCTCAATGGGCTCACCGTTACAACCGCTTTGGTCCCTACTGTTTCTGCCACCAGTTCTAATCCTCCATCTGATCCACCAACTACTACCACCCTTGTTGAAACTCTCACCCCGGAACAGGAACAGGCAGAAAAAGATAGGTTCTTCCGTTTATTTCCAGAACTATTTCACTTAATAAACCATGTTGCTCCTATCATCTCTACTCTTACTACAGAACCTCCCCTTACAACCACCACCACAGAAGCAGTTAACATAGAACACTCCTATGGTTTACACTAGTCCCCAACCGTTCCCCCACCCAGGGCTATCATCAACCCTGTGTCCAACCCCTCTGCTGCTTTAATGTCTAGTCTCCCCCCACAATCTACTACTATATGTCCTCCACAACCTGGGAGAGTTAATTTTTCTTCAATCAGTTATATTGCTGGTCCTCCTGACCCTTCTGTGGCACCACCTGTTTATACCACTGTAGCTCATACTCAGGCTAATCCTACTTTTCCGGGTCCCTTTGTGGCCCCCAATGCTCAGTTCAATAATGGTTCTTTTATGTCAGGCCTGCCCTTTCCCACTTTAGGACAACAAATGAGTCAATTGAATCAACCTGGCCATGGCCTACCAATCGGCCAAATGAATCAACCCTGTTATTACCCCGGATACACCACTACATCCAACCCCGCAATGTTTCAGCATTATGGTTTAGGCAATAACCGAGCCATGCAGCCGCCCTTAGAAAATATTCCCTTGCTTAATCCAAATTATTATCCCGGGACCGGCCTAGGAAATTATTACCTCGGCCTGGGGGGACACCCCTTAGGTCAGTCCGGATATCCCCAGCTCGGCCTACCCGGATCTGGATATACTCAGATCGGACGAACTGCCCCCACGTCTCGCGTGTCTCATCCTTTTGGATGGGAGATTCAAATGGCACAATTTCCCCCTGGATACAGAGGCCTAGGTAAGGTTGACAAGTATGACGGTACCACCGACCCCACGGCTCACTGGATGCAGTGCATGAGCGTCATGGATGCTGCCAACCTGTCCGACGCTAACCGATGCATGACATTCCATCTGACACTTAAAGGTCAGGCCATAAATTGGTATTGTACTTTGCCCCGAAATTCTATTCATTCTTTAGATCAGTTTGGTGACCTGTTTTTAGCCAATTTCATGGGTAATAAGATATTGTCTAAACCGATTTCACATTTAATGAACATAACACAAAAAATGGGAGAGGGATTACAGGCATATATAGATCGGTTCAATATAGAGTCTAGGCAATGTCATGAAAAAGATGATAGAATAATGATGGGATCATTTATTAATGGGTTACGGTCAGGACCTTTAGCTACTGAATTGGCCATTCGACCCCCACATTCTTATTTTGAAATGATGGTTACTGCTGTTAACTTTGCTGTTGTTGAAGACGCTACAGCTATAAAACAGGAAAGGGAAAGAAGTTTTTCCGATTTATATGGTAAGAGGAAAGCTCCTTCCCCAATTCTTACATCGGGAGGAAATAAGAAATTAAACTTTGCCAATACCACTAATTCCATTCCAAAGGCCGGGGTAAGTGTAAACACTGTGCAGGTATCCGAGCCCTTCTCAGTCCCTCGAGCTGACATATATGCTGCCATTCAGAGTCAAGGGCTGCTGCCCCCAGCTCGACCCATGACGGGTCCCACAGATCGGCTCAATCCGGGCAGGTATTGTAATTACCATAAAAACATTGGTCACAATACTAATGACTGTCGTGATTTAGCTGCAGAAATAGCTAAATTAATTCAAGCTGGGAAACTACCACAATATACACAAATAGCACCTCTACCTAAACCGGTGACTTCAGCAATCCGTGAACGACCTAACGGATGCTACCGATGTGGAGAGACCGGTCATTTTGCCCGCGTCCCCAATCCGACTCCCGAGCCCCAAATGCTGGGGGTAACACCGACCTGAATATAGCAGGGATTGTAAACACCATAGCAGGAGGACCAACCCAAGGCGACTCTAACCGCCAAAGGAAACAGGTATACCGGCAAAGGAACTCTATTCTAGGTAAGCGTAAATCAGATACCATGACACCAGGCATTACTTTCGATGACACAGATACATTTCTGTCTTTCAATTGTGACGATCCACTAGTGATCGATTGCTACATTTCAAATTACCAAGTACGTAGGACATTGTTAGACACGGGTAGTTCTAGCAATATAATTACAACCAAGGCACTGGCTGGTTGTCAATTACACAAGGCACAGTTAAGTCCAGTTCGGACACCATTGATTGGCTTCGGCAATCACCATGTTATACCTGTGGGACACTTGAGTATTCCCGTCACGTTACTGGCTGGACAGCTAAAACGTACGGAAACCATAGACTTCGTGGTCATTGATGAGCCATCACCATACAATGTATATTTGGGACGGCCTGGACTAAATCAGTTTCAGGCCATAGCATCTACTGTACACATGCTTTTAAAGTTCCCCACTATAGGTGGGGTAGCTTCTATTCGTTGTGATGTCTTGCAGGCAAAGCAGTGCTACATGGCTTCCTTGAAGGAACCGACCCCCATGGATCTGAAATCAAAAATTACTTTTACCGACAGGCCGACCTCCGTTAACATTACCGATCTAACAGGTGGCTCGGACCTGTCCATTGAAGCAGGGGCCGAGGTAAGAATTATTCCCCTCGCGGCCGATCCAAACAAGGTAATAAAAATTGGGGCTGATTTGCCCCCTCAATTACAATATGATTTGCTTAACCTTTTGCGTGAATTTGCGGAAGTTTTTGCTTGGGGACCGGAGGATATGCCTGGCATTTCTCGAAATATCATTGAACACAGGTTATCCATTGATCCCAATCATAGGCCGATCCGACAACGAAAGTGTAACCTCGGGGGAGAACGTAATAGATATGTGGAGATCGAAGTCAACGCCCTGTTGGAAGTACGTATCATCCGAGAAGTAGATTATCCAGAATGGTTGGCTAACCCCGTGTTAGTTTCCAAACCAGATGGTTCATGGCGCATGTGCATAGACTTCACCGACTTAAATAAAGCATGCCCCAAAGATTGGTTCCCATTGCCTTTGATCGACGTGTTGGTTGACGCTATAGCTGGATTTCGATTCCTTAATTTCTTGGATGCATATAAGGGATATCATCAAATTTTCATGGCCAAGGAAGATGAAGAAAAAACATCTTTTATTACAGACAAAGGTACATATTGCTTCATAACCATGCCTTTCGGTTTAAAGAATGCTGGAGCTACTTTTCAACGTTTAGTGAATAAAATTTTCAAAAAACAGTTAGGTCGAAATATGGAAGCATATATTGATGATTTACTTGTAAAAAGTAAAAATGAACTTGCTTACTTATCTGATTTACGTGAAACCCTTGAAACACTAGCCCAATATAAATTAAGGTTAAATCCAAAAAAATGTGTTTTTGGAGCCACTTCAGGAAAGTTCTTAGGATACATGGTTTCTGAGGGGGGTATCTCGGTTAATCCTAAGAAAGTAGAAGCTGTATTGAAAATGCACCCGCCTAGGACAATTCAGGAAGTACAACAATTAACGGGTAGATTAGCAGCTTTGAATAGGTTTTTAGCCCGATCAGCAGAACGAGCATTACCATTTTTTAACATTTTAAAGAAAACTGATAAGTTTTTGTGGACCCCGGAATGTCAAAATGCTTTTGAACAATTAAAAAAATACTTAGCTTCTTTGCCATCTTTGACTATGCCTATTCATGGAGAACAATTATACATGTATATAGCTACTACCAAATCTGTCATTAGCTCGGTTTTGCTCCGAGAAGATAACCGGGTCCAGAGACCCATCTATTTTGTTACTAAAGTTTTGCAGGCCGCAGAGAAAAATTATTCTAGCCTAGAAAAGCTAGTCCTGGCTCTAGTTCACTCCACACGGCGTCTTAGACCTTATTTCAACTCGCATGGAGTCACCGTTTATACTAATGCACCCCTCAAAGCCATCTTACAAAAAGCAGGAGTTTCAGGTCGACTCACCAAATGGGCCATTGAATTAGGAGATTATGACATCACCTTTGCCCCACGCACAGCAGTCAAAGGACAGGTGTTGGCGGATTTCATAGCTGAAGGAGTACCAGACAGCCAAGAGAGCATATCTAGCCCGTCAGAAAAAACCGATCTGCTTTTAGCTATAGCCAAGGGTGACGATGCGTGGATCCTCTACGTAGATGGGGCCTCAAGCCAGTCCGGATCGGGTGCAGGGATCGTACTCACCAGCCCGGGAGGAGAAATTCACACGTATGCTTTACGATTCTGCTTCACAGCCACAAATAATGAAGCAGAATACGAAGCTATGATAGCCGGCCTGAAGTTAGCTCGGAAATTTGGAGTCGAAAATCTAAAAATTTGTTCAGACTCTCAGCTCGTGGTTAAACAAATTTTGGGGGAGTATAAGGCTAAGGATCGACAAATGGAGGAGTATTTAACATTGGTGCAACAGCAACTAAAATTCTTTCAAAAATGGGCTATAGAGCAGGTCCCGCGAAGCAAAAATACAAATGCTGATGCCTTGTCCAAATTAGCTTCTTCGGTTTTTTCTCACCTGACTAAAACCGTCCTAGTAGAAGAAGTACATACCAGGAGTACAGCCGAACCAAAAATCTTGTCTATAAGTGAAGGACAGGATTGGAGATTTCCTATATGGCAATACCTACAAGATGGCACTCTACCAGAATCCCGGAAGGAAGCACAACGAATACAAAGGAAGGCTGAACACTATCAGATAATCGGGGAGGACTTATATAAAAAGGGTTTCTTGATACCTTTACTAAAGTGTGTAGGATCGGGAGAAGCAAAGGCCATGCTGAAGGAGGTACACGAAGGAGATTGCGGGTCTCACATTGGGGCTCGGAATTTGGCTAAAAAAATAATCGGGGCTGGGTTTTATTGGCCTCGGTTATTCCAAGAAGCAGTAGAGTATGTTCAACGGTGTTCCAGTTGCCAACACCACGCGACAATTCACAAGTTGCCGGCCTCCAGCTTTACGGGGATAATTGCCCCATGGCCTTTCGCAGAATGGGGGATAGATCTTATGGGTCCGTTTCCTAAGGTCGGTTCATTCCATTACCTTGTTGTGGCCATAGATTATTTCACAAAGTGGGTAGAAGCAGAGGCACTTACAAATATTACGGGGCGAACCGTAGCTCGGTTTCTTTGGAGGCAAGTCATTTGTCGTTTCGGTGTGCCCAGATCGGTTATTTCGGACAATGGAACCCAGTTCGAATCTAAGGAGTTCACAGCCTTGTGTTCAAAACTTGGCATCACTCAGCGTTTCGCATCGGTAGCCCATCCTCCAGCAAATGGACAAGTAGAACTCACAAACCGAACTTTGTTGCACGGGCTGAAATCCAGACTAGAAGATAAAGGAAAAAATTGGGTAGAACAATTGCCCCATGTGCTTTGGTGCCACCGAACCACGCCTAAATCAGCCACAGGAAAAACCCCTTTCGAGTTGGCCTTCGGGGTCAATGCAGTCATCCCCCCAGAAATACAAAATGGAGCCCCACGAGTTATGCACTTCGAAAGAGATCAAAATCAGAAAAACTTGGAGCTCGGCCTGGATCTGATAGAAGAAGTTCGAGACTCGGCCTATGTACATCAACTAAATTACAAAAATTTAGTTCGGCAACACTATGATGCTCGAGTCAAACATCGAGCCTTTGTACCAGGGGATTTAGTCTTACGAAACCGATCTATCAGCAGACCACAAGAACAAGGCAAGCTATTTTCTAATTGGGAAGGGCCTTATCGAGTAATCGAAGCTCGACCTACCGGAAGTTATATTTTGAAAGACTTGCAAGGACGATTGATTCCACGAACTTGGAATGCAGCACACTTGAGGAAATATTATCAGTAAAGCAGTTCGAGTTAAATAAGTAAAAGTTTGAAGGAAACAGAAAAGATCATTTTTATTCGATAATCAAGCTCGGTTACAAGGACGATCTGAAAAGTACAAAAAGTTCTTCGAAAGGGACCAGAATCAGAAAAAATTCTACTAAGTGTAAAGCCGATTACATCACTGCAACTGCATCTAGGCCTGCTACCTACATTCCTCACACAGCCGGAAGGAAGGGCAAGCCCGATCTAAGGGAAGGCCGATCTCAAGAAGGAGGAGCTTGGGAAGAGGCTTCATCCGCTATTTCCTGGGGGTCGGCCACCGGATCCTCTTCGACCTTTTCTAGAATGGGAACACCGATGTCTCGGCATTCTTGCTTGATTTCTTCTACTAGGTCGTAAGGATTGCGTCCCTCCGGAAGCAAAGAACCCTGGGCTATGGAGTCTTCTGGAGCACCTTCCGCCGACCTGGAGCTCTTTAGCTCATCCCAGCACAGAGTATACCCGCACTGGATTAACTCAAAAAAGCGCCGATTCATCAACTCCAGCAGGGTCCCTTCCTTGAAAGTTTTTAGTTCGGCCTGACGAGCTGCTTCAGCCTCTTCCGAACTGACCATCGCTGCAGCCTTCTTTGTAGCCTCTTCGGCAACTTTCTCCAGGGCAGTTTTCTCCTTCAGCCAGGAAGACTTTTCTTCTTTCAGGGCCTTTATTTCTGCTTCCAGGCCTTGGACCTTGGTCACCAGTTGGCTGGACTTAGTGCTCAGGTCTTGGTTTTGCTGCATTAGCCCGGTTTTTTCAGATTCAAGCCCTGAGATCTTGCTTTTCTCGAGCCCCAGCTGCAACTCCAGTTCCTCCACGGCCTTGTTCGGATTCTTCGACCTCTCCAGCTCATAGCTTTGGGCTAATATATCCAAAGCTGTTGTTCGTCTGTTTGTGGCCGCATAATTAAACAAGACCTGCAAAAATCCGATAAGAGGATAGTATGAAAGTAATGTCCCAGGTAACCTTTTATTTCAAAAAAAAAAAAAAAAAAACTTTTATCCATGTTCGGAAAATCACCTTTTTTATATGCAAGGCTATACGAGCCTCCTGTTCCACCACTTCATTCAAATGATCCCGGAGCTTCTCGTTGGCTCGGATAATCTCCTCGAAAGATTGAGAAGACTCGGCCGCCAATTCCTGAAATGGCATAAGATCCTCTGGTGGTGGTTCCGGCAAATCGACCTGGTGAATAGGCCGAGCTAGGGAGATCGGTCTTACTTTTTGATCTCTTAGCACGATGACCCTCTCTTTGGTCACTGGGTCTGCGGGACCCAACAAATCATCAGGATTAGGCAGCTCGGCTCCAGCGGGGGGGCCCGACAGAATTTGTGAAGCCTTGGCAGCCTTGGCTGCCTGGATTTCTTCAGGGGTCGGCCTGCTCTTTTTTGTGACCCGGGTCGTCAATGCCGAGCTGTGTGGATCGGAAACCTCTACCTCATCTGTAAGATCGATCTCAGCCGATCTTTTTGAAGATCCAGAAGCTGCGGCAGGTTTGTTGGTTTTTTTCTTCCTTCTAAACCCACCAAGACTACCTGAAAACAAGCAACATACAAAAATCAAAATTATCGAGCTGTGAAGGAAGAAGATATCATAAATAAAAAGTTCAAGGGACAGGTATTTACATTCTCCTTTCACACCGGGGGCTTGGCTCAGCCCGGCCCAAACCAGAAGACCCTCTGAAGGGGACCTAGCCGAGTATTTAACCGTACAGGTATAATTTCTTAAAATTTTATAATCTGACTGCACTACAGGGTTAGATATATCTCGGGTTTGATCAGCCGGAAGTATCACTTGAGACCAACGACAAGGTAAGTTTGCTTCATTGGCCTTTACCATAATATATCTAGCCCTCCAATTTTTGTTAGTATCCGGGGAGTCGGTCAGAAGGATAGGGCTATTCCTACGTTTTTGAAAGGTTACCCACCCCTGGCCATAAGGATACGAGCGGGCAGTGTAAAATTGAAAAAACAGATCTATCGAGGGTCGGATTCCGGCCCCAGCACATACGCACACAAATCCTATCAAAAACCTAAAAGCATTAGGAACTAACTGGCTCAGTCCGATATGCAAAAAATCCATCATCTCATTTAGAAAATCGGGAACAGGGAACCTCAGCCCGAACTTCAAGTGATATTCATAAACACCGACCCAGTTCTCATCAGAAATGCTATTTATCCTTTCTACGGAGGTCGGTAAGCGAATTTGGATATTTGGGGTTATATGATTGTCTGACCTAATTTTCTCTAAATCTGACCTAGTTATTTCCGAAGCTATATCTTGAGGTTTAAACTCATGGGTGACTGCCGAATCTACATAAAGCAGTACCAAAATCACGCACAAATAACAAATAAAATTTTATGTATAAACTGACAAAAACTTTAAAGAAACAATCAGGGAAAAACGCACTCACCTGCAGCCGGAACTCGATGCGATGCTCCGGTGCCGGAACTCATTTCTGAAGCCATAGCAGACAGACAAACAGGGACGAAAAGACGCCGACGGAACGATGGTAACAACAAAGTTGTAATACGAACGAGATCGAAGGATCGGAAAGAGAACACTTTCGGATTCCGGCAAAATTCGAAGACTCCGGCCGTCAGAAGGAGAGTAAATAATTTATTTCTCTTTTGTTCTTTCAGAAAGCGGTTTAGCAAATGGTGGCAATTGGTTATCATTCTTACGATTTTTATAATGGAAGCCTTGGGGAAATCAAAGGAACATGGGCAGACCAAAGGCTGTGCGCATTAATAGCACCTCGGGAGCATCAATGACCTTGGGAGATGTATCGGATTGCTACAATAAACAAAAAGGCGTATCCAGACTAATCCGTCTCTTCGAAATACCGATCTAAGGTAATGTAAAAGGTACGTCTTTATGATGGCATGTATCTGTCCGAAAACTATTCAAATTCTTTAGATCGATACTATAATTATTACTTATAGGTCGAATAAACACTGAATAAGTACCTAAGTCACAGATTCGGCTTAAATATGGATGTTGCTTAGCTCGGAAAATTAGCTCGAGTTAATATTTAGAAATTCATATCCTTTATTCTAAGCCTTAGCTCGGGAAATCCAAGGAGTATTAAGTTTTAGATCGGAAAAACCTAATACTGGGGGGGCTTGTTGATGTGCATAAAATTGAAATTTCCATTAGGCCTAGCCCAAAGGGTTAAAACAAAGAAACAGTAATATATAAAGAAGCCCAGATCTATGTTCAGGTCGGAAAGATTATAAACCTAATTTGTCTGTTATAAATTTAGATCGGATATAAATGCTCAGCTCGGTCCTAAAAGACTCAATAAACTCATGAAGGCTTAAGGTCGGAAAACATTATAAATCAACTTGGTAATTTTAGTCGGTAAAAACTTATCAACTCAGATCGGTCAAGATTGAGTCGGAAAAAAGTACAATTCTACTAGAGAAGCCCAGGTCGGCAAAAGCTTAATGGAGTTAGATCGGTCAAGTGTTGAAACTCATCTATATTTAGGTCGGTAATTTAGGTAAGATTAGATCGGTGAAGCCGACCTGAAATAAAGATAATAATATAAAATATCATGGTAGGGCCATTATTTTAATATGTGCAGATCAATTACAACAAAGGAGCCAAAGTTAAAGCCAGTTTTCCCGGAAAGGCAAAAAACATCATTGCAAAAGGAATAATTAGGAGCGTATGTCTCCATTACTCAGCGGAACCATCAAGAGTAAGCTTATAAATACTCAGGCACAAGCCTCATTCGGGTAAGTTCCAATCAGCTATTTCTGGCAATTCTCACTAGCATTTCTTAAGCTCTTCTCTCATTCACAATTTTTCTGAGCACTCTTGTTCTATATTGCTTATCTCTTTCATATTACTGACTTGATCGTCGGAGCCTATACAGGGGGGAAAGCCCCGCTCCTTTTCTGAATTGATCATCAATTGGTGAACGGAACAGTACGAAATCATCCAGTTTCATCATCTTTGCCAAGCTCAACAACTTATTAAATTTTTCCCTCAAATTGCTCATCTCCAGTTGGGCCATTGGGTTCCTCAAAGCTTCATTTGAATTGGGCTATTACTGTCTTCAAGAGTTCTTTTGGGCCGCGAAGAAGCATCGTTCCCTCATTGTAATTTTTGCGTCACATCAATTAGATGTGACCCTTCTCCCCCACAGTAATAACACTTTAAATTACTGTAGTTTTTCTGTCGAGATCTTCCACGAATGTCACTCCTCCCTCGCGAACGACTCCTCCCTTGATTCGAACTCTCTGCAACAGTTAGTGCTTATTCTTTTCCATAATCTTCTCATTCTCCCTCAGCTGTGTAACCACATCATCAAGTGTCAAGCTTGTCTTCCCAACAAGCATTGTTTACATAACTGGTTTATAAGATAATGGCAAAGAAGACAACAACAACAACAAAGTCTGCTCTTCATCTTCGACTTCCTCTCCCATGTTTTGAAGTCGGCATACTAGCTGATTGAACACGTTCACAGGATCATAAAAATTCCCTCCTTCATTTATCTCTAAGGTGTAGAGGTTTATCTTCATGCACAACCTGTTTGTTAGTGACTTCGACGCATATATGCTCTCCAACTTGTCCCAGATCCACTTCAGTATGTTTCCCTTCAGGACACTGTATTGAATTTCTGGAGCAAGTGCAAGTCGAATTGTACTAACTGCTTGCTTCTTCATTGTATCCCAATTTTTATCACTCATCCCTTCGGGCTTCTTATCTTCAAATGCCAAATCAAGATTATTCCACACAAGTAAATCTTGAATCATGCACTGCCACATCATAAAATCCATCTTTCCATCAAAAAGTGGAGTTTCAAACTTTTTCTCAAACATCTTCAAAAAATCCCAAAAATAACCCAAAAAAGTTTAGGAACAAATTGGGCTCCGTAAAATTTCAAAATAGAACAACCACTACAATATTTGAAACCACTAAAACAACCCCTCAATTTTATTCCCACAAACTTAGTTGCTCCGAATTTGATCACATTAAGAAATTAGAAAACCTCCACCCAGTCAACAACCGTGAAGGCCAAAACAAACAAAACTGTAATTTCTTTCAATCTGCAAATTACCTTAGGCCTACAATAAGCCCACTATCAAAACCTTGAGCTCTCTTTCTTACAGAATGAGCAAATCCAGCCTTCGCTTCACATGATGGAAATTTTACAAATTTCCTTTTCCTTCTAAAACTGGACCCCACAACTAAGGCAATCTCCAAATTCTAGCGAATTTGCACCCGAATCAACTTCTTCCGTTTGCTTCACACGGCAGCGGCGGTAAGCCAAAGTTCTTCTTCGATTAGCCGAAACGAAACCCGTTGCTACAATTCAACAGGAATTTCGCAACATTTCTTTTTTCTCTCCAAGCTCCTGATTTTCCACCTTCTAGAACCTGTCTCTGATACCACTTGTTAGGGAAAACACCCTTCAGGATCTTTAAACCACTTGTTGGAAGAAATATCCCAATAAGAACACTGCAGCGAGATTGAAAATAGAAAGGAAAAACGCAACAATTTAACGTGGTTTAATCCACGGGAATACCCACTATTCCAAACAAATAGAGAATTTACAGAATTGAAGAATTAACCTATTTGCCCTCAATTCTATTCTACCATTCCCCTCTTCTCTCTAGCACACTCTGTGTCTATAATGAGATCTGTCTACTGCTTTGCTCTGCTCTCTCTAGTCTATTACAAAAAATGCTATTTATAATAAAAACTGGGGAAACCCTATTGGGCTTAGATTCCTAATCTTTTCAGAATTAGAAATGTCTACCTAATATTAATTGTATTAAGAATTTGAGAAGATACCACAATATTATGTAGAGTAGCATTCAAAACCATTAGCTACACCCAAACTTGTTCAAAGAGGCCCAATTGGGTAATGTCTCAAACTTCCCTCACGTGACACATCAATGAGATAGTGACTTTGCACTATTAGATACCCCAGTTCAAGGTTGTTAAACTCGTATATTGGCCTAAACTCGTTTGGGGTCTAGAACCGGAATCGTAGAATCGGATCGTAGAATCGGACCTAGACTCAAAAAATAGGTTTAAAGTGTATAATTAATTCTAATAGTTTTCTCAATCACAATACATACACAAATTTATTAAAGAACCCAAAATAGAACCTGCATTCTGCATTTAATCCCAAATCCAGCAACATCCAATCCAGATTTAGGCTTCAGAAACTTTGCCCCCATCTCAGTTATCATGTGGGTGCTCTCCTAAGGCAGAGAAAGAATCTATGGCACTTTCTGTGTAGTCTTATTTATATAAGCCTTGTTTTGCAATCAAGAAAAGAAATATCCTAGCCTTTGTCACTTTCTCTATTTTTCTGTTAATCATTTTGTGTCATACTTAATTTATATCTTTCTCTCAAACTGCGTGATGCGATAAGCATAAAGTAATAGTAATCTAAACAAGTTTCTAACCTCCAAATAAAAATGTCGAGATAAGTAATCCAATGGCCTCTTCATGCAATATGCTCTGTTCTTTGTGCATATTCTTGGAATTAACAGATTAAAACTGCTGTAAATTTCTGCTAGTGTCGCTTTATTGTCGAATTACGCTTCTGGACAACAAAAAAGATAGTCTTAGGGAAGAAAACAACGGGTAACAAACAACAACTGAACTTAAGAACGATAGAAATGCTTAGGAAACCAACAAGCTCAAATGCAGAGTAAAAATGGATTATGAAAGGCTATTATCAAGGAGGGTAGCTGAAAATAATACCCCTAAAATCGGACCTTGAGCTGACCAGAAATCATAGAGCTTGCGCATCAGCATTTCTTCCTCAACCTACAAACGCCAAAAAGCCCACAAACAAAAGACGTAGAAACTCAAAAAAAAATCATCAAAAATGTAAGAATTAGGTCAAAGAATACCTGAAGCTTATGCAATTCGTGTGACAAAGACTTATAAGCATCCATGAAGAACTCATTCTGCTTCTCCAAATGCCTGCAGCCGAAGCAAAAACCAAAAATATATAAATTAACCATCCCAACCGATCATCATGACGCACGAAACGTAGTAAAAGAAAGAACCCACTAAATTTAGCGATTACCTTAGCATATCTTCAGTGTGTTGGGGATCTATTGGTCAATCTGCGCTTAGATTTTGAACGGTGGCGAACTGGCTGCTGCGGTCGGAAAAGGAACGCTGACCAGACGACGATCGCTTACAATTACGGGCGCAAAAGAAGGTTTTATTCTGAGCATCATTGTTGAACTCGTCTAGCCTCGTAGACTCGTCCGAGTCTACCGAGTCTGGACTGAGTCCAGCCATTTTACGAAATTCCAACGAGTCTAACTCGATCCGGCGAGTGGACTCGTAGACTCGGGCGAGTCTACGAGTCCACCAGCGAGTTTGACAACCATTCCCCAGTTCCTTCATTTCTATCTCCTGAAGCCATAGAAGCCACGATGCAACGCGTTGCAGAAGAAAACACCAATTTATCCACTATGCCATTGTGGTTCGAGGTTGCCCAAAGCGCGCTTGAGGTGTCTTAGAAAATCCTAAAGTACACAAGTCATTGTTAGTCCCAAAATTGAAATTGTTAAAGAAGATCTTCACTCCAATTGTTGCACACATAATGCCTACAGATAATCAGCTCATCGCTCGTATGCCGGCTAAACCGCACATTTCAACCACATCGGCTGTGCCGCAATCACCACAAGGCCGCAGTGATGGCAACCACGAAGACAAAGGGGAGGCAACTTATGGCCCCTGGGAAACTGATGTCGATGGCGAATTTGGGGACGAAGAAGAAAATCATAACATAGGGCCCAAAAACCAAAACGGGCCGAAGACTTACTTTGAGTATCATCTCTGAAAGAATGCAAAAATAGATTATAGAAAATTTAACAAGTTGGGCAACAGAATGTAAGCAATGGGGGTTTATTTTGTTTTTCTTTCTTTCTTTATTTTTAAGCAATCAATAAAAAGCGGTAACCAATCCCACACTTCTAAATTAATTTTTAATACAGGAATTTAACCTTATATTTTTCATTTGATACCCCTACTAATTTGAGTGAATCTTACATGCTCGTAAACAACTAGATTTTGTTGAAATTCGAGTATAGGACCATTTGGAAATTACTATTCAAGTTGGGAACGAAAAGAAAATTTTTTAAAATTGAGAGATTAGAAAGATCCAAATTAAGGGACCAAAAGAGTGATGTAATTACGCGTCACTATAATTGGCAAAAACTTATAAAAGAAGGGTTCTACTGTTTGACAATTTTTATTTTTTTTTCCTTTTAGAAACAAGTGAACTATTTTTTTTTTTAAGACGGGTATTAAGTTTAGCCTAAAAAATATCGTGTGTATGTTATGAAATACTATTACTAATTTGGTCCATCCAAACTTTATAGTTGAGGGACGTTAACCCTCTTGAAGATATGGAAAAGTGCATTTTGAGGATGCAAAATGCATTTGGAAAACATGGAATTATGCTTCACAAGGGATGGGCGTGATGTTTGAAAAGGCAAGTTCGATAAAAGGAATTGCCACCTCCTCCAGGGCTACAAATTGCTTAGGATTATTCAGGACTCAAATTAATTACCTAAGTGGATTGTGGGTTCTGCCGATCTCTCATCAATAACTTAAAAGGTTGAGTTTCAATGCTGACAAAAAAGAATTTCCTCAATAAATTATCTCCCAGTAAATTATAAGATATAACACTTAAAATAATTCATTTATTATTATTTTATCGATTGATATCTTTACATTTTAAAGCTGAGTAAATTATAATCCAACATAACTATATTAATAAGTGTTAAAAAACTCAAAACTTAACTTTTTTCTCTAATGGAATATGAAATCTTTTTTAATGAAATGGAAAAACTATGGGGAAAATTTTGCATTAGGGGAAGTAGAACTTTTAAAAGTATTAATAGGGGTGTAGTTTTTGCATAATCTCTAATAAGGGAAGTAAATTAGCAACCAAAAAAATAAAAATAAAAATATATAGATGTTGACATATATACCCTCTAACAAATTAAAGGAATAAATTTTTTTTTTCCTTTCAATTAATCGTTTCTTCTCCTTCTCCTCCAACATAAGCCTCAAATTATACATTGTTCATCTTTCATCTTCGTTGGTTCATTCTCAATTCTAAATACAAAAATTTCAATGCCATTACAAGTTATCATTGCCACTCACTCAGCACAGACGACATTCTCATCACCGGCCCTCCCTAGTTTCTCCTCAGGCAAGTCACAATAGTTGAATAAATGAGAAGAAGAGATACGCAGATAGAAGGAAAGACATGGATGAGGTGAAAAATATCCAACAGGAAATTGGGGAACTCAAATTCGATACGCTCCAATTTGAAAGCCAAATTGTAAAAGGGGAAACTTTTGGAACGAAGTTTCAGCTTTGGATTCGTCTCTCTTCCAACTACCAAAAAAAAATTGTCCAAAACATGTTTTGTATAGCTTTTCTTGATTATTTGGAGTAAATTTTTGTTCATCGTAACCATAATAGCGATTGATTTTGATTGTTAAAGGGTTCATTTTTGTTTTGTTTTCCATATTTCTGTTTTGTTCTATTGTGGTCTAGATAAAAAAATTAGGAAATTAAGTAAAGTTGTGATTGCAATTGTTATGGATTTCCTTTCCTGTTGAAAGTTTGTATGTCTGTGTTATTGCTAACCAGGTGTTGTAGGAATATGTGCTTATACTTTTCTTCTTCTTTTTTTGAACTGATGGTATCTTGTTGCTGGATACATATTTGATAATAATGATGATATGTCATTGCCAGCTACTCTAAGAACATAAAATCATAGACCTATCGTTCCCTTGATTCTATAGTAGTCGTACTTGTAGATGCAGTGTTTGGCTGAAAGAGGCAAATTACACAACAATACCATCATTGGACTTGTGCAATATTTTGAGCTTATCGCTTCTGATATTTTCCTTGTATTTATTTTGAGTATGATCAATCTAAACCCTTCATACTCGTGTATCAGATTGGTGTTTCTTTGATTGTCTTCTGTGTAGTTTCACATGTGCTTTTTTACTGCTATTTCAGGTTCTAAAAGTGCCATGTGCAACTAGAGATCCCCAAGTTTCGGAGTACTATACATATAATGTCAACCTTCACGATAACCAAAATCAATGTAGGGTCTGTTCTTTTCGTTTTGGTTTTGATTTTATTTTTGGTTTGAACAGTAAATTTAATGTATTATAATTATTTTTCATCATTTATAATACAATTGTTTTACTATTCAGATATACCATTTTACATTTTCAATATACTTTTTACACTAAAAAATTATTTTCTAAAAGCATGTTTTGAAAACCGATTTTAAAACATCATAAAAAACAAGCCGGTAATTGAAACAAAATTATGGTACACTTCACATCAGAAAAGCTGCATCTCATTTGGCAACTTAATCAAAACTTGTACAGCTAACACAATTCAAAAATCTCTAACTTAAAGAATTAAAGAACATAGTTGGGGCTGTTCATACTTCCCTTTGGGTTTTGTACTAAAGCCAAATAAATAGATTGAATTTATTTTTGTTGCCATGAATTAAGAAATCTAAAGGGTTACACACTAAGAATTAATTTCTAGGTTAAATGAGACTAAATGTAATTATATGATAATTACATGGATTACTTGAATTAATAATTAATCTATAAATATTTAATTTGCAAATTAATTATTTCAAATAAAGTTTGAAATAAAAGGGATTTACCTAAAAGATACATAATTATTGTATCTCTTATTATTTGATAAAATATATCAGGTAGTTGTCATCATTTAGGATAACTACTACGTTTAAATAATTACTAGATAAAGATCTAGTAAATATTTATCAAGTAATTTTATTTGCTAAACCCTAAAGCATCAGGGTCATTAATCAGAGAATGACTGAATTTTCTTCTTGCGTACAACAAACTCTTTTGAAAATAGTTTTCTCTGTTGTTCTGATTATTGACCAAGCTAGCACGTTAACCTGCTGCAGTCAATCCTGTGAGGTCCTCAGGAATTGTTCATGTGGATACCTTTAGTTTGCGGCTGTTTGATCCACACTCCATCTGATTACTGGACTTGCAATCAGAGATTACTGGATCAGGTATGATATTCTTTACAGCATTTTATCAATAAAACTTGGCATTTAAGTATAGTAGATACTTACACCCTCAATTTCAAGACATTGATGATCACATGCCATGATATCATTTTATAGGCGCTTGGGAAAGACGCAAGTGGCTAGTCTTTGTTGTCTTGGTGCACCGTATATGCTGCCTGCATTGCAGTAGGACCGAGGGCGATAACTGTGGCAATGACCGAGACGAGAGACATGGACTCCCAAAATAATCGCGTTTTAACATCGCATACCACTTTGTGAATTTGGCTACAAAGTACTTATGCCACCAGTCTCTGCTGTACTCATTGAGCTCCCTACGTTCCTGCACAAAATAAAATTCCTTTGGGTCCGCCACATTCTCTTTGTAGAGATTGTTGAATTTAGACTATGTTCTTTTCTATTCTATTTCAGGAAAAGTATCACTTTTTTCTCAAAAATATTACACAAAGAAACAACATCATTTTTACCATTATTTTTACTAAATTCACAATTCAAAATTTAAAATTCTCTCTAAATCTTCACTCACATAAATTGTGTTATTCATTACACTTTTTCTTCTCTTTCTTACACAAATTCCAAAAAAAAAATTCCCTCCAAAACAAATTTCTTCCCTAACAAAAAAATTTCTTATCCAAATGACTAAGAGAACAGAGCCTTAGTTTGTCTTCTGAAGTTGAGTGTGTGTCCGATACGAGGGTCGACTTTGAAATAATGAACTTTCAAGTTATTTTCGATGTCGAAAGAGATATCCAACGCGCTGCGCAAGTTTGGTTGGAATCTTGAATTTCTATTTGTTTATCTTGAGGCCGAGTTCCAAAACTGAGGTCTGTTCTGAATAACAAATAGGAGAAATAAAATTTAGGATAAATCACTTTTGTGGCTTTTTTTTTTTCCCGAACATAATGAACCTTACCTTGGAGTACAAGAAAATGATGGTATATATGCAAATGATAATACCATAAATCACTTTGTTGCTTTTTTTAAGTTGAGATTTCGTCTCCGAAGTTTAACCTATGGTATCTATAGTTCTAGTAATTTTGATTAATTTTCAAAATAAAAAGGATTCATTAAAAATAATAGAACTTTACAATAAGATGCAAAAGTGTGATTTGAGCCGTGATACCAAATTCTCAAGATCTCTAATCTTCAATAGTAATATCAATTTAATCTAAAAGTACAATGGGTAACTGTCTATTTCTAAAACACTACAAAACAATTGTCATGAACAATGTTATACGAGGGTAGCATTTGCCCTTAATTTATTAATGCTTTCAACATTTAACTAATAATCCACTATCCAGCAAAGTGAAATTCTTGTGTTGTGCTTTTCTTTGTAGTTACTTGCATAAAATGATTACCCCTAAAACAAAGGGCATGTTATTTACAGTACCCAATTTACTATTCACAAGACATTTTTTAAAATTTTTAGTATTTAAAAGACAAAAATATCCTTATCTATATTTTGGAGAAAAACTTCCACCATAAAATTTTCACTTACCTATTTTCACTCTCTACACATGAACGGTCCATATTGCACCACAAGTAAACAATTTACACATTTGTTTTGCTTAAAATTGGAATTTTTTTGAAATTTACTGCCCGATATACAATCCAGCTCGGCGTAAGTGACATTTTTAGAAAATCTCGCCAAAGGACACCAACACTTTCTCAAAATCTCGCTTGTTCTTGGTGGGATTTTCTAAAAATGTCACTTGTTACTGGCGGGATTTCCTCAAAATCTCGCCACAAGACACCAACATTTTCTCAAAATTTCGCCTATTTTTGGCGGGCGACATTTTTTTAGGAAACCAACATTTTCTCAAAATCTCACTTGTTTCTGGCAGGATTTTCTCAAAATCTCGCTTGTTCTTGGCCGGATTTTCTCAAAATACCGCCACAGGACGCCAAAATTTTCTCAAAATATTGCTTGTTCCTTGCAGGATTTTCTGAAAATACTGCCATAGGACACCAACATTTTCAATGGTAAAAACCCTTCACAATTAATGAAGGGTACTTGAGTAATTTCACACCAAAATGTTCCTTTGAATAGTAAAATGAGTCTTTTGAATAACAATCGCCAAAACAAAAGGTAAATTATATTTACTCTCCTTGAAATATTAGATATGCAATATTTCATAATATACACGCGATACTTTTGAGGTTAAATTCGATAATTATATTATTAAGTAAAGTACCATTTGTTTCTTAAAATAAAAAATAAAAATAAAAATAAAAAAGAAACCATGCGCCGAACTGTCCGATAGGTTGGATACAAGTCTTTGCCAAAAATTGAACGTTAAGGGGTAGTGGTAGTTTTATGAAACGTTGAGGTTCATTTAGTAATTTTCAAAAATCTTGAGAGGGTGAATGTAATTTACACAAAGGATGAATTACATTTACCTCCCCCGAGGTTTGGTCAAATTACAAATAATTTCTTGTAATTCTTAAAATTACAAATACCTCCCTGAACTATTAAAAAAAAATTTTGTTTTGTATTTATTTTTTCAGTAGCCACTACTACAAAAAGGGCTTTCAATGGTGGTTTTTAAGGGCTTTTAACGGCGGTTTTCGGCCTTTCTATCTGGCAGCCGTAGAAAGTTTACAGACTTTCTACGGCGGTTCGGAACTGCCGTAGAAAGTGGTGACTTTCTACGATGGTTTAGTTATAAACGGCCGTAGAAAGTCTGAGATTCAGACCCAAACCGCAATAGAAAGCGAGAAATTTCTCTGGTTTAAAGCAAAACCTGTTGCTAAAAGTTTAAAATTAATACAAATATCACCAAGATACAAGTTAAAAAATCGCTATTATATTACAGGGGCATAGCCAAAAATATTTGTACAACTATAATATCAACAAGTTTCATTACTATCCATCAACTACGGCTAATGCTCCACAATATAACTAGCGCAAATTTTTCTCATAGCATCTAAATCCACATTGCTTAATGGAGTGTGATCGAGCTTGAAGTACTGCAACAGAGTATAAATTCAAACATAATTGAGTAGCAAAATTAAATACAATCAAATAAGTTATGAGAAATCAAATACCTTTTTGAGTGCCAATGTATCGAATTTCATTGCGATTTGGTACATGTAGTGCATGACATAGTAGCCACACTCCCAGTTGGACGTTTGCTTTTTATGCTAATGACTATTAATATACAAGTTAGAAGATCATACAATTGTATACAACACAATGTTAAATAAAAAATTCAATAAGAACCAATTTTACCTTAACTACTATCCATTCAGGTTGCATATGCACATTTCTCGGCAATCCTAAGAAAGCTTGATAATTAAACATCACCCTATAAAAATGAAAGCGGAATGAAAATAATTAGCAACATATGTAGATATGATTGGCATTAGAAATTATATATGCATTCTAACATTAGTTAATATATATAACTCACTCGTCTATAAGTATTACTGCCTCCTCTTTTTGTGGGTTTTGTAATGAATCAAACTAGTAGACAACCTTTTCAATCGGTCTAATGGCTATAAGCATCCAATGACCACTGCAAACCAAAAATTCAATGACCTCAGTTCTTTAAATCAGTGTTTCTTAAAAATTAGAGAAACGCTTACAGTGTTTACCTCTGAAGATACGGTACCAGATAAATTTCTTTATTCCGATCCTTCAAGTTTCGTGCAATGTATTGTACCCTATCTTCATATGTGTTTCCTAATACCGTGACATGATTAGCTGAGAGAAACCCTATCCCCTTCTGGTCATTCACTTCAATCAAATCATATAAAGCTCTAGAGAATTTACATTATCATGCATCATTGGTCAGTCTAGGCACATGGAATGCATACTATATATAACAATAATCTGAAATAGGTTATAAAATTAAGTGGAAACTCACTTGGTGAACAATTGCCTCAAATAGTTTGTGACCATGTTTTCTCTTGACAATAATTCACCGACATCCATTCGTAGGATGATCCACACCTATGATATCTCTTGTCAATTGAAACAAGAAGCAAGTGAAGTTTGAATCTTTCTCTATTCGGAGTTTTAACTCGTGCAGTGGATCAGATGTCGAAAAGGATGCCATTTCATTTGGAGTGGTCGAAGAAGATTTTATCTCATCCATAGAATTGAAACGATCTTTTTGTTTTTAAACATTTATCCACCTAACACCATTTGAAATAACATTAAATATACAAAACTGTATGAAGTAATTCACAAATAAATATAAGAATATACCTATTTTACTAGATCGGGAATAAGCTCAATCAAATGTATAGGCCATTCCACGAAAAAGGATTGGGACATTCCCACAGTTGAAGCCTCTTCCTCAGGAAATGGTAGTGGGGCAAAGTCATCATATGAAATTTTAATTATAACCCTCGCACAACCTTTCCGTACCTCGCGGCCGTGGTGCTTTAGCAGTAACCATATGAAAGAAATTATACAAACAAATATGACAGTGGAAACATATAAATGTACTTTAATTACCTTGTATTCACCTAAAGAACTCACATCTTCCAAGTTTGTTGGAATAGGGCTATTCTGAACCTTATTCAAATTGTCGGGTCCATAGATGAAACAGGTATCGTAAGTAACTCAGGTAAACTTGCAGGGATAAGAGGAGAAAAATTTTGCCTATGAGGTTCTTTAGGGTGTAGCGTAGGACTCACAGTGGAAACATTGCTACCATGGACCTCAAACATCTCTGGGGTTATTCCGGAGGTTTCTGGGTTCAAGCTCTGAGCTTTGGCACTATTGAGGACAGTGGCTCTTACTGTTTCATAGTCAGTCCCCATCTTAGTACATATAAACCCAACCATCATCTTAAGATTTGTTTGACATTCATCGAGCTGGGCAGTAGTTTTCTGAAGCTTTCTTTTAGTTAAATCTAGTTCATCTTTAAGTGACGGGTTTGTTTTCAGGAAAACCCCTGTGATACGTGCCCTGGTAGAATGGCCACGAACACGACTAGGGTGATCGGTTTTTCCCATTGCCTTGACAAGAATGTCATTCCTACCCTCTGCAACTTTCTCCCCTTGGGACTAGCGCAAACATAGATTTTCCTAAATGTTTTGCCAAAAATATGAAATGTAAATAGATCAATTATAGTTTTAATTATATGCGTAGCTTAAAGAACTGAAACATAAGAAAATGTATGGTGTAAACTTACAATTTCACTTCCAACACGACCAGCCTCTGTGGTAAAGTATTCGCCTTTTTTGTTTGTGTTCACCTGTCTTCAAAGTAGATGCCGGCTTGGCCCTGCATAAGGTTCTTCCCCTTCTTCTTCGGACGTACCATCCTCTAAAGCCTTCTTCCCAGTTGCAATCAGAGCCTCTTCATGCAAATTCTTCTTTAGAAGTCGGTATCCACCGCTAGATAAATTATGGTAAAAAGAATTTAAAGCGGCATTCTTTTGCGCTTTTCCACGAATTGCCTAGAGAAAAATACAATGAAAAGTGATTATCCATAAACTGAGCATTTCAAATATCCAAAAAGAAGAAGGAAATGAATTTCAAACCCACCTTCCATTCTTCTGTTTCGCGGCTAGCCTTAAACTTTAGCCATATCTCCCTAGGGAGATATTTATATTCAAGGCATGGGTCCTCACCCTGCAAGTCGCCATTTACATATCTACCTAAAAAGGATTTCCAATCTTTCCAACGTTTACCGGTATAAGAAATCCACTTGGTTTCGAGTTCTTCAGTTGATTTAAAAACAAATAATGCCTACAGTAAACAATAGAAGTACAAATTTAGATAAATTTGGTTCATTTGTATGAATGGGTAAACAAACAATGCATTATAATTTTGTAGAATACCTGTATTTCCATCCACACTCTCTTCTTGATCTCGTCAGGGACTTTGTGCCATGATGCATATTCCATAATGTCCACTTTGCTCCAGACCGTGAATGCTACGAATGTAATCCACTTTGTATGATAATTTTTAGACTCATTTTTGGAATTGAACGAAATCTCAAGAGTTTTCCCCTTCATACGCATTTCCAAAAAATCGTTGCAATTTGTAGGCCCTCTACCTCTTTGAGCTCTAGTAGAAGACCCATCTCCATTGCGCTTTCCCTCATCACTATGCTCCTCATTGCGTTTTCTTTTCTGGGCCATTAGCTTGCCTTAAACTTCATGTAAAGACAAAGAGAAAACAAGATAACATCTTTGCATTTAAAGAAAAGCTTTAATTTCAAAACCCAAGCGCCATTGAACACTTTAAACCAAAGGGACAAAAAACAAGAATGCTTGTAATGTTTAAATTTAAAACGCAATGTACATTTCGCAACGTCAACTATTGACAACTAGCATTTCACTCGTTTCTAATAAATGATAAAACCAAAATATAGTGAGAAAGGTAAAAGCTTAAAGGAGGAGTACTTCACTCCTAAAAAATACTCTCCTTCCCTAAAACAAGAGAAGTACTTTGTGCTTTTGCAATAAAGAAGCTTTATATTGATGCAAAGATAGCATTACGTTCAATAGATTAGGGGCATTCATGACATTAAACCAAGGGAGGAACACAACTTCAACTCAACCACAAAGCATTATCCTCCTTAGCACTAAAGGAGAAACACTAAATCGCAAAAGGTAAAAGATTTAAGGAGAAGTGATATTTCAAACTCAACATTTATAAAAAAAAATCCCCCTCATTACAGAGAACGATTCACAAAGCATATTTCACGCATTTCAAACAAAGATAAGGGAAAGGGAAGAGGAGAAAGTGATATTTGCAATACATAAGTGCCATTATCCAACTTAAACCAAAGGAGCCCCAAAAAAGTGGACTTATAAAGGATACCATTGATAAAGCACTTCACATTTCACAACCAACAACTAACGAGAATAATCATTTCTACTAAAGGATAAATCCAAAATATAGTGAGAAAGGTAAAAGCTTAAAGGAGGAGTACTTCACTCCTAAAAAATACTCTCCTTCCCTAAAACAAGAGAAGTACTTTGTGCTTTTGCAATAAAGAAGCTTTACATTGATGCAAAGATAGATTTACTTTCAATAGATTAGGGGCATTCGTGACATTAAACCAAGGGAGAAACACAACTTCAACTCAACCACAAAGCATTAGCACTAAAGGAGAAACACTAAATCGCATAAGGTAAAAGATTTAAGGAGAAGTGATATTTCAAACTCTACATTTATAAAAAACAATCCCCCTCATCATGGAGAACGACTCATAAAGCATATTTCATGCATTTCAAACAAAGATAAGGGAAAGCGAAGAGGAGAAAGTGATATTTACAATACACAAGTGCCATTATCCAACTTAAACTAAAGGAGCCCCAAAAAAGTGGACTTATAAATGGTACCATTGATAAAGCACTTCACATTTCACAACCAACAACTAATGAGAACAATCATTTCTACTAAAGGATAAAACCAAAATATAGTGAGAAAGGTAAAAGCTTAAAGGAGGAGTATTTCATTCCTAAAAAATACTCTCCTTTCCTAAAACAAGAGAAGCTACACTCAAAAGGTACTTTGTGCTTTTGCAATAATTAAAAATGCTTTACATTGATGCAAAGATAGCTTTACTTTCAATATATAAGGGGCATTCAAGACATTAAAACAAGGGAGCCCCAAAGAAGGAACCCTATAAAGCTTAAATTCCACAAAGTGGACTCAACAACCAAGCATTTTCCTCATTATCACTAAAGGAGGAACACTAAATCGACTAAGAACCGAAATCATACACCAATGTTCTCAAATTAATCAAGCAAAACTGAAATCAAACACTAAGGTTCTCATCTTAGTGAAGGAAAACCGAATTGAAAGGGTACTTAATTGAAATCCCAATCAAACACCTAGGTTCTCAACTTATATAGGACAAAACACGAAATTCAACAACCAAACCAATTCAACCAACAATCGATAAATCCCAAAGCAATCCAATCATTCATCACTAGCATCAAACCCGAAATCAACATTGTGAACAAAAACCCTAGTCCAATCGGAAGTAATTAAAAAATGGAAGGTAACATTTCAAAAGCTTTAAAATGCAAGCATAGAATAGTAATGGTGGATTGCACTCCTACATCCAAGGCTGAAAATATTGTTGGGGAAAATGGAAGAAATGGTGGCCGGGGTCTGGACACACAAAGCTCGGACCTTGGTCATCGAGGACCGATCAGCAACGCCAAACAGCCGCCGGGAAGCGCGGGAAAAGGGCGGATTTAGACAGGTGGCGCCGGCGACGGCTCCTGGGCACGACGAAACTGAACCGGGGTGGGAGAGGGGAGAGGGGAGAGGGAAACAAGGGAGAAGCAGGGGAAATGAAGAAGGAAATGAGAGGGGTTAGTTCAAATTATTTGAACTTAGACCGGTGGGTTAGTTCTACGACGGTTCAACCAAAAACCGCCGTAGAAAATACTTTCTACGGCGGTTCAAAGTGAAACCGCCGTAGAAAGGTTACCGTAGAATGGTTGGTTCTACGACTGTTTTTCTTGAACCGGCGTAAAAGAGGGGGAAAAAATTGGAGCCAATTTCCGCGCGCGCATATTTTCCTAATTTCTATTTTTTTCATTTTCATAAATTAACCCCACAATTTTGTAAATATAATATTACATACCCAATTTACATTGTATTTATTAATTATGTACAGAAGCTCGCCTTTTATGAACTATTTAATAATTAAATTTCAAATTTTCCCGTGAACTATTTCCACCGAAAATTTTCACGTACTATTACACAATAATTATAGGTAAAAGCTCAAAATTAATAAATTTCGTAAATTACATGTAAGATTCGATAAAGTAATAAACTTCATTATCTTCCCTAAATGTTCTGCGTTTTCGACTTCGGCGAACGGGATAAAATAATCAAATCGATTGATAAATGCATTAAGTATGTAGTATAAGAAAAATGAATTCTTAATGGCCCAATAAAAAAATAAAGCAATACTTACTGGATTTCATTAGCTATATATATATTTGCAATTAAGGATGATAATATTAATCGTATATGTATAGTGAAATACATTATTTAGTATGTTGCTAAATATAATGTATTTTATTTACTTGCAACGGTTGATCATTATTAATATTATCAAAGTACATGTAAGCTTCATTATCTTCCCTAAATTTTCTGCATTTTCGACTTGGGCGAACGGGATAAATTAATCAAATCGATAAATGCTTTAAGTAAGTAGTATAAGAAAAACGAATTCTTAAGGGCCCAATAAAAAAATAAAGCAATACTTACTGGATTTCATTAGCTATATATATATATTTGCAATTAAGGACGATAATATTAATCGCATATGTATAGTGAAATACATTACGTACATTTATTATGTTGCTCAATATAATGTATTTTGTTTACTTGCAACGATTGATCATTATTAAATTGCATATTCAATATTACATTCCCAATTGAAAAAAAGAATTTTCATTGAATTTATCGTAGGTTTTGTACTATTTAGTTTATGTGTTTTTAATTAATTATCTCTAGTTTAATAATTAAAGGCAATCAATAATTGCAATTATGTTAAGATAAAACAAAAATAGCTTGAAAGAATTAATATTCTTTACAATTGGGTACAAGTACTCAATGTCGTATCCATGTATAGTCTTAATAATTTTCTAGCGCTTTTGTATATCTCGTACACATGCATGCTAGTTAAGAGGCGAAAAATAGAAATAGGTTGCCGCCGGTACGAAGCGCGCCTCAATAGAAATTATATTGAAGAATGTCTATAAAATAATAGAGATTTATTAATCGATAAACAAATAATTAATTCATTTAGCGGTCAATAACTAACCTCACTAAATGAATATCTTTTTTTCGATGCACAGAAAAGTAATTTATCAAGAGTTAAATATAAAATCAAAACAAAAATCATTGTAGAGCTTCCCCAGTAAATTTTACCAAAACTACTCCTTGTAAAAAAAATGGAACATTTAATAAAAAATAAAAAAACAAGGAAATCAATTTTCCAGAAAATTCGACAGAGTCTCCCCTATAAATGTAACATACTCCCTGTCAAGGATATGCACATAATTAAATACTTCATTAAGATTCCAACTATTTTAAATAATACGGAATTCCGTTTAAAATCAATTCCGACAGAGTCTCCCCTGTAAATTTAACCAAAACACCCTGTCATCCTAACATCAACACAAAAGCTTCACACAATTTCTAGCAATAACAAATTCATTTCTAAACATTTCGCTACATGCAGTTCCCTGAAAATTTTATCCCGTGATTGCGCAACTTCATACAAGTTGTGACCTGTTTCAATTAGATAGTACGAAGGATAAAATAAATGTTGTTATAGAATTATGTCCATATAGTTTCATTCAAATCAAATATACATATATACATATACACACACACACACACACACACCCACCCACCCACACACAAAACAAACAATATACCTGAAAATGATTCTTAACATATTCTCTTTCTCTTATGGGACACTTGATCCTCGAACCATAATCCTTCGCTGTGGTCATCACGAAGTATGTATTTATCAAGTTCCCTATCTTCTTCAATTACTATCGATTCAGGTAACCCACTAGAGAAAGGACCCGCCTCATAAAGCCCTTCTTCTGTATCAATCCCTTCCACTCCATGATGTTGTTTACCATGAAGAACAATAGACCAATGTTCGTCACAAGGATCGGTGATATAAAAAACCTGTTTCACCTGCGATGCAAGTATAAATGGTTCCCCCTTGAAACCCTCTCGATCAAGGTCAACCAAGGTAAAACCCAATGGATCATCAGTTCGAAACCCATTATTGTTATCAACCCATTTGCATCGAAATACAGCTACTTTGAAATAGACATAGTCAAGCTCCCAAATATCTTCAATCACCCCGTAATATGCCATGCTTGCATACATTGGATTTTTATCCTTCCTGCTAGAAACATGTAAAGCCTCAGAGATTAATGTAACACCACTGTTTTGTGCCGTGCTCTTCTCATCTTGTCTCTTAGTAGCAAATGAATATCCATTTATGTCATAGCCTGAAAATGCTCGTACCACATGGCTGGGCTTAAATGCCAACCATTTTAATGACTCCGAAACTTCTTTGCCTATGACAGCATTACCAAACCAATTGACAAATGTCCGAATATGTTCATTGAGCACATTTTGATCTGTCCAAGCAGGATAAGACGTTCTTATTGAATGCATATGGTCTCGCACATAAGGCTCAACTTTTTCAAAATTACGCAGTATGTAGAGATGCGCCTTCATCAATTTAACATTAGAAGGCGTAAACATTTTTCCTCCCCTTATGCCCATACCTGTAATCCTCCCATCGTACCGATTCTTAGATATTCCAATTGATGCTATATTGGGCAAGTACTCAGTGTAAAACTCAATTACCTCCTCAGCTATATAACCTTCAACAATACTAGCATCAGGACGATAGCGATTCTTAACATACCCCTTAAATACTTTCATATATCGCTCAAATGGGTACATCCATCGCAAATGAATAGGCCCGCAGATTTTTATCTCTCTAACCAAATGAAGCACCAAATGTACCATAATATCAAAAAAGGTGGGTGAAAAATACATTTCTAATTGACAAAGGACAACAATTATTTCATCTTGTAACTGATCAAGTCTTTCACGCTCGATAACCTTGCTACATATAGCATTGAAGAAGAAACAAAGTCTTGTTATACTGGACTTAACATGCTTGGGCAATATCGAGCGAATAGCTACAGGAAACAATTGTTGCATTAAGGCATGGCAATCATGAGACTTCAAACCAACAAGTTTTAAATCTTTTACGAAAACAAGTATACTTACATTTGAAGAATATCCACATGGAACTTTGATGCTACGCAAACTTGAACACAGTTGTTTTTTCTCTTTTCTGGACAAAGTGTGACGGGCAGGGGGTAGATATGTGCGTTGTCCTTGAGCTACCGGTGCTGAATTTGATATTATGTTCATATCAACCATATCAAGTCTCGCATTATAACCATCCTTAGTTTTACCAGGTATGTTCAAAAGCGTACCTAACAGGCTTTCACAAATATTTTTCTCAATATGCATAACGTCGAGACAATGTCTGACATCCAAGTTCTCCAAGTAGGAAAGTTCAAAAAAGATGGATTTTTTCTTCCAACAACATGTATCATTATTGCTTGACTCCGAAGGTTTTCCAAACTCCACATTAATGTCCATCACACGAGCTTTCACCTCTGGCCCGCTCAAGGGTTCTGGAGCTTTTCTAAACTCTTAAAATCCATTGAATGCTCATACGGCGATACGGATGAGTGTCGGGAAGAAATCTACGATGCCCAAGGTATACTGTCTTCCTTCCATGTGCAAACTGACAAAAATCTGTACTCTGCTCACATATAGGGCATGCTTTATGCCTTTTAACAGAGTACCCAGACAAGTTTCCATATGTAGGAAAATCATTAATGGTACAGAACAACATGGCATGTAATGTGAACATTTCTTCACGGTATGCATCAAACACAAGTGCGCCTTCATCCCATAACTTTTTCAAATCTTCAATAAGAGGAGCAAGATACGCATCGATGTCATTTCTTGGTTGTCGTGGGCCTGAAATCATTAGAGACATAAGTATATACTTGCGCTTCATACACAAGTAAGACGACAAATTGTAAATAACCAACATCACCGGCCATGAGCTATGTGTACTACTCAGACTGCCAAACGGGTTCATTCCATCAGTACACAAACTAAACCTCAAATTTCTAGCTTCTCCCCCAAATGAAGCATACATTGAATCAATTTTTTTCCACTGTTTCGAGTCTGATGTATACATTATCACCTTGTCATCATCACTAGGAATACACCGATCTGAATGCCATGTCATAAGTTTTGCATCTTTTGCATTAGCGAACAACCGTTTAAATCTCGGTATTATAGGAAGATACAACAGAACCTTCATCGGCGACCCCTTCTTTTGCGCATCAGTACTGTCTTCAACCTCATCACATAGCTGCTTGTTTTTGTATCGTGAAGTTTTACACTTAGGACAAAGAAATAAATCCTTATACTCATTGTAGAGGACGCAATCGTTTGGGCAAGCGTAGATCTTCTCATACTTCATACCCATTGGACACAATTTTTTTTTCGCCTCATAAATTCGATCTGGAAGTTCATTATCTTCTGGAAGCATATCTTTCAATACCCTCAATAAGGCTGTAAAACTAGCATCTGACCACCCATTTGCCGCTTTCAAATTAAACAACTTCATAACACTAGACAAGCGTGTATATCTCGTGCAACCGTTGTATAGAGGCTTCTCATTGTCACTCAAAATGGAAGCAAGAACTTCCGGTTTATCAGCAAAATCCTCAGCCACATCCTCAATCATGTCATCTAATCGATCTCTAGTAATCCCATCATCTCCTTTTGCATGAGATTTTCTTTGCTCAGGAAAACTATCAATACTTTCACCATGCCAAATCCACAATTTATAAGAAGGATCAAATTCATTCCTATATAAATGGAATCTTATTGTATCTGAGTTATCAAACCGCGCACCATTTTTGCAAGCTTTACACGGACAATGGACGTACTTTGTATTCTTATAAGCCAATTCAATGAAATTCTCAACTTCTTTCGCATAAAAATCGGAGGTCCGATCACCATACAACAAGATATTTTGATCCATGCGTAACTAACACCTTGAAATAATTAAAAAAACCAAATAATAATTCAACAAATAATGTAGAAAGTATCAAGTTGCATGCTTGTCTTAGCACATGTCATACTAATGTTACTCATATAATCAAAACTAATATAATACCTCAATGAAAAAAATAATTCATAACCAACACATGCACACTAGACATAATCAAATAAAGAAGAACCCATAAGTTTTTCATTTACGCATTTTATCAAACACATGCCATGCATAAAAAAATAATACACACTCTAAGTAGTGCTTATTATATGAACATCATCCAATAAAAACCAAACACTATAAATCATATCACATCCCCAACAAACTACATAGTATAACTACATAGGGTTCCACAATACTAAGGTTCACCATATATGTGGATTGTAACTTTAATTTTCACTCTACCATACATAAAAATAAATTCAATATACACATATCCAAAGTACAAGAATAATCAATTACTGAGAAATTTTAGAAGTTGCTAACCTTAAAGTGGTAAATTTTAGCTTCAAATGGCGATTCTTTACATCAAACGTGTAAAACCGTAGTAGAAATTTGGAGAAGAAGACTTTCGGCTGCGATATCGAGATACACGTTGTTATTTAGGGTTAAATACGTCAATGCAACGGTGGTTTTCATATAAACCGCCATAGAAAGGGACCTTCTATGGCGGTTAATTAAAAATCCGTCCTACTTTCTACGGCGGTTTGCTTATAATCGCCGTAGAAAGTTCCTTTCTACGGCGGTTTGATTATAACCACCGTAGAAAGGGTTAATTGAAAACCGCCGTAACCCTTTCTACGGCGGTTTATTTGAAAACCGCCGTAGAAAGTCTGTATTTATTTTATAACGGCGGTTTTCTCTTTTCCGCCGTTAAACCGCAGCTGTTAAAGCTCTATTTTGTAGTAGTGAGCAAAAAGGTTTGGATACGATCATACATTGATTCTGATCTTATTCGTGAAGAGTTGCCTTTATCTAATGTAAGAAGTTGTGTCTGATTCATATTGACATTAGTTTTGACACCCATTTCAAGGTGGTTGCTAACCAAGATCTATAATTAATTAGTAGTTTTAAAATAGTTTTATTCATTTGGTTCCCTGTGGATTCGACCATGCTAATCATAAAAGTGTCTAATAGTTTGTTGCAAGTGTATAGTCTTTTTACTGTTATTTGCAATTGTACGTCCAACACTCATATGAAGTTTTCACATTACCGGATTCGTTAGTGACAACTAAGAATGGTCACCAATTGCATTTAGTGACTAATAAAAATTTGGCTGGTATTGGTGATGCTGATTCGACTTTACTTTGGTCACCAAACATGTCAATTGGTGACCATAAGCAGTTGTCACTAGTTTTAGCAACAAAAAAAGTGGTCACTAAATTAGTATTGTGCTTAGTGACAAAAATTACTGACTCACAAGAACGCCTTGTGACGAAACTTTTGGTCACAAAAAGTTATATTCGTCTGACGTTCTGATACTAGAAGAAGTGGTCATCCAAAAGTATAAGTGACAACATTTTCTGATCACCGGAAGTTAAAATCTATTATTGAATCTGAATCATTAATGACGAAAATTGTGGTCACCCAAAGACTTTGGTCATGGTGAACAAAATTGTGGTTGTTAGGACCAATTTGCTAGTAGCAAAAATTTGTGATGGCCGATAATTTTGGTTGACAAATGACTAATAATTAGTTAATATAGATTTGAATATGTAATTTTAATTGGTAATCCAAGACGATTACTTCCTCTTTATTGTTCCAGCTTCCAACCAAACACTACTATTTTAATTTATTCACGCATGTACTCTGTTCAGTAATAATAATCAATGACTATAAATTTGACTAGGAATCGATATTGACAAATTAAATATTGAGTTAAATATAAAATTTTAATTGACTTGACTTCGTTGATCATTCATAGGCCTTTGTGAAGGCCGGCGGCCACGGTAATTAATTAGGGTGAATTACATTTTAACTCTCTACATTTTCGATAGACACACGAATATATCCCTGTTGTTTAGAAAAATACAATAAATTCCTTAATTCACTGGACCACAAAGTCAAAACCATAAAGTTGCAAAAGACTAAAAAGCTAAAAGAATTCATGGAAGATATTTAAAAATTAAAATAAAATATATAAAAAAAGAAGCATGAAGTTATTTGCATTTTGCTAGTTTTGATCTTACCGTAATGTGAGTTCAAAAAGTTATTTGTATTTTATAAAATATTAGGGATGAATTAGAAATTATACCTAAAGTTTATGGATGTAAATGTAATTTTCCCAATTAATTAATTAGCTCTTGTCTGTGTACTAATCAATTTAATTTCTTGTCATGAAAATGGAGTGTACATATCATATTATCATTTGAGGTATTCCGTTTCGAATCAAAAATATTTTAATGCAAGTGGCTTCTTAAGTAACAATAGTTAAAATAAGCATAAAAAAACAAAGCAAGTGAGTTTTGATTTTAACGTTTAGTACATCAAATATTAATGAATTTTCAACTCTCCAGCTACGTTACCACTTTTTTCTTTTTCTTTTTTTTTTTGAAAATTAAAAATTTTATTAATGGTGTTGGAAATCATCCAACAGCGATTGACAAAACACCAATTGGTTGACCAGGACCGGACATTGACCCGACGAGATTAAGGAGTCGCACAACCCGGGGGGTCGACTGGGTCAACCCGGATGACATCATAACTATATATATATATATATATATATACACACTATAAAAATCATATATTACTATACTTTAATTTTATCATTTTTAACATTTAAAATATATTTCTTCACAACAATTATATATTTTATGAATTTTACAACTAACTTAAACATTAAAATTCAATATTATTTTAAAAAACTCAATAAGTAAATAAAAGATAAAATATTGCTTATTTTTCAAAAAAATATAAAATTATAGTACTACATTTTTATTAGAAAAAAAAAGAAGATAAAATTCAATGTAAAAGAAATGAAATGTATTTTAGATTAATACATGAAAAAATTAAACAAACTTTAATTAAACACAAAACAACTAATAAAAGTTATAAAAGATAAAATATTGCTTATTTTTCGAAAAAATATAAAATTATAGTACTACATTTTTATTAGAAAAAAAAAGAAGATAAAATTCAATGTAAAATAAATGAAATGTATTTTAGATTAATACATGAAAAAATTAAACAAACTTTAATTAAACATAAAACAACTAATAAAAGTTATGGTAGTCTTAATTTTATAAATAATAAGAAATGACGATGAGGTTAACATTATTTTGGATGATCCAAATAATAGATGGCTAAAAAGCCCATGATTCATATATATTAAAAATTAGTTAACACACTACTTTACAAAAAATAAACAAACAATTATTGTAGTTTTATAGTAAGTGTTCTTCCTTATTATCTTGAAGATCAAAGTTCAATCTCTACCTATGGCAAAATTTTATATATAAATTTATTAATTTCAAAATAAAGGAAAACCCGGGGTCGGGAGGGTTAAACCGGGTCACAGTCCACCCCGGGCTTGACCGGGTTTAGGCCATTGTTTGGCCTGGTGAGACTGGTGGGTCGCGGGCCGAGCCAAATAACCATGCTGATAATTAAAAGATCTTAACTGCTTCCCTCATCCTACTTCATGGAAGAACATGATCAATTTTAGGGTTTAGAGAGAGTTGGGAGAAGGGAGGAGGCGGCGGCTGAATTATAGACTATTCCAGCTACGTTACAACTAATATGCCAATAAATCATTAATTTAGTGGTAAAATGTTAATCATAAAAGGTTTTATATTCAAATAACAGCTGTACAAAAGTCGTCTAATTTTTATTTTTTATATTTTACTTTGTAACATTTTTTTTGTTTTTCTTTCGAATTTTGCTCTTTTTCTCTGTACATTTGCAAATATTATGCAGTATTTTATTTTATTTTTTCATTTCTACGTGTTATAGGCAATGTAGATGTATTGTGTGTTCTGGAATCATTCTTCAGAAAATTATAATTGATTCCTACTAATTTGATATCAGTTAAATCTTCCTCCTCACAGGGACATACATTTTGCATTGCCGCTAGTCCAGAAATAATATATTGTCTGATAATATTGAAGGGAAAAAATACAAGAATAAAAGGAATAACAATATGTATTTATAAGAACATAGACAAACACATAACTATAGCTTTATGGATCACAGAGATGATATGAGTTTCATCCTGAAAACCCTTATATTGTACAGAAGCAGAAAAATGTGGGAGTAAATGGTAAACTCCACAAACAATTTAGCCCACGGCTTTTGTTGGAGCACGCGTCCAACATACATAAATATAGATCATAGTCTTCTCAAGATCTGTCATGTTCAATTGATAAGTTATGAATGGAATGATGGCCTCAACAATCAAGAAAATAATGCTTTGTAGAAAGTGTAAAGTGCTAAAGTTTATGTTTGGCGCACTATAAACATGAATCCATGAATTCAAAAGTTTGTAAATGTTAAAAAGTATGAAAAACGTACCTTCTTCAAACCTATGTAATCTAATTAGATGTGGAGGAAGTTGATGAACAGTTCAGCAGTGAAAGGGAGAGAATAATGAAGAAAGAAGTAAATATTTGAAACTACAAACGAAAAAGACGAATTAAAAAAAAAAAATTGTAACATACGAGTCTACCAAATATTTACATACTGCAGAAACTTCCTAAGGAAATGGCATAAAACCATGAATTGAGAATTCCTGCATTAGAATTACACACCCGGAAGACATTAATCCATGAACTTCATGTTTGTAGATGGGCACAACCATGAAGAACGTACCTGCGCAATTGAATTGGATGTGAAAGAAGATGTAGATCGATTAAACTATGAAAAGCAGGATAATAATGAAGGATGGAGTAAATGTGAAACCATCAATTAAAATTTAAACAACAGTAATTATTTCAAACAAACACTTCTAATAGTCATTTCCCAAAAAATATAAAGGCAGCCATTTATGTGCAGGGAATGTGAGAACAGTCAGATGAGGGCCATCCCCAAATGTATATGAACTGTTGGATTAGAATAAGAAAATTTGTGTCATATGTTAATAATACCAAATTTAAGTAACAAAATTTTTTTCTGCTTTATAAATCTAATTTTTTTCGTATTTTAGTTTAATTATTCTTTTTTATAGTCAATGGATAAGTAAAAGTAAAGAGGGGAATTGATGCTTTTCATTCATACCAAAATTTTGACTAATAGTCGAGCAATAAGACAAAGTATTTTAAATCAGTTTGGTTTAAAAAAATAAAAAAATATATGTAATTTAGAAATACAAGAGAATTTAAAATACTTGAGCCTTGAATACATATGTATGTTTTTATCATAATAAATTAACAAGTGGTAAATTAAAATTAATTTAAAAATAAGAAATGAAAGCAAAGCAAAAAAGGGGAAAAGAAAATGATAAACTAAACCTTAAAAAACGGAAGACCAATAAAATAATTATTAAAAATTTGACTAATGGTCAAACGTATCAAATTGACACAGAAACACACGGGCTTAAAATATTTAAGCCTTATATAATACGATAGCGACAAAAATATGAAGCCATTTTTTGAAGCTCTTTCTTATACAAATGCAGCAGATCTAGTTGAAAATCAAAGTGCGGGGCAGCTGAAAATAAAAGCATAGGAGAGCATATCTCCAAGTCGGACTTGAGCAGAAGTTGAGAGATGAATATTATCAGGTTGCAGCGACAATCCCATGGAGTCCACACATGTTACGTTGGGAAGATCAGTGTGGAGTTGTGCTTCTCTCACTATCTCTAAATATTCTAATCCTGTCTCAACAGCCACCTACGTACGCATAAGATTATTCAGTGATTAATTCAATTCACGAGACTGGAAGAAAAACGACACACAAGCTACAAATTAAGTGATGTTTTTTTTACCCTTAAAGTGCTCTGCCTTAAACTTAAAACAACCCTTTTAAAAGTATTTTCTAAAGTCCGGCAGCACTTCTTTTCATGAGATGCATCGCTTTCTTATAGCTAAGGCAGCACTTTTTCTTTTAGATTACAATATTTGTAAAAATGTTGCTTCTAAAGCGATGCTATAAGTTCAATTTGTCCGTATATAGCCTAATTAGTGGATCAACAAGTACGCTCATATCTTTGCTTTCACACAATCCAAACATAAGCCTATACTTTCATCTTCAGACTTACTGACACAATCAAATCACTCCAAGAGCATTTTAATCACACCAACCAAACCGGAATAGAGAAGAAATATCTTTCATATGAACCGAAAAAAAAAAAAAAAAAGAGAAGAAGATAACTCATACGAATTAATTAAATTAAAGCACGCTGATAGAGGACATAGAATAGCTAGTAAAAGTACCTCAATCACCAACAGATCCGGCAAGTTTAAATCAATCCGAAGGTCCATAATAAATTGCTGCAATCTTCCTTTATATGCACTAGATTCTGTTGGAGTTTTTGTGTCACTCTCTCCTTGATACCAAAGAAGTGCTTCAATCTTCCCACCACCATTTTCCAGAGACGCCTTAGCTCTACTCACCAACTGGTTATATACATCGGTTCCTTTTTGCCACTGGACGATTTTAGTCCCGGAAATAGCGCAGGGAACCAAACCTACGACCCCGTAGCCTGGGATTTTCTTCAACAATGAACTCGCAAATGGCATTCCAGGCCCAATCCCATTGCTCCAGTTCACATCTATGCGGGAATGGAGGGGTTCCTTAGCCACCTCCCATTCCAGCATTTCGTTGAGTTTGAGGATGTCGGGGTTCGGGTGGCACTCTGGCGGCACCACCCCGTCCCATGTGTTGTTCACGACGCCACCTAGTCCAGCCATGTTGCTCTGCCCAGCTAGCAGAAATATATGTTTTGTTTGAGAAGATGCAAAAGTCATCACATGGATGCAAACCAAAAGAACAAAAGTCCATTTTGTCGCTGCTAATTTGGTGGAGAGAGTATTCATCAGATTATGCCTTCTTCAAAATTGTGAAACACACACTGACACACAAACATATCATATGGTCGATCATACTTATAGATATAATATTGGATTGTTTATATCCACTATTTATATTCAATTCTTTGTGTTATTTTATAAAAGAACAGGTACTTTGCTGCCTCGCTTGTATTTTGTCTCGTATCTACCTTACTGTTGTACATAGTGAATTAGAAACAATTAGAATTTTGATATAAATTTGGAGCGCAAATATTTGATTGATCGTGATTCATAAGTTAGTTAATAAATAAGCATCAGAAAATTTATACTTCTTGTCTTATAGTGTTAGCTTAAAATTATACCTCGCAAAACTGGGTTCGACAACTTGTGCAGTTACATAATATATCTTTTTGGGTGTTAATTGAGCATATGCTTGAGGCCGCTGAATTAAATACATTTAGAATTAAGTTTGCTTTTGATAATGCTCTGTGTGTAATGTGAATAACAATATTTGGGAGTCTTGTACTGGTGGATATGCTAAGAGTTTGTTAGGGGATACTGACCATTATGTTGCTTTGGGGGGTTGTTCATCTTCTCTTGCAGATCCCTTGGACTTCAGCTTTTGTTTATGCGCAACATACGTGCTTAAATATGCAGGTCCTGTGGGAAAATATGTTGCAGCTGTCTCAAGGGCCAAAGTTGGTGTTAGGAGATCTTATGTTATTCGGTGGGTGGAGGAATATTTGGGAAGGGGGTTCTTGGATGCCCTGGCTATGCTGAAGTTCACAGAATTTATGTAGGCAGCGGAGCTAGCTAGTGGAGATCCCAACGGCAGGGGCGATTTATACTTGGAGTGGAATGAGGAGAAATGGCTGAGTTTGGAAGAGACTGGACGGGGGCCAGGGGACTGCATATTGGCTGCAACAGTTTTCCAGCAGCACTATACAAGTTTTGAATCGAACAACCTCAAATCATGCGCCCCTTTCTTCTAAGATTGGAAACAGGTTTGCCGGCATCCCCCAAGCCTTTTAAATTTCAGGAAATGTGGATACACCGGAAGGATTTTTTGTGAATGTGGTCAAGGAAAATTTGACTGTGCCAGTGGAGGGATATGGCATGCATGCTTTCTCGCTGAAGTTGAGAGATTAAAAGCTTGCATGAGGTCCTGGAATAAATCAGTTTTTGGGGATTTACACCAGAATGTCAGGGAGGCTGAGCATTAAGTTCGGAACTTGGAAGCTGAGTTTTATGCGGTTACCTCATAAGAGGCCGAAAGCCTATTACATCAAGTCAAAGTGGACCTAATTTCATGGTAGTCGGAGGAGGAAATCTTCTGGCGGCAAAAATCGAGAATTAGGTAGTTGTGAGAGGGAAACTCAAACACTACCTTTTTCCATAAAACAATGCAGGTGAAGCACGTGAAGCACATGAAGCAGGAGATTTTTAAGATAAAAATGCGGCAGGAGAGCGGCTAGAGGACCCCGAAGGGAGGGAGGCGGAGATGTTTTTTAGAAATTTACTTGCCTCAGAAGTTGCGGATTTGGATGCCACGGCCTCTGAATGGTTTCTAAGATCTATGAATCCGATTCTCACAAGGTGGATAATGCACATTTGCTTTGTCTAGTTACTTTGGAGGAATTGCGCAAGGTGGTTTTTGGGATGGATCCCTCGAGTACTCCGGGCAGTGATGGATACCCTAGAAATTTCTATAGACCATGCATGCCAGGATATCATTCATTGGGGTTTGTTTCACGCAGTCCATAAATTCATGCTAGCTAGCTAGGAGTCCCAGTTCCGCAGGCGATGACAAGCGTTTAGGTTTACACTTCGATCTCACAGAAATAGGCCCCTTCCTCGTTTGCATACTTGATGCGGATTCTCTATCGAGAATTGCAATTTGCAAAAGTAACCAAAACTTAAATTAAAAGAATATAGTATAATCCCTTGAAACCCCAATCACTACTTGCATTAATACAACAATCAGGTTGTTTTTAAACTATAAACCAAGCAACGAATTGAAGCAAAAAGCTAATTTAATTAGGCAAGATTATAAACCTAATTAACATGCAATTCTAGAAACTAATAAGTCAAAATCATGCAAGATTGACTACAGTTCAATAAGTATAATTCGAAAATATGGGTATTAACCTTACACCAAATTATACCAATGAATTCTATCTTGTTTATTGATGCTCATGGGGCCTCTTTAAATAGAGGGTTGTGCGCTTTTAAGAAGTAGAAAAGGATTAGGTAAGAAAAGTGGAAACCAATGAGAATTGAAAACCTTACAAAACCTAAAACCTAAAGAAACTAGGTTATGTGGAGGTAGAATTTCGATTGCCTTCCAAGAAAGGGGTTGGTCAAAATTCTCCTTGAAAAATAAAGGAAAATACAAGAAAAAGGTAATTCCTATTTCTTAAAAGAAAACATGCAAGAATTTTTTTCAAGAAACTATGAATTTGGTAATTACCTTAAAAGTAAGGAAGGGAAGTGAAACACACACACTTACACCTAAGGGCAAACGTAGTGAGTTAGGTGGCGGGCGAACCCTTAAGTGTGTAGGGTTTCTCTTGTGTGCTAATTTCTTCAGGGTTCAAGTATCTTAATTAAATAAACACTCTTCAGAACTCTTTGGTCGTCTTCCAGCTCCTTAGCATTCATGAATTCCTAGACTCGGTTTTGAGTAGAAATGATTAGCTTGTTAAAGCTTCTTGCATATTCATCGTTGACTCCAAGTCATTGGTCCAATGATGTTGATTAGTGGATCCCTCTGATATGGACTTGGATTCGGAAGAACTGTCGGTGTGTTGTCCATTCCTTCATCATCCCCTCCCCCTTCGAAAGGATTCGTCCTCGAATCCAATTCTTGATCGAACTCAAAAGGAGATAGATCAGCCACATTAAATGTAGAACTAATGCCTATATTCTCGGGTAACTTGAGTCTATAAGCATTGTCTCCAATCCTTTGCACAACCTGAAAAGGTCCATCACCCCTCAGATGTAACTTGGTCTTGCGTGCAGTAGGAAACCTCTCTTTGCGCATATGTACCCAAACCCACTCTCCTGGTTCAAAGAGCTTCTTAATTCGGCCCTTGTTGGCTTGAGTAGTGTTTTGCGCATTACGTTGTTCAAGGTTTTCATGGACTTGTTCGTGCAACTTCTTGATCAGCTCAGCTTTCTTAGCTCCATCTATAATCGAGTGCTCTTTTTCCGGTAATCGTACGAGATCTATAGGAGTCAGTGGATTAAATCCGTTGGCAACTTCAAATGGTGAGAACTTTGTTGATGAATGTTTAGTCCGATTGTAGGCGCATTCAGTAATGGATAAAACTTCTTCCCACTTCTTGAAGTTGCGCTTGATCAGTGCCCAGAGTAGGGCCCCTAGTGTCCAATCGGTCACCTCCGTTTGGCCATCAGTTTGAGGGTGACTTGTTGTAGAGAACAATAGCTCTGTTCCTAGTTAACCCCATAGCGTCTTCCAAAAGTAACTCAGGAACTTGACATCATGATCAGAGACGATGGTGCGAGAAACACCATGAAGATGAACAACTTCATTGAAAAATAGCTCAGCTACATGGGATGCGTCATTAGTTTCGCATGGAATGAAGTGTGCCATTTTGGAAAAATGGTCCACAACAACAAAAATAGAGTCGTTACCTCGTACGTTCTTCGGCTACCCTAAGACAAAATCCATGGAGATGTCAGTCCAAGGTAAATATGGTACAAGTAACGGAGTCTAAAGACCATGAGGGCAAGATGTAGACTTTGCTCTTCTGCAATCAAGGCATCTAGAACAAATAGAAGCTATATATTTTTGCATAGAGTGCCAGTAAAAATGTTCACGTAGGATATCTAAAGTCTTTTCTGTCCCAAAGTGGCCCATTAATCCCCCACTATGAGCCTCACGGGTACGTGATTCTTGCATGGAACTTTGGGGAATGCACAATTGATTAGCCCAAAATAGTTACCCCTCATGCCTATAGAACTTATCTAATGCACCCTTTTCACATGCAGCAAATAGAGTGAAAAAGTTAGGATCAGACACATACGTTTCTTTAAGACATTCAAAACCTAAAACTGAATGATCAAGAAGAGTTAGGGCATTATACCTGCGTGACAATGCATCGGCAACAATGTTGTTCTTTCCCTTTTTGTATTTAAGTACATAAGGAAAAGTTTCAAGAAAAGCTACCCACTTTGCATGCCGTTTATTCAACTTACCTTGTCCCTTGAGGTATTTTAAGGACTTGTGATCTGTGTGGATGATGAATTCCTTGGCCGTGAGATAATGCTGCCATGGACCACGGCGTAGTGCTCCTTGTCGTAAGTTGGGTAGTTCAAGGTAGCTCCCTTTAGTTTCTAGCTAAAGTAAGCGATGGGGTGGCCTTCTTGCATAAGAACAGCCACAATACCGATTCTGGAGGTATCACACTCAAGTTCAAACATTTTATCAAAGTTACGTAAACTAAGAACTGGAGCATAAGTAAGATCAAACTTAAGTTGTGAAAAAGCTTGTTCCTGGGCGGCACCCCATTCGAATGAAACATTCTTTTTAACTAAGTCATTCAAAGGTGCTGCTTTAGGTGAGAAGTCCTTCACAAACCTTAGATAAAAGCTAGCTAAACCATGAAAGGACCTTACCTTAGAGGCCGATTTAGGTGTCGGCCAATCTTGTATCGCCTGGACTTTTACGTGGTCAACCTTTACTCTGTCGCTGGATACTACAAAACAAAGGAAAACCACTTCTTCCACACAAAATGTAAACTTTTTAACATTAGCATATCACTTTTGTTCACGTAATGCAATAACTACCATAGGAATGTGCTCAGTGTGGGTTTCCATGTCCTTACTATAGATCAAGATGTCATCAGAATATACTACAACAAATTTACCAATAAATTTATGCAAAACATGATTCATGAGACGCATAAACGTGCTTGGTGCATTAATGAGACCAAACAGCATAACCAACCATTCATATAGACCAAACTTGGTCTTAATTGCAGTTTTCCATTCGTCTCCTTCTCTCATTCGTATCTGATGATAACCCTATCTTAGATCTATTTTAGAGTAAACACGCGCACCCTGTAGGTCTTCCAACATGTCATCTAACCGAGGTATAGGGTGCCTATACTTAATAGTGATTTTATTGACAGCCCAACAATCGACACACATGTGCCACGTGTCGTCCTTTTTAGGGACCAGAATGATCGAAACGGTACAAGGACTTAAGGATTGTCTTACCTGCCTCTTACTGAGAAGCTCGTCGATCTGCCTTTGCAACTCCTTTGTCTCCTCAAGGTTTGCCTTGTAGGCTGGACGAGTCGAAATGGTGGAGCCGGGAATTAGGTCAATCTGATGCTCAATACCTCGAATGGGTGGTACACCACTGGGTAATTCATTAGGAATGACATCTTGGAATTCCTGCAAAAGAAAGTTAACTTCCACAGAAAGATCCTTAGGAACAGTGTTAGTATTGTCACTATTATCCTGAAGCGTAAGTATAGCTACAAGGTCATTGTCGGCTAACACTTTCTTCACATCCCTAATACTAGTATATAAGCAAAGATTCTTGACTTTAGAAGAGTTTGGGTGGGGTTCTTGGGGTATTACCATTGCGGTTGTGCTTGTCTTCCTCCCATAGGGCAAAAGAAGTTTTCATCCTTGCATTCTCGAACTAGACCTCGCTGGGCAGTAGAGGATCGAGAGTGCAGGTTTTGAAAACCTGTTTCATGAAGTAGGTGTTGGTGAAGCTGCAATGTTTGGCCCTTTTGTCGAATCCTGAAGCATAAGGCCTGTTCTGAAAATTTGAAGGTTCCCGGGCAAAATATTGTTGAAATTCTGAAATCTGAAGTTTTCTTGCTTGATTATTGGGCTATGAATTTTGATCAACCTAGGACAATTGTACAAAGGTTGTGTTAAATTTTGGTGGTATTCTGAGCTTGTTTGGACTGTTTTTCATCATGCCAAGGATTTTCAGGCCACGCCGGGAAACAAAAAAATTTTCTTCACATACTTTGCATGCAAGTTGATAGCCTTGTGTGTAAGGATTGAGATTCTAAAATTTGTTTTCTAATTGGATCTAGTTTTTACGTAAAATATTGATTCCGAAGTTGCCGACCTATCTTGAAAACTGTCTGATTGCGAGCCTGCCTGAAACTGTGAATAGAATAGATTTTTGGGACTATTCTTGAATTGCCTATTGGGAAGGTTATTCTGTCTTTGGGCAGTTTCATTATTCTTTGCAAATCTGCCATATCTTCTTGATGGGATCTTATTGTAGAGAACAGCAGTTTTGTCCTTAGTCGACCCCACAGCGTCTTCCAAAAGTAACTCAGGAACTTGACGTCACAATCAGAGACGATGGTGCGAGAAACACCATGAAGACGAACAACTCCATTGAAAAATAGCTTAGTTACATGGGATGCGTCATCAGTTTGCCTGCATGGAATGAAGTGTGCCATTCTAGAAAATGGTCCACAACAACAAAAATAGAGTCGTTACCTCGTACGTTCTTCGGCAGCCCTAAGACAAAATCTATGAATATGTCAGTCCAAGGTAAAGATGGTATAGGTAACGGAGTATCGTAAGTATCCTTCCTCGTTTGCATACTTCAAACCCATTAGCCTTTGTAATTCTCTCAATAAGGTGTGTTCTAAGCTAGTTATGTATTAATTTTTTATTTTTTGCTTTGAATGTGGTAAATAATCAATGTCCTATTTGATGGATTGTTTTTACCCTTTTATATATGACATTGTTGCTATGAAATATATCTATTGCCATTATCCAGACATATAGAAATGTTGTACTTTTATGGCAACTATGAATATACGATGACCAAAAACATGTGAAGGAATTCAGTAGAAAATTATCCTAATGATCTCTTCTATGATCGTGGGGTGGAGCGAACGATTCTTGACTGGGCAATTTTTGACTATGTAAAATTTTACATAGGAATTTTTGCTCCACGCCATCACATAAGAGATCATCATGATAGCTTTCTAGTGCTTCACATAGCGAAGAGGTGTTTCACGTACATATGTGAAGCAAAAGAAGAACAGGAAGATCACGAGCGTGGAGTATGGAGCCAAAGACAAAGAAGAACATTTACACTCCTAATCACGATTAGTAAGAGCCAAAGCTAAAGAAGAAAATTCCATTAATCAAAGACTGGAGGGGGTTACTTTGTTAGAGGCTGTGAAGACAAAGAGTTGACTGTTAAGTAAAAGACGAATAGGAAGATGAATATATAAGTTAGCATTTATATTGTAGTGGGAATTGGATTTTATGATATATGTAATAACTCTTAAGTTAAATATATTGTTGCATTTTATTAAGCATTTATAATTAATTCAATATTTTCTAAATCAAACTTTTGCACGTTTTATTCTTTTTTGGAATATACCATTATTTTTTTATTAATTGCTGTGAATTTCTAATTTTTAATTTTTTTTTTACTAAACTTCCAAATTTAACATCGGTTATATTAATAACTGGTGTTGAAGATCAGTGACCTTTAACACTGGATCCAAGATAACTAGTGTAATTCAGTCGAGATCATTAAAATCACATATCATTCACACCCAAAGGAGAAAAAATTTATAAAAAAAAAAAAACCATAAAACTGATACTAAATAAGTTAAATAACCGATGTTAAAGATATGATTTGTGGTAGTCATATTTATTTCATTTTTGTACGTAGTTCATCCCGGCCCATTTAATAACTCAAGTCCTTTCGGTATACTTTAATACTTTCATCTAATCATCATTAGGTATTAAATAACCGATGTTAAAGATATGATTTGTGGTAGTCATATTTATTTCATTTTTGTACGTAGTTCATCCCGGCCCATTTAATAACTCAAGTCCTTTCGGTATACTTTAATACTTTCATCTAATCATCATTAGGTATGTAAACTATTAAACTACTATATCATATTACTACACATTTTTACACAAGTGGTCACGATCTGTGAGTTGGCGGAAAATTCTGCTCCAATTTAATTCTCAAAAAAAACTCGGAAAATTATGCTCCAATTTAATATTCAAAAAAACTTGTATATATATGACATGTCTGATGTCCGAAGGTGCATGTACCCAGTTTAGCCTTTCAAGTATCGCTGTTATATCATAAATTAAAGAATAATGATACTCTTAGCGCCTAATTGTAGCTACTTATCATCTAAACTGACGTGTCCTATCCAACGTGGACTATCACAATCCCTGCATTAAACCAAAACCCACTAAAATTCTAACTCCCTCTTCTTCTTCGTGCCAAAAAAAAAAAAAAAACCTGCACACCTCTTGATTTTTATACAAGTTGGGCACAAATTTGCAATAAATCTGGATTTTTTTTTTTTTTTCCTTTCAATAGACGACGGCACCATGAAGACAGCAAACAGAAGAGTTCATGATGGCACCATGAAGACAGCACCATGAGGATTAATCGGCGATGGCAACAAATTCTTCATGGAGGAGATGGATTTCTTCATGGGTTCATGGGTGCCAGACCTGAATTTTTTGAAATTTTTTAAAAATTTGATAGAGATAAGAAATAAAGAAATAGGATGACAGCAGGAAGAAAACGGAATAGATTTGTGGATTTGATAATCAAGGTTTGTAAATTAATCTTCTGTGGTTTTCTTTCAACTTCACTAGTAAATGAATATTGTGAAGAGGTTTCATTGTTTTCACGGCATTGAGATTGCGCTGGATGGATTTTTTGGCATTGAGATTGCGCTAGATGGATTTTTTTTGGCAGGTGGAAGAGAGACATGGATGATTGTGGGTTTTGGTTTGATGCGTGTATATGGAAGAATCCACATTGGATTGATACATATAAGTTGAGATGATTAGTCGCTAAGACCATCATTACTCATAAATTAAAACACACATATTGAGTGTAGGTGATGAAATATTATTATATATATATATATTCAATTAAGGCATTAATGTATCGTTTGCAGCTGTTTGTGTATCACAGTTATGAGTTTAGATGTTAAAATATAACCTATCGATTTTAGCCTTTGATATATGAATTTTAACCTTTCATTTATTGCACTGGTTAAATTAGCTACTGAACTATCACCGCATATCAAGTACATATGCTATATCGCGTCTCCTGTCTAGTTTTTGATGTATTGAGTTTATTAGTTACTAGTATATCATTGTCAGGCTTATATAGATCGATCATGCAATATATGTTAGTTTTATACAGTCATGAGAAATTTGAACATGTAATTTTATTAGCAATGATTTGAGACTTTACTATTTTTTGTTTTTTTAACAGTTGATTAATTGATTAGGGGACTCATTATTAAAACATTTTTTAAAATTTGGTATTAAGGAGGATAAAATGATACTTATATATATATATATTGTTTTTTTGATATTGATACTTATCTTAATGTACAACAATGCTATGCAAATGCATATGCAGAAATTGTAAACAATTACATTTAAAATTTCTTTAGGGTGTGTTTGTTTCCTATGGAATTGGAATTGGGACTCTAATTACAATTCCATTGTTTGTTTGTAAAATAATTTTAAAAATTGGAATTGAATTTCAATTCCAAATACCTCAAATTCTATAATTTCAATTCTTTGGTTGGACCTAAGAATTCGGACATAAGAATTCTAATTCTAATTCTATTGGTGTATAGTGAGTGTGTGTGTTTTGTGTGTAGTGTGTGCGTGCGTGATATGTAATATATACATATATATATCAACCCAAAGTTGCCATTTTTTTTTTCTCCTGTTTCAATTTTTTTTTTTTTTTGTGTTTCTTTGTTCAGTTTTTTAAATTAATTTTTTCTTTTATTTGATTTTTTTTTTCAGCCCATAAATGCTTATGTTAATTTTTTTTTTTAAATAATTTTTTTCCACCGTTGTGTTTGGACAAGTATTTTAGACCCAAAAAAATTAATAAATAAAAATGAGAAATAGTTAAAAGGTGCTTAGGCTAATATATAGTAAATGCATTTTTTATATATTTTTATAATGCATGCAATTATCTAAATTTATATTTTAATATATGCAAAATATAATGATGATTAATATTTTCTTAAATAAAATAAATAACCATATTTTCTTTATAATTTTAAAAGTAAAAAAAATTATTTTAAAATACCAATCTAAATAAAATAAAAAATCGGCCTATGGGAATTTTTTTTCCTTTTCTGGATGGGGTCCGACTGAGAATTGGAGGGGCGGGGGGGGGGGGGGGGGGGGGGGGGGGGGGGGTGGGCGGATGGGGGGAAAGGGGGTGCTGAGGTTTTTTTTTTTTTTTGGTTGGGGTTTGAAATAACCCTGGGCTGTGTGGGTTTTTTATTTGGAAGAATAACATTTTTTGTCCCTAATGTATGAGGGTGCGACATTTTTAGTCCTTAATGTTTCAATTTTGACATTTTTGGTCCCTAATATTTTGCTTCAGTAACACTTTTAGTCCCTAAACCGACTATTACCTATTTTATAGGTAATTTGGGGTCAAAATGTAAATTATCTAAAATATTGGGTTCAATCAAAAATTTTAAAAAATTCACCACTTATTAAAACCAAAGTTTTGGGAGAAATTTTTTTTTTATTTATCAACTTTGATATAAAAAAATTCTTCCAAAGCTTTGGTTATCATTGCAAATTGATTATCATTGCATTCACAAGCACATATAAAAATAATGGCAACTTTGATATAAAAAATTTCTCCCAAAACTTTAGTTTTAATAATTGCTGAATTTTTAAAAATTTTTTATTGAACCCAATATTTTAGACAATTTACATTTTGACTTCAAATTACTTATAAAATAGGTATACTACAAATATGGCTTTTAATGGCGGTTTTTAAGGGCTTTTAACTGCGGTTTTCGTCAATTTTGAACCGCCATCTATCCAGCAGCCGTCAAAAGTTTACGGACTTTCTCCGGCGGTTTCCAACCACCGTAGAAATTCCGGACTTTCTATGGCGGTTGAGAGAACAGCCGTAGAAAGATGGACTTTCTACGGCGGTTCTTCCCAACCGCCGTAGAAAGTCCATCTTTCTACGGCAGTATATTTTGGAACCACCGTAATTTTGGAACCGCCGTAGAAAGTCCATCTTTCTACCGCGATATATTTCGAAAAAGCCGTAGAAAATCCATCTTTCTAAGGCGATAAGTTCGGAACCGCCGTAGAAAGATGGACTTTCTACGGCGGTTTCGTAGAAAGTCCAAGACATTCGCACCCAAACCCCGATAGAAAGTGAGGAATTTCTCTAGTTTAAAGAAAAACCTGCTTCTGAAAGTTTAAAATTAATATACAAAATATTGTCAAGATAGAAGTTGAAATTGCTATTATATTACAGGGGCATATCCAAAAACATTTATACAACTATAATATCAACAAGTTTCATTACTATCAAAACAACCATCAAATACAGCTAATGCTCCACAATATAACTAGCGCATATTTTTCTCATAGCATCTATATCCACAGTGCTTAATGGAGTGTGGTCGATCTTGAAGTACTACAACAGAGTATAAATTCAAATGTAATTGAGTAGAAAAATGAAATATAATCAAATAAGTTATGAGAAATCACAAATACCTTTTCGAGTGCCAATGTCTCGGATTTCATTGCGATGTGGTATATGTAATGCATGATATAGTAGCCACACTCCCAGATAGACTTTTGTTTTTTATGCTAATGAATATTATTGTACGAGTTAGAAGATCATACAATTGTATACAACACAACGTTGAATAAAAAATTTAATAAGAACCAATTTTACCTTAACTATTATCCATTCAGGTTGCATATGCACATTTCTCGGCAATCCTAGGAAAGCTTGATAAATAAACATCACCCTATAAAAAATGAATGATGAATGAAAATAATTAGCAACATAGTTATATATGATTGGCATTAGAAATTATATAATCTAATATTAGTTAATATAACTCACTTGTCTATAAGTATTAATGCCTCATTTGTTTGTGGATTTTGTAATCAATCAAACCAGTACACAACCTTTTCAATCGGTCTAATAGCTATTAGCATCCAATGTCCACTGCAAACCAAAAATTCAATGACCTCAGATCTTTAAATCAGTATTTCTTAAAAATTAGATAAACACTTACATTGTTTACCTCTGAAGATATGGTAAAAGATAAAATTTTTTTTCCCAATCCTTCAAGTTTCGTGCAATGTATTGTACCCTATGTTCATATGTGTTTCCTAATTCCGTGACATGATCAGCTGAGAGAAACCCTATCCCCTTCCGGCCATTTCTTTCAACCAAATCATGTAAAGCTCTGGGGAATTTACATTATCATCATTGGTTAGTCCAGGCACATGGAATGCATACTATATATAACAATAATCTAAAAATAGAAATAAAATTAAGTGGAAACTCACTTGGTGAACAATTGCATGCAACAATTTGCGACCATGTTTTTCTTGACAATAAGTCAACTACATCTATTCGATCCATACTAATAGGATGATCCACACCTATGATATCTCTTGTCAATTGAAACAAGAAGCAAGTGAAGTTCAAATCTTTCTCTATCCGGAGTTCTAACTCGTGCAGTGGATTAGATGTCGAACAGGATGCCATTTCATTTGGAGTGGTCGAAGACAATTTTATCTCATTCATAGAATTCAAACGACCTTTTTTCTTTTTTGAACATTTATCCACCTAAGACCATTTGAAATAAAATTAAATATACAAAAAGGTATGAAGTATTTCATAAATAAATGTAAGAATATACCTGTTTTAAAGGATAGGGAATAAGCTCAATCAAATGTATAGGCCATTCCACAAAAAAGGAATGGGACATTCCCACAGTTAAAGCCTCTTCCTCAGGAAATGGCAGCGGGGCAAGGTCATCATATGAAATTTTAATTGTAACCCTCGTGCAACCTTTCCTTACATCGCGGCCGTGGTGCTTTTTCTGCTTATAATATTTCACTTGGCCACAAGCTTACATCTCTGACATGTATCCTCAGAGATGAATAGATGACAGTCACACCTGTCCTGAGATAATACGCAAGCGAATGAACATTATTGAACTATTTCTGTTAACTCTATAAACTAAGTGTAATCATGAAAAGCCATATCGATCTTTTTTAGCATTGACAATATGAAAGAAATTATAGAAACAAATATGACAAACATAAATGTACTTCAATTACCTTGAAATCCCCTAAAGAACTCACATCTTCCAAGGTTGTTGGAATAGGGCTATTCTGAACCTCATTCGAACTGATCAGGTCCATAGATGAAACAGGGATCGTATGCAACTCAGGCAAACTTGTAGGGATTATAGGAGAAAAATTATGACTACGAGGTACTTTAGGCAAACTCGTAGGACTCACAGTGGAAATATGGTTACCATGTACCTCAAACATCTCTGGGGCCATTCTGGCAGTTTCTGGGTTCAAGATCTGAGATGTGGCACTATAGAGGACAATGGCTCTTGCTGTATCATAGCCAGTCCCCATCTTAGTACATATAAATCCAACCATCATCTCAAGATCTGTTTGACATTCATTGAGTTGGGCAGTGGTTTTCTGAAGCTTTCTTTTAGTTAAATCTAGTTCAGCTTTAAGCGACGGGCTTTTTTCGGAAAAATATCTGTAATATGGGCCCTGGTAGAATGGCCGTGTACACGACCGGGGTGATCGGTCTTTCCCGTTGCCTTGACAAGAATGTCATTCCTACCCTCTGAAACTTTCTCCCCTTGGGACTCGTGCAAACATAGATTTTCCTAAATGTTTTGCCAAAAATATGAAATGTAAATAGATCAATTATAGTTTTAATTATATGCGTAGCTTAAAGAACTGAAACATAAGAAAATGTATGGCGTAAATTTACAATTTCACTTCCAACACGACCAGCCACTGGGGTAAAGTATTCGCCATTTTTGTTTGTGTGAGCATGTCTCCAAATTAGATGCCGGCCTAGCCCTGCATAAGGTTCTTCTCCTTCTTCTTCGGACGTATTGTCCTCTAAACCCTTCTTCCCATTTTCAAGCAAAACCTTTTCATGCAAATTCTTCTTTAGTAGTCGATATCCACCATGGGATAAATTATGGTGAAAAGAATTGAAATTGGCATTCTTTTGAGCTTTTCCACAAATTGCCTAGAGAAAAATAAAATGAAAAGGGATTATCCATAAACTGAGCAATTTCAAATATCCAAAAAGAAGAAGAAAATAAATTTCAAATAACCACCTTCCATTCTTTTGTTTCACGGCTAGCCTTAAACTTAAGCCATGTCTCCCTTGGGAGATATTTATATTCAAGGCATGGGTCCTCACCCTTCAAGTCGCCATTGACACATCTACCTAAAAAGGATTTCCAATCTTTCCAACGTTTACCGGCATAAGAAATCCACTTGGTTTTGAGCTCTTCAGTTGATTTAAAACCAAATAATGCCTACATTAAACAATAGAAGTACAAATTTAGGTAAATTTGGTTAATTTGTATAAATGGATAGACAAACAATGCATTATAATTTTGTAGAATACATGTATTTCTATCCACACTCTCTTCTTGATCTAGTTAGGGACTTTGGGCCATGATGCATATTCCATAATGTCCACTTTGCTCCGGGCAGTGAATGCTACGAATGTAATCCACTTCGTATGATAATTTTTAGGCTCATTTTTGGAATTGAATGAAATCTCAAGTGTTTTCCCCTTCATACGCATTTCTAAAAGATCGTTGCAATTTGTAGGCCCTCTACCTCTTTTAGCTCTAATAGAAGAACCTTCTCCATTGCCATTTCCCTCATCACTATACTCCTCATTGCATTTTTTTTTTTTGGGCCATTACCTTATCTTAAACTTTATGTAAAGACAAAGAGAAAACAAGATAACATATTCTCATTTCAAGAAAGTTTTAATTTCAAAAACCAAGCGCCATTGAACACTTCAAACCAAAGGAGACAAAAAAAAGGATCCTAACGAAGGTTAAATTTAAAAGGCAATTTACATTTCACAATTTCAACTCATAAGAACAAGCATTTCACTCATTTCACTAAAGCATAAAAACAAAATAGAGTAAGAAAGGTAAAAGCTTTAAGGAGAAATTCACTCATTTTAAACTCTCTTTGCCTAAAACAAGAAAAGCTACACTCAAAAGGTACTTTGTGCTTTTGCAATAAAGAAGCATTAAAATGATGCAAAGATAGCTTTAATTTCAAAAGATAAGTGGCATTGAAGAAATTAAACCAATGGAGACACAAAAAAGGAGCCTAAGAAAGCTTAAATTTCACAACCTCAACTCAACCACCAAGCATTTCACTCATTATCACTAAAGGAGGAACACTAAATCGACAAAGAAAGGTAAAAGGTTTAAGGAGAAGTGACATTTCACACTCTACAATTATAAAAAAAATGATCCTCTTCATGAAAAATGACTCACAAAGCATACTAGAAACTTTTCAAAAAAAGATAAGGGAAAGTGAGGCAAAGAAAGTGTTATTTTCAATAGGTTGACGCGCCATTACCCAATTTAAACCAAAGGAGCCCCAAAAACGTGGACTTAGAAAGGGTAAAATTGATAAAGCAATTGACATTTCACAACTTCAAGTCATGAGAACAATCATTTCACTAAAGGAAGAACACAAAATAGAGTAAGAAAGGTAAAAGCTTTAAGGAGAAGTTCACTCATTTTAAACTCTCCTTGCCTAAAACAAGAAAAGCTACACTCAAAAGGTACTTTGTGCTTTTGCAATAAAGAAGCGTTAAAATGATGCAAAGATAGCTTTAATTTCAAAAGATAAGTGGCATTGAAGAAATTAAACTAATGGAGACACAAAAAAGGAGCCTAAGAAAGCTTAAATTTCACAACTTCAACTCAACCACCAAGCATTTCACTCATTATCACTAAAGGAGGAACACTAAATCGATCAAATCCCGACTTCAAACACCAAGGTTCTCAAATTAATCAAGCAAAACCGAAATCAAACACCAAGGTTCTCAAATTAATCAAGCAAACCCGAATTCAAAAACCAAATCAATTAAACCACCAATCGATCAAACCCAAAACAATCCAAGCATTCATCATTATCAACAAACCCAAATGCAACATTGACAAAAAAGCCCCAGTCCAATCACAAGTAAAAAAAAAGAAAGGTAAAATTTCAAAAGCTTAAATGAAATCCAAGAATTCGGCTAAACCTTATTTAGGATTTCAATCCTACAAACAAGGGACCCTATAGCCGAAAATATTGTTGGGGAAAATGGATGAAATGGGTGCCGGGTTCCGCGACAGCTATAGCCGGACCTTGGTGACTTCAGTCAAAGCAGCAACACCGAACAGCCGCTGCGAAGCGAGAGCGACAGTCAGAGACATCTGCTGATGGCACCGCCGACGGCTCCCAGGCGAAGAAATTGAAGACAATGTGTTAGGAGAGGGGAGAGGGAAACAGGGGAAGGTAGGGAAAAGAAGGGAAAGCTTGTAAATTCAAATTCCTAATTTGAATTTACAAGCTGACCCGACCCACTTTTCTATGGCGGTTTAAATTGAAACCGCCGTAGAATGCTTTTTTCTACCGCGGTTTTTTTTGACCCGCCATAGAAAAGTGGGAAAAAGGGAGCCAATTCCCGCGCACGCCTATGTTCCTATTAATTTCTATTTTTTTTTCTTTTTTTAAATTAACCCACAATTTTGTAAATATAATATTAAATATCCAATTTACATTATATTTATTAATTATGTACAAAAAACCCGCCTTTTATTAATCATTAAATAATTAAATTTCAAATTTTCCCATGAACCATTCCACCGCAAAATTTTCAATTGCTGTTACATAATAATTATAGGGAAACCTCAAAATTAATAATTTTCAATGAAGTACATTTAAGCTTCGATAAAGTAATAAGCTTCATTATATTTAAAAATTTTCTACGTTTTCGACTTCGACGAATAGGCTAAAGTAATCAAATTGTTAAATGCATTAAGTAGTTTAAGAAAAATGAATCCTTAAGGGCCCAATAAAAAAATAAAGTAATACTTACTGGATTTCATTTGCTATATATATGTACGAACATGAAATCATTTCTCCGCGACAGTGAGCGTCACAAAAATTCCCGCGGGCGGTTCTATTCCTGTTAATTTCTAGGTTTTCTTTTTCGTATATTAACCCCAAAATTTTTTTAAGTTGTAATAGTAAATATGCACTTTAATATTAATCAAATATTTATAGTAAAATACATTAAATTTATTAAGTTGCTCAATATAATGTATTTTAATTACTTGCAACGATTGATCATTATGAAATTGCATATTCAACATTAGAGTTTAAAAAATTTTGGGTTTAATTTACAAAACAGAACAAATTAGAGATTAATATGAATAGATCGGGGCGCGTGCGGGAATTCCATAACCGCCTCATTTTTCTAAGGCCGTTTAACATTAACCGCCGTAGAAAGCCACTTTCTACGGCGGTTTAAATTTAAACCGCCGTAGAAAGTGGCTTTCTAACATAAACCGCCGTAGAAAGTGTCTGAAAATAAGGTTTTCTGTTTTTGGTAAAATAACCCCAAAAATATTTCGCACTTAATATTTCATATGCAATCTAATATTGATCAATTTTTACAGTAAAATACATTTTATTTATTAATTATATACAAGATACAACCATTATACCGATGGAAAAAAAGAAGTAAATAATAAATTAAAATTTTCATTTAACTAATCAATTGTTTTGGGGTCGTAAAAATATTTAAATATCTAATACACAATAATTATAGGAACACTTAAAAAGTAAAAATTTTCATTGAATTTATGGTAGGTTTTGTACTATTGAATTTCTGTGTTCTTAATTATCTCTAGTGTAATGATTAAAGTCAATCAAGAATTTCAATTATTTTAAGATAAATCATTCATAGCGGCAATTAATAATACTCTTTACAATTGGTTGCAAGTACTCAATGTCGTATATATCCATGTATAGTCTTAATAATTTTTTATCGTTTCTGTATAACTCATATACATGCAGGCTATTTAAGAGGTGAAAAAATAGAAATAGGTTGACGTGGGTATGAAATGCGCCTTAATAGAAACTAGATTGAAGAATCTCTCTAAAATAATAAATATTTATTAATCGATAAACAAATAATTTATTCATTTAGCGATCAATAACTAACCTCGCTGAATGAATATCTTTTTTTCGATGCCTAGAAAATTAATTTATCAAGGGTTAACTGTAAAATAAAGACAAAAACATTTTACCAAAACTCCTTGTTAAATAAATAGTGAACATTTAATCAAAAATAAAAAACAAGGAATTCAATTTTCCAGAAAATTTGACAAAGTCTCCCCTATAAATGTAACATACTCCCTGTCAAATATATGCACAAAAATACTTAAGATTCCAACAACTTCAAATAGTATGGAATTCAGTTTTACATCAATTCCGACAGTCTCCCCAGTAAATTTAACCAAAACACCATGTTATCCTAACATCAACACAAAATCTTCACACAATTTCCAGCAATAACAAATTCATTTCTAAACATTTCGATATTTGGTGTTCCCTGAAAATTTTATCCCGTAATTGCGCGATTTCATCCAAGTTGTGTGACCTGTTTCAATCACACAGTAAAAAGGATAAAAATACATGTTATAAAATTATGTCCATATATTTTCATTAAAATAAATATATATATATATAAATACACACACACACACACACAAACAAACAAACAATATACGTGAAAATGAAATCAAGATATTCTCTTTCTTTAATGGAACACTTGATCCTCACACTACTACAAAATAGAGCTTTAACGGCTGCGGATTAACGGCGAAAAATAGAAAACCGTAGTAATAAAAGAAATACGGACTTTCTACGGCGGTCTAAAAATGAACCGCCGTAGAATGGGACTTTCTACGGCGGTTTTAAAATAAACCGCCGTAGAAACGGACTTTCTACGGCGGTTGGGACAAACCGCCGTAGAAAGGGGGCTTTCTACGGCGGTTGGAAGGCAACCACCATGGAAAGTGGACTTTCTACGGCGGTTTCCAACCGCCGTAGAAAGTCCACTTTCTACGGCGGTTTGTCCCAACCGCCGTAGAAAGTCCGTTTCTACGGCGGTTTATTTTAAAACCACCGTAGAAGTCCCTTTCTACGGCGATTTAATTTTCTCCGCCGTTGTATTGACGTATTAAAACCTAAATAACAACGTGTATTTCCATATCGTGGTCGAAAGTGTTCTTCTCCAAATTTCTACTACGGTTTTGCACGTTGAACGTAAAGAATCGTCATTTGGAGCTAAAATTTACCACCTAACGGTTAGAAACTTCTAAAATTTCTCAGTAATAGCTTATGCTTGTGCTTTAGATATGTCATTCTATAGAATTTATTTTTATTTATGGTTGATGGCAGAAAATTAAAGTTGCATATATGCCATGTATATGGCCGGTGAACCTTAGTATTGTGGAACCCTATTTAGTTATACTATGTAGTTTCTTGGTGATGTGATTTGATTTATAGTGTTTGATTTTTAATGGATGATGTTCATATAATTAGCACTACTTAGAGTGTGTATTATTGTTTTATGCATTTCATGTGTTTGACGAAATGCATAAATGAAAAACTTAGAGTTTCTTCTTCATTTGATTATGTCTATTGCGCATGTGTTGTTTATGCATTATTTTTTTCATTGAGGTATTATAGTAATTTTGATTATATGAGTAATATAAGTATTATGACATGTGCTAAGACAAGCATGCAACTTGATACTTTGTACATTGTTTGTTGAATTATTATTTGGTATTTTTAATTATTTCAAGGTGTTAGATACACATGGATCGAAATATCTTGTTGTATGGTGATCGGACCTCCGATTCTTATGCAAGAGAAGTTGAAAATTTCATTCAATTCGCTTATAAGAATACAAAGTACGTCCATTGTCTGTGCAAAGCTTGTAAAAATGGTGCGCGGTTTGATAACTCAGATACAATAAGATTCCATTTATATCGGCACGTATTTGATCCTTCTTATAAACTGTGGATTTGGCATGGTGAAAGTATTGATGGTTTACCTGAGCAAAGAAAATCTCATGCAAAAGGAGATGATGCGATTACTAGAGATCGATTAGATGCCATGATTGAGGATGTGGCTGAGGATTTTGCTGATAAACCGGAAGTTCTTGCTTCCATTTTGGGTGACAATGAGAAGCCTCTATACAAGGGTTGCACTAAATATACACGATTGTCTAGTGTTTTGAAGTTGTTTAATTTGAAAGCGGCAAATGGGTGATCAGATACTAGTTTTACAACCTTATTAAGGGTATTGAAAGATATGCTCCCAGAAGATAATGAACTTCCAGATCAAATTTACGAGGCGAAAAAAATATTGTGTCCAATGGGTATGGAGTATAAGAAGATCCACGCTTGCCCAAATGATTGCGTCCTCTATAGGAATGAGTATAAGGATTTATTGCTTTGTCCTAAGTGTAAAACTCCACGATACAAAAACAAGCAGCTATGTGATGAGGTTGAAGACAGTTCTGATGCGCAAAAGAAGGGGTCGCCGGCTAAGGTTCTGTGGTATCTTCCTATAATACCGAGATTTAAACGGTTGTTCACTAATGAAAAAGATGCAAAACTAATGATATGGCATTCAGATTGGTGTATTCCCAGTGATGATGACAAGGTGATAATGCATACATCAGACTCAGATCAGTGGAAAAAAATTGATTCAATGTATCCTTCTTTTAGGGGAGAAGCCAGAAATTTGAGGCTTGGTTTGTGTACTGATTGAATGAACCCGTTTGGCAGTCTGAGTAGCACACATAGCTCATGGCCGGTGATGTTGGTTATTTACAATTTGTCGCCTTACTTGTGTATGAAGCGCAAGTACATACTTATGTCTTTAATGATTTCAGGCCCACGGTAACCAGGAAATGACATTGATGTGTATCTTGCTCCTCTTATTGAAGACTTGAAAATTTTATGTGATGAAGGTACACCTGTGTTTGATGCATACCGTGAAGAAATGTTTACATTACGTGCCATGTTGTTCTGTACCATTAATGATTTTCCTGCTTATGGAAACTTATCTGGGTACTCTGTTAAAGGGCATAAAGCATGTCCAATATGTGAGCAGAGTACAGATTTTTGTCAGCTTGCACATGGGAGGAAGACAGTATACCTTGGGCATCGCAGATTTCTTCCCGAGACTCATCCGTATCGCCGTATGAAAAGAGCATTCAATGGATTCCAAGAGTTCAGAAAAGCTCCAGAACCCTTGAGCGGGCCAGAGGTGAAAGCTCGTGTGACGGACATTAATGTGGAGTTTGGTAAAACTTCGGAGTCCAGCAATAATGATACAGGTTGTTGGAAGAAAAAATCCATATTCTTTGAACTTTCATACTGGGAGAACTTGGATGTCAGACATTGTCTCGATGTTATGCATATTGAGAAAAATATTTGCGAAAGCCTGTTAGGTACACTCTTGAACATCCCTGGTAAAACTAAGGATGGTTATAACATGAGACTTGATATGGTTGATATGAACATAAGAGCAAATTTAGCACCGGTAGCTCGAGGACAATGCATATATCTACCCCCTGCCTGTCACACTTTGTCCAGAAAAGAGAAAAAATAACTGTGTTCAAGCTTGCGTAGCATCAAAGTTCCATCCGGATATTCTTCAAATGTAAGTAGACTTGTTTCCTTGAAAGATTTAAAACTGGTTGGTTTGAAGTCTCATGATTGCCATTCCTTAATGCAACAATTGTTGCCTGTAGCTATTTGCTCGATATTGCCCAAGCATGTTAAGTCCAGTATAACAAGAGTTTATTTCTTCTTCAATGCTATATGTAGCAAGGTTATCACGCGCGAAAGACTTGATCAGTTACAAGATGAAATAACTGTTGTCCTTTGTCAATTAGAAATGTATTTTCCACCCGCCTTCTTTGATATTATGGTGCATTTGGTGATTCATTTGGTTAGAGAGATAAAAATCTGCGGGCCCATTCATTTGAGATGGATGTACCCATTCGAGCGATATATGAAAGTATTTAAGGGGTATGTTAAGAATCGTTGTCGTCCTGATGCTAGTATTGTTGAAGGTTATATAGCTGAGGAGGTAATTGAGTTTTGCACTGAATACTTGGCCGAGACCGCATCCATTGGAATATCTAAGAATCGGCACGATGGGAGGATTACAGGTATGGGCACAAGGGGAGGAAAAATGTTTTTGCCGTCTAATGTTGAATTGATGAAGGCGCATCTCTACATTCTGCGCAATTCTGAAGAAGTTGCGCCCTATGTGACAGACCATATCCATTCAATAAGAACGTCTTATCCTGCTTGGACGGATCAACATGTGCTCAATGAACATATTCGGACATTTGTCTATTGGTTTGTGTAATGCTGTCCTGGGCAAAGACGTTTCGGAGACATTGAAATGGTTGGCGTTTAGGCCCAGCCCTGCGGTACGAGCATTTTCATGCTATGACATAAATGGATATTCATTTGCTACTAAGAGACAAGATGAGAAGAGTACGGCACAAAACAGTGGTGTTACATTAATCTCAGAGGCTTTACATGTTTCTAGCAGGAAGGATAAAAATCCATTGTATGCAAACATGGCTTATTACGGGGTGATCGAAGATATTTGGGAGCTTGACCATGTTTGTTTCAAAGTAGCTGTATTTTGTTGCGAATGGGTTGATAACAATAGTGGGATTCGAACTGATGATCCATTGGGTTTTACCTTGGTGAACCTTAATCGGGAGGGTTTCAAAGGGGAACCATTTATACTTGCATCGCAGGCGAAACAAGTTTTTTATATCACCGATCCTTGCGACGAACATTGGTCTGTTGTTCTTCATGGTAAACAACATCACGGAGTGGAAGGGATTGATACAGAAGAAGGGCTTTATGAGGCTAGCCTTTTCTCTAGTGGGTTACCTGAATCGAGAGCAGATGAGGAAGATAGGGAACTTGATAAATACATACTTTGTGATGACCACAACGAAGGATTATGGTTCAAGGAGCAAGTGTCCCATAAGAGAAAGAGAATAAATTAAGCATCATTTTCAGGTATATTGTTTGTGTTTATTAATTTTGTTTCTATGGGTGTGTATGTTGTGTGTGTGTATTTGTATATGTTTCTTTGATTTTAATGAAAAGAGGTTGAAAACCCAATTATCAATAGCAACCTAAGATGAACCTAAGAGGGGGAGGGGTGAATTAGGTTCTTGACACTTTTAAAAATATTTTCTACAATGAAGAACAACTTTGAAAAACCATTTTCAAAGCAAGTGTAAAAACAAAGTTTACAAATTAAGTGAGGTGTGTGATTAGTGTTTTGCAAATCATAAAAGCAATTAAACAAACAAAGCAAGAACACACCAAATTTATAGTGGTTCGGATTCCCCTTGAATCCTAATCCACTCGACAAGTTCTACAACTTGTTTCCCTATCTATGAAACACTTAAGGGAGTGTTCCAATCCCTACCAAAACACTTAAAGGAGTGTTCCAATCCTTACACGTGCCTAATGGCTAACAATGAATCTTTTGCCCCCGCTCCTTCCTCAAGGACTTAGGGTCTTACTCAAGACTTCATTGACTAGCTACAAGGACTTTTGCTCAATCAACCTCTTGATCAAGACTTTCTCCCCTTTGCCTAATTTAACTCTAAACTAGGACTTTTGCTCAATCAACCTCTTGATCAAGACTTTCTCCCCTTTTCCTAATTTAACTCTAAACTAGGACTTTACAATTGCCCTAACTCAACCCCTTGAGTTGGGTCTCTCCTTTCTACTTGCTCCCCCTTTCTTCTTGCCTAACTCTTTACTCAAGAGTTGGACTTTTCTTAAATACAAATTGCCTACACTCAAACTCTTGAGTTAGGACTTTTCTAGATGTGTTTACAATGAAAAAATACTCCACAATGGAGTTTTCAACAACCTATGACAAATGGGCACAAAGGCCTCTTTCTAATCCTAACTCACAAGCTAATTTGACAATTAAATGTATGAAATAAAGCTCTTGAAAGATGTTTGAGTGTAGGAGACTTGTAGGGGATTATTTTTCTTCATTTTGCAGCTTGGGGGTATTTATAGGAATGAAGAAATAGCTTCCAACGGCTTGCAACGGCTAGTTTTTAAATTTGAAATTCTGCTGTGAACAGGACCCAGCGACAGTCGAGCTTGTCGCTGAAAAAGCGTCGCATGCGCGCAGGTGGCTGTCAGTCTGGAGCATGTCTAGCGACAGTTTCTGCTGTCGCTGAAAAAGCGTCACGTGTGGCTATAGCCTTATGTCGGCCCAATTTGACATCTTTTTCATTTGCTTCCCGTTTCTTCGTTTTAGCTCCGTTTTCTTCGCCGTTTTTTGCGTTAGTTCACCGGTGAACTCTTCTTTTCATTTGTTGACATGGAAATACAGCAGGTCCCACCTAGGGATGCGTTCGGTCGTATTTTTCTTCTTTCTTCATTTGCCTGCCGTTTCTTCGTTTTAGCTCATTTTTCATTGCCGTTTTTTGCGTCGGTTCTTCCGTAAAAATTTCTCTACATTTTCTCAATTAGAAATAAAACCATTAAATTAATTCTCATATTTGTTAACTCATCAATCAAAATAAGGATTAAGACCAACCGGGTCTAACAATCTCCCCCTTTTTGATGATGACAAAACAAATATGGAATTCATGACAATAAATCAACACTAAGTAAAATTGAGTAACTCCCCCTCAATTTATAATCTCCCCCTCAATTCCATAATATTTTCTCCCCCTTTTTGACATCACAAAAAGGACTTAGCATGCATAATAAAATGTGAAAGATGCATACAAATAAAGAAATGTACAACTCAAAAATAGATAAAATCAATTAGGTCATGAGTTGAACATTGAATTTGCTCTCAAATATGAAAGTTTTGCCTTTGACATTTTAAGCAAAATCAATCGATCTTTGGACAATCAACCAATTTTTATTAGCATTTTCTTCCCCTTAGTGAATGTACAAAAAAAATCCATTTTACTTCATAAGCCTACAAGATGACAATACTAATTTTAAGATCTAATGTCAATGCTAGTTCAAAATTTTTCTCTTCCTAAACTCTAGCATATACATTTCAAAGAGCTTAACCAATCAAGTAGGAAGCATACAAGCTTCATGAAATCAAAGAGCAAGTTAAGCTAATAAAAACAAAAGGAGTTCATTCACACAAAAGAATGACCTTTCTTAAATCATGAGTTTTCAAGATTTGTGAAATATGGCATAAACTCATGTTGAAAATCTGCAAGCAACTTCAATAGGCATGTAAAGCATTTCAAGAATTCAAGTATTCACTTTTCATGCATATTCTTGAAAGTCAACTAAAAGTCAACTTTTTCTAAAGCAATGCCTATTTTTTTAAAAAAAACTTGTCAATTTCATCATAGAAGTTCAACTAAGCACATGAACAAGTTTTAATCAACATATGCAACATATCAAAGGAATGAAACATTTTAGATCATGCATATGTGAGGAGTCAACTTACCGGTCAACACTTTTCAAGCTTAAACACATTAAGCTAGTAATTTTGAAAGTTGCAATTTTCAAGTTTCTATAAATCATTTTATCATTCATGCAACTTTAAATACTCAAGTAGTTTATGCACAAAGTTTCAAACCATTGAAAGCATGCATATAAGTAAAGTCAACTACTTGGTCAAACTTATTCAATTTTAAGCATACAAAGCATACATTCTTTGAAAGTTGCAATTTTCAACATTAAACCTCAATTTTCTCATGCAAGCAACTTCAAATCATCAATAATATCATGCTTAAAATATCAAATAAGCTACAGCATGTATAATTCAAAAGTCAACCTCTTGGTCAACCGTTTTCATGTAATGCAAACATGCTTAATTCTTGCTATCTTCAAATTAAAGGTTTTCAACCTTTTTAACATGCAAGAATTTCAAGATACCAAAGATGACATAGATCCTAATGCATCATTTTAACTCTAAAACATGGCATTCTAGGATTATATCAATCAAAAACTCATCAAACAAAGGCAAATTTCAAATTTCCTCAAATTTTCTACATTTTGCCTAAATAATCTCTTCTTGAGTCTTTTAACCTCACAATTGGTTTTAGCATATTTCAAATATCATTCTAAGTTCATTAGATCAATTTTCATCTTCTAAGCATGCAAAAGTCTAAAAGTCAACATAAAGTCAAACTTCTAGCTATTTTCAAATAAAGCTCATAAAGTCCTAAGGACTTTCATCAAGATATGCTTCCAATATTCAAAATGATTTCAAGGATATAACGTCAACCAATAAGTTCACTTTATCATTTAAACACGAGAAGTATATTTACATTAAATTATGCATTCTATATTCATCATTTTGAAATTAAATCACACATGTTCATCATAAATAGCTCATATTGCATATAATCATCAAATCAATTAAGGAGCAATAAATATGAGTTAAAGATGATACATGTTACCTCAAATGAGCATCCATGGGCTCCTTACCATTCTTGAAGCCATTTTTGCAATTTTAGCATTTTTCACCAATTGGCTCCAATCAACCATCCTTGCTACTTTTTAAGTATCTCTTCATTAAGATTTAGTTCATAAAGTAGCATCAAGGACCTATAAAGAAATCAAGCACAAGATTTTGGTACCCAATACTTATTGGGTCCTAAAGGGTTAGCTTGTTCCTTTACTTTCCATACCTTTCTTCCTTTCTTCACATTTTTCTTATCAAAGCATTTGGAAGAAATATGACCTTGTCTACCACAATAATTACATACAATATATGCATTTAATGAAGGAACTTTCCTAACATTTCTTCTATAAGCATATGGCACACTATTGTAATTTACTACATTATGCTTATTCAATGGCATATGAACAAAATGATTCTTACTAGCATACAATGCATTATAGTTCCTAGAATCATTTTTCTTATGACAATGTCTCCTAGGTTCATTTTCAAATGAACTATGCACATTTTTGTATCTAGGAGCATAATGAGATGCATGAGCATTTAACAAATAAGTATCCCTCTTTGGGGTACATAAAGCAAACTTATGAAAATGACAACAATCATTATGCATATGGGAAACATGCATTTTTCTAGGCATATCAAAATATGAGTGACATGAATTTACATCATTCTTACAATTAGAAGACTTTCTTTTCTTTTCATATAACCATGCATGATTTGTCTTCTTTTTAGCTTCTAATGGAGGATAGACTAGTTTAGTACTGTTTTTAGAAGCATTAACAAAAGTAGTAGAAGTGGAAGGCATATCACAATTTTGGTTATTTTCATAACCTAAGCCATGTTTATCATTTCCTACCTTTTGTTTACCTAACAACTTTTCTAAGTTGTTTTTTCCTAATGTCAATTTTTCAAGACTTGCACTCAAGTCTTCAATTTTCTTTTTCATGCATTCATACTCATTTTTCAACAAATCATATGAACTAGCCTTTTCATGCAATTTCTCATTTTCATCTAAGGCATTTTCGTAATACATTTTCAAATCTATGTACTTTGCATCTTCATTATCTAGCAAAGTACTCATCTCATCTACTTTGTTTTTCAACTCATCATTTTCATGTTTCAAAGTAGAGTTTTCTTCTTTTAAAGATGCAACATGAATTTCTAAAGAGTTAATTTTCTTTTCATGCATAACATTATTTTTCAAGGCATCTATACATTTGTCATGCAATTTAGTGACATATTCATACATATCAAAATCAAGATTATCACTATCATGCATACTACCACTTAAAGAAGATTTGGAAGATTTGGTTACCTCTTGTAGATCACTTCCAACTAAGCATCTTCTTGTGGTTTCCTTCTCTTCCTCACTTGAGGAATTATCCCAAGTCCTTGCTAGCTTGGTCACCTTCTTCATGGCTTTCTTACCTTTAGCCATTTTGTGCAAATTGCGGAAAATAAAGCACAAATAATCAAGCAAGCAAATAAGACTCTAAAAATCGAAAAGGTTGCAAAAATTGAACTTAAACTCAAGGTTGTTAAACCTACAAATTTGAGCACTAGCTCTGATACCAATTGAAAACCCAATTATCAATAGCAACCTAAGATGAACCTAAGAGGGGGAGGGGGTGAATTAGGTTCTTGACACTTTTAAAAATATTTTCTACAATGAAGAACAACTTTGAAAAACCATTTTCAAAGCAAGTGTAAAAACAAAGTTTACAAATTAAGTGAGGTGTGTGATTAGTGTTTTGCAAATCATAAAAGCAATTAAACAAACAAAGCAAGAACACACCAAATTTATAGTGGTTCGGATTCTCCTTGAATCCTAATCCACTCGACAAGTTCTACAACTTGTTTCCCTATCTATGAAACACTTAAGGGAGTGTTCCAATCCCTACCAAAACACTTAAAGGAGTGTTCCAATCCTTACACGTGCCTAATGGCTAACAATGAATCTTTTGCCCCCGCTCCTTCCTCAAGGACTTAGGGTCTTACTCAAACTTCATTGACTAGCTACAAGGACTTTTGCTCAATCAACCTCTTGATCAAGACTTTCTCCCCTTTGCCTAATTTAACTCTAAACTAGGACTTTTGCTCAATCAACCTCTTGATCAAGACTTTCTCCCCTTTTCCTAATTTAACTCTAAACTAGGACTTTACAATTGCCCTAACTCAACCCCTTGAGTTGGGTCTCTCCTTTCTACTTGCTCCCCCTTTCTTCTTGCCTAACTCTTTACTCAAGAGTTGGACTTTTCTTAAATACAAATTGCCTACACTCAAACTCTTGAGTTAGGACTTTTCTAGATGTGTTTACAATGAAAAAATACTCCACAATGGAGTTTTCAACAACCTATGACAAATGGGCACAAAGGCCTCTTTCTAATCCTAACTCACAAGCTAATTTGACAATTAAATGTATGAAATAAAGCTCTTGAAAGATGTTTGAGTGTAGGAGACTTGTAGGGGATTATTTTTCTTCATTTTGCAGCTTGGGGGTATTTATAGGAATGAAGAAATAGCTTCCAACGGCTTGCAACGGCTAGTTTTTAAATTTGAAATTCTGCTGTGAACAGGACCCAGCGACAGTCGAGCTTGTAGCTGAAAAAGCGTCGCATGCGCGCAGGTGGTTGTCAGTCTGGAGCATGTCTAGCGACAGTTCCTGCTGTCGCTGAAAAAGCGTCACGTGTGGCTATAGCCTTATGTCGGCCCAATTTGACATCTTTTTCATTTGCTTCCCGTTTCTTCGTTTTAGCTCCGTTTTCTTCGCCGTTTTTTGCGTTAGTTCACCGGTGAACTCTTCTTTTCATTTGTTGACATGGAAATACAGCAGGTCCCACCTAGGGATGCGTTCGGTCGTATTTTTCTTCTTTCTTCATTTGCCTGCCGTTTCTTCGTTTTAGCTCATTTTTCATTGCCGTTTTTTGCGTCGGTTCTTCCGTAAACATTTCTCTACATTTTCTCAATTAGAAATAAAACCATTAAATTAATTCTCATATTTGTTAACTCATCAATCAAAATAAGGATTAAGACCAACCGGGTCTAACAGAGGTGGACATAAATTTATAACAACATTTATTTTTATCCTTTGTACTGTAGGATTGAAACAGGTCACAACTCGGATGAAGCCGCGCAATCAAGGGACAAAATTTGAAGGGACTTCATATGCGGAACTGTATATAAATGAATATGTTATTGTTGGAAATTGTGTGAAGCTTCTGTGTTGATGTTATGATGCACTTGTGTTTTGGTCAAAAACAAGCAGGGGAGATTTTGTCTGAATTGATTTGAAACTAAATTCCGTATTATTCGAAATAGTTGGAATTTTAGTGAAGTATTTAAGTATATGCATATCCTTGACAGGGAGTATGTTACATTTATAGGGGAGACTTTGTCAAATTTTTCGACAAATTGATTTCCTTGTTTTTCATTTATGAATAAATGTTTCATGTATTTTTTTTTTCAAGGAGTAGTACTTTTGGTAAAATTTACAGGGGAAGCTATACGTAGTTCATTTTGTTTTGATTTTATATTTAACTCTTCATAAATTACTTATCGGTGCCTCGAAAAAAAGAAATTCATTTAGCGAGGTTGGGTATTGACCGATGAATGAATTAATTATTCGTTTATCGATTGATAATGCTTTATTATTTTGCAAATTGATTATTCAAAATATATTTTATATGAACATGAAAAAACTAGAAGGTGCCTCGGTTGCGCCGGCGACGGGAGAGGAGGAGAATGGACCGAACAATCGCGGTTGAAGGGAGGGGGAAACAGGGGAGAAGCAGGGGAAAAAAAGGGAGAAGAAGGGGAAGAGACTTAGGGAAAATGAAAGGAAAATGTCTAAGTTCAAATTTGATTTGAATTTCGACCGGGTCGTCGGTTCAACAGCGGTTCAACCGTGAACCGCCGTTGAACCAACTTTCAACAACGGTTCACGAGAGTTGGTTCAACGGCGGTTTGCGGTTGAACCGCCGTTGAAAGTGCCCACTTTTTCTCGGTTTAAATAGAGGAAAAAATTGGAGCCAATTCCCGCGCGGGTATATTTTAATATGAATTTTTTTTTCCATTTTCAAAAAACTAAGCCCACAATTTTGTAAATATAATAATACATACCCAGATTGTCTAAGTTTATTAATTATGTACACAATCTCGACTTTTATGAACCATTTCATAATTAAATTTCAAATTTTCCATTGAACCATATATTTGCATTTAAATTTCGCGTGCTACTACACGTACAATAATTATAGGTCAAAGATAAAAATTAATAAATTTCGTAAATGTACATGTAAGAGTCGATAAAGTAATAAGCTTCATTATGTCCCTAAAATTTCTACTTTTTCGACTTGGGCAAACGGGATAAAATAACCAAATCCACAAATGCATTAGGTACGTATAGTAATATAAATCTTAATATTTGTTAAGTGGCCTCAAAAAAATTAAATAGTTACTGGATTTTATTACCTTATATAGATATATAAACATATATATATATATATGTTTATACATATTGAACCATATATATATAAACATCTTTCTCTTTTATCCTTTCCCCTCTTGATGCACATCATCCAACTCTCTCCTCTCTGCTCTCGATCTCTTGTAAATTTCCACTACATAAATGAAATGTTTTCATTTGAAGAATTGAAGACTTTAAGACAACTTTTACAATTAATTCATATATATATATATATATAACGTATTTTGAATTTGGTATAAAAATAGAAAATTCATGCGTAGCACAGGAATTGGCTCTAAAAACTATTGTTCTATGACCTTGAACCGCCGTAGAAAGCAAACTTTGTACGGCGGTTCATGTTTGAACCGCTGTAGAAAGTATTTTCTACGGCGGTTCTCGGTTGAACCGCAGTAGAAAAGTAGTTTTTGGAGCCAATTCCCGCGCTACGCATGAATTTTCTATTTTTATATCATTTTCTAAACCCTAAACCCTATTAAGTTTTTTTTTCCCAATTTTCATAAATTAACCGCGGTGACGCTTAAGATTGAAATAGATAGTGAAGCGCCACCCTTTAATTTTTCCTTTGTTTGCGCCTTGACATTCTGAATTAGGTCGCAGGATTCGACCTCGAGGATGATGGTTTTCCCCATCAGAGTTTTCACGTAAACCTCCATTTTTTTTCAAAATACATTATATATATATATATATAAGACTTAATTATAAAAGTTGTCTTCAAGTCTTCAATTCTTCGAATGAAAACATTTATTTATGTAGTGAAAATTTACAAGAGATCGAGAGCAGAGAGGAGAGAGTTGGATGATGTGCATCAAGAGGGGAAAGGAGAAAAGAGAAAGATGTTTATATATATATGTGTGTTTATATATATATATATATATATATATATGTATGTAAGGTAATGAAATCCAGTAACTATTTTATTTTTTTTTGGCCACTTAAGTAATATTAATTAATTTTTATATTACTATACGTACCTAATGCATTTGTGGATTTGATATTTTTATCCCGTTCGCCCAAGTCGAAAAAGTAGGAATTTTAGGGAACATAATGAAGCTTATAACTTTATCGTCTCTTACATGTACATTTACGAAATTTAGTAATTTTTATCTTTGACCTATAATTATTGTACGTGTAGTAGCACGTGAAATTTAAATGCAAATATATGGTTCAATGGAAAATTTGAAATTTAATTATGAAATGGTTCGTAAAAGTCGAGATTGTATACATAATTAATAAACTTAGACAATCTGGGTATGTATTATTATATTTACAAAATTGTGGGCTTAGTTTTTTGAAAATGGAAAAAAAAATTAATATTAAAATATGCCCACGCGGGAATTGGCTCCAATTTTTTCCTCTATTTAAACCGAGAAAAAGTGGGCACTTTCAACGGCGGTTCAACCACAAACCGCAGTTGAAAGAAGAATCAACTGCGGTTCACCCGTTGAAAGTGTACTTTCAACGGCGGTTCAAGGTTGAACCGCCGTTGAAAGTACATTTTCAACGGCGGTTCACTCGTGAACCGCAGTTGAAAGTTGGTTCAACGGCGGTTCACGGTTGAACCGCCATTGAACCGACGACCCGGTCGAAGCTTAAAGTTCAAATTTCTTCAAATTTCATTTCCTCCCTCATTCTCTTCCCCTCTTCTCCCTTTTTTTCCCCTACATTTCCCCTGTTTCCCGAACCTTCTCCCCACGGCTGTTCGGCTTCTTCGCCGCTTCTCCCGTCGCCTGCGAGCTCGTTCACCTTCCGATCAACCCGTCGGCTGACCAAGCATCACCGATCGTTCGGCTGGACCACGCAAGGCCGATTGTTCGGCTCTCCATTTCCACCCTCCTATATATACTTCGGGCTTGGTTGTAGGAGTTCACCCAAAAGGTTCCACCTTCTATGCTTCCATTTTAAAAATTTTGCAATGTGACCTTACATTTTGTAAATGCTTCCCATTGCACTAGGGTTTTTTGGGTTGATATTTATGGTTGATTTCGGTTTTAATCCTTGTGATGAATGATTGGAATGCTTTTGGATTTATTGATTGTTTGTTGCATTGGTTTGGTTGTTGAATTGAGTGTTTTGTCCTACATAAGTTGAGAACCTAGGGTTTTGATTAATGTTCCATTAGGTACCCTTTGAAATTCGGGTTTAGTGTATGAATAATTACTTGGATTGGTTTCAAGTGAATACTTGTTTAGACGGCAACTTTCTTCTTCAAATTTTTTTTTCATTATTACAGTGCTTTGTTAATTTAGACTTAATAGTTGATTAATGTTCATTCGCTTGCCTATTATCTCAGGACGGGTGTGAATGTCATCTGTTCATCTCTGAGGATTCGCAAAAGCGGTGTAAGCTTGTGGCAAAGGGAAATATTTATAAGCAAAGCAAGCACCACGGGCGCGAGGTTAGGAAAGGTTGCGCGAGGATCACAATTAAAATTTGCTATGATGACTTTGCCCCGCTACCATTTCCTGAGGAAGAGGCTGCAACTGTGGGAATGGCCAGATCCTTTTTCGTGGAATGGCCTATATAGTTTATTGAAATTATTCAGCCGGATCCGGTAACACAGGTATATTCTTTCATTTATTTGTGAATTACTTAATACCCTTTTGTATATTTAATGTTATTTCAAATAATGTTAGGTGGATAAAAGTGCCCAAAAGAAAAAAGGCCGGATGAATTATATGGATGATATAAAATCTCCTTCGGCGACGGTTCCGACTGAGATGTCAACCTCATCGACATCTGATCCATTGCAAGAGTTGCAGCTCCGAATGGAGAAAGATTCGGACTTCAATGGCTTCTTCTTTCAAATGACAAGAGAAGTCATAGGTGTGGAGCACCCTATTGAGATGGATCGACATGATCTCGTAGACTTATTGACCAGAGAAAGCCAGGTCTCAAACTGTTTGATGCAGTTGTTCACCCAGTGGGTTTCCACTTAATTTTATAACCTATTTCTGATTATTGTTATATATAGTATGCATTCCATGTGCCTAGACTAACCAATGAAGCCCTTTTTGTAAATTCTTTAGAGCTTTACATGAGTTAGTTGAAAGGAATGGGAGAAAGGGGATAGGTTTCCTCTCGGCTGATCATGTGACACCCATAGGAAATGATTATGAATATAGGGTTTCCTACATTGCGCGAAACTTGAAGGATCGGAATAAAGAAATGTATCTGGTGCCTTATCTTCAGGGGTAAGTGACACTCTAAGCACTTCTCTAATATTTAAGAAACACTGATTTTAAGATCTGACGTCATTAAATTTTTCGTTTGCAGTGAACATTGGATGCTAATGGCCATTAGACCAGTAGAAAAGGTTGTCTACTGGCTTGATTCTTTACAAAATCCACAGAAAAAGGAGGCGGTGGTGCTTATAGACGAGTGAGTTATATATATTAACAACTGTTACAATGCCTATATATCCATATGTTGCTAATTATTTTCGTTCCGCTTTCATTTTTATAGGGTGATGTTTAACTATCAAGCTTTCTTAGGATTGCCCAGAAATGTGCATATGCAACCTTCGTGGATAATAGTTAAGGTAAAATTGGTTCTTATTAAATTTTTTACTCAACGTTGTGCATATGAAAAATTGGTTCTTATTAAATCCGTGAGTCTAGTAGCATAAGTTAGTAGTGTTAGTCAATTAATATATTAGTTAGTCACGTTATTTATTGAGGTATTTGATTTATGCATGCAATCCGTGAGTCCAGTACTGTAGGTTAGTTAATATATGCATGCAATTGCCTTTTCGATCAGTAGAAATTAGCTTTGTCCTAGTCATTTAATTAATTAGATTATTATGAATGAAGTTATATGAATATTACAATTAATTGCTAACTCGTATATTAATATTCATTAGCATAAAAAGTAAACGAGCAATTGGGAGTGTGGGTACTATGTAATGCACTACATGTACCAAATAGCAATGAAATCATCCACATTGGCACTTGAAAAGGTAAATATTTCTCATAACTTACTTAATTGACTGTATTTCATTTTGCTACTCAGTTACTTTTTAATTTCAAAAATTCTGTTGCAGCACTTCAAGCTCGACCGCATTCCATTAAGCAATGTGGATATAGATGCAGTGCGAAAAATATGCGCTAGTTATATTTTGGAGCATCCGGCATAGTTGAAGGATACTAATTAAACTTGTTCATATTAGAGTTGTACAAATATTTTTTGGATATGCTGTATTATAAAAGCGATTTCAATTTGTATATTGGTGATATTTGTATTAAATTTCAAGTTTTAGCAGCAGGTTTTGCTTTAAACCAGGTTTTAGAAGCAGGTTTTTAATGCTTTTAATGCGGTTCGGGTGTAAAAAGTGGCCACTTTCTACGGCGGTTCAAGGTTGAACCGCAGTAGAAAGTTACACTTTCAACGGCGGTTCATGGTTGAACCGCCATAGAAAGTGCTACTTTCTACGGCGGTCCAACGGTTGGACCGCAGTAGAAAGTTACACTTTCTGCGGCGGTTCAACCATGAACCACCGTAGAAAGTGCTAGTATTCTACGGCGGTCCAACGGTTGGACCGCAGTAGAAAGTTACACTTTCTACGGCTGCCAGATAGATGGCGGTTCAAAAATGCTAAAAACCCTCGTTAAAAGCCCTTAATAACCGCCATTAAAGCCCCTTTTGTAGTAGTGTCAAACCATAAGCCTTCATTGTGGTCATCACGAAGTATGTATTTATCAAGTTTCCTATCTTCTTCAACTGCTGTCAATTCAGGTAACCCACTAGAGGATGGGCCTGCCTCATAAAGCCCTTCTTCTGTATCAATTCCTTCCACTCTGTGATGTTGTTTACCATGAAGAACAATAGACCAATGTTCGTCACAAGGATCGGTGATATAAAAAGCTTGTTTCGCCTGCGATGCAAGTATAAATGGTTCCCCCTTGAAACCCTCTCGATTAAGGTCAACCAAGGTAAATCCCAATGGATCATCAGTTCGAACCCCATTATTGTTATCAACCCATTTGCATCGAAATACAGCTACTTTGAAACAAACATAGTCAAGCTCCCAAATATCTTCAATTACCCCGTAATATAACATGTTTGCATACATTGGATTTTTATCCTTCCTGCTAGAAACATGCAAAGCCTCTGAGATTAATATAATATTACTGTTTTGTGCCGTGCTCTTCTCATCTTGTCTCTTAGTAGCAAATGAATATCCATTTATGTCATAGCCTAAAAATGATCGTATCACATGGCTTGGCTTAAACGCCAACCATTTTAATGTCTCCGAAACGTCTTTGCCCATGACAGCATTACCAAGCCAATTGAAAAATGTCCGATTATGTTCATTGAGCACATTTTGATCCGTCCAAGTAGGATAAGACTTTCTTATTGAACTCATATGGGCTATCACATAGGGCTCAACTTCTTCAGAATTGTGCAGTATAAAGAGATGCTCCTTCATCAATTCAACATTAGAAGGCATAAACATTTTTCCTTCCCTTGTGCCTATACCTGTAATCCTCCCATCGTGCCGATTCTTAGATATTCCAATTGATGATGCATCCGCCAAGTACTCAGTGCAAAAATCAATTACCTCCTCAGCTATATAACCTTCAATAATACTAGCATCGGGACGATAACGATTCTTAACATACCCCTTAAAGACTTTCATATATTGCTCGAATGGGTACATCCATCGCAAATGAACAGGCCCACAGATTTTTATCGCTCTAACCAAATGAATCATCAAATGTACCATAATATCAAAAAAGGCTGGTGGAAAATACATTTCTAATTGACACAGGACAACAATTATTTCATCTTGTAACTGATCAAGTCTTTCGCGAGCGATTACCTTGCTACATATAGCATTGAAGAAGAAGCAAAGTCTTGTTATACTGGACTTAACATGCTTGGGGATATCAAGCAAATAGCTACAGGCAACAATTATTGCGTTAAGGCATGGCAATCATGAGACTTTAAACCAACAAGTTTCAAATCTTTTACGAAAACAAGTCTACTTACATTTGAAGAATATCCGGATGGAACTTTGATGCTACTCAAACTTGAACACAATTGTTTCTTCTTTTTTCTGGACAAAGTATGACAGGTAGGTGGTAGATATGTGCATTGTCCAAGAGCTACCGATGCTAAATTTGATCGTATATTCATATCAACTATATCAAGTCTCGCGTTATAACCATCCTTAGTTCTCTTAGGTATGTTCAAAAGCGTACCTAACAAGCTTTCACAAATATTTTTCTCAATATGCATAACGTCGAGACAATGTCTGACATCCAAGTTCTACTGATATGAAAGTTCAAAAAAGATGGATTTTTTCTTCCAACAACATGTATCATTATTGCTGCACTCCGAAGGTTTTCCAAACTCCACATTAATGTCCTTCACACGAGCATTCACCTCAGGCCTGCTCAAGGGTTCTGGAGCTTTTCTAAACTCTTGAAATCCATTGAATGCTCTTTTCATACGGCGATACAGATGAGACTCGAGAAGAAATCTACAATGCCCAAGGTAAACTGTCTTCCTCCCATGTGCAAGCTGACAAAAATTTGTACTCTGCTCACATATAGGGCATGCTTTATGCCCTTTAACGGAGTACCCAGACAAGTTTCCATATGCTGAAAAATCATTAATGGTACAGAACAACATGGCATGTAATGTGAAAATTTCTTGACGGTGTGCATCAAACACAAGTGCACCTTCATCCATAACTTTTTCAAATCTTCAATAAGAGGAGCCAGATACACATCGATGTCATTTCCTGGTTGTCGTGGACCTAAAATCATTAGAGACATAAGTATATACTTATGCTTCTTACACAAGTAAGGCGGCAAATTGTAAATAACCAACATCACCGGCCATAGTGCCAGCCTTCAAACATTTTCGGGCATGGGAGCCGAGGTCGGCTTTTTGTGGCATCATATTGCTGGTGTAAACATCTCATATATTTTCTCTCTCATCAATTAACCTCGATATATGATGGTTGCAATACTTGAAAAGGGTAACATTGATGACAATGCAACAGAAAGGAGTTACTAAGAGGTGCATTTTAAAAATACAATGGAAATTTAAAATATTTAAACCTTGAATATATGTCTTTTTTATCATAATAAATTAACAAGTGGGTAAGTTAAAAATAATTTTTAAAAAAGTAACAAATGCAAAGAATTAAAAAGAAAAAAAGAAATGAAAAAGTAAATCTAAAAAAAGGAAAAGATAATAAATTATTATGGGGATCATGATAAGTAGAGGGGCATAAATATCTTTAAATGCTTTTCAAAAATTTAACTAATGGTCAAGGGGATAAATTAAAGATGTATTTAAAAAATACAGGATGTTAAAATATTTAAGCCTTATTTAACAATGTAAGAACAAAATATCAAGCCAGTTTCTTGAGGTCTTTCTTACACAAAGTAGATGTGCACATCATTTGTCCATGCCAAATAATTTTTTTCGACCTTATACACATTAATTAAGTGTTACTCCCTCTGTCGTGTTTAAAGAGTCAACTTTGTATCACTGTTTTTAGTAATACAAAATGGACTCTTTAAATGAGACCAAGGGAGTATTAGTCATATGTTGAAAATCAAAGTCACGCAACAGGCGGGCCGGGCGGCTCGGTCAAATAAAAGCATCGGAGAGCATATTTCCAAGTCGGACTTGGGCAGAAGTTGTGAGATGCAACTTATCAGCTTTCAGCGACAATCCCATGGCGTCCACACATTTCACGTTCGGAAGGTCAGTGTGGAGCTGTGCTTGTCTCACTATGTCTAAATAATGTCTTCCTCCTGATGCAAGACCCACCTATATATGTTCAATTAGAAAGATTATTCAGCAAGAAAAGTACTGATCAATTGAGCCTATAGCATCAACTCTGAAGTGATGTTTTTGGGCCTTAAAGAGCTGGTTGGGATCCTCTGGTCTGGGACCAGAGGATCCCAAGCCCTTAAAGAGCTGCCTTAGCCCTAAGACAACCCTTTTCAAAGTATCTTAGGAAGTCCTATTTTCTTAAACTTAAGGCAGCAGTTTTTCATCATAAGCATCACTTTGTTATAGCTAAGGCTGCACATTTTCTCTTATATTACAATATTTTACAAAGTGTAGCTTTTAAAGTGATGTTATTGGCTCAATTTGTAGTTGCAAGTCTATGTATAGCCAAATTAGTGGATCAAGAAGTAGACTCACATTACAAAATAAATAAGTCTTCTGTTACACCAATGTACCACTGGACTGGAAATGCTCTTACATATATATATATATATTTTTTATATATGATACTTTTTAAAATAGGCGATACTTCTACTATTATAAGCGATAAATTTTCTTATGTATTTTATAGATGCAAGACCCACCTACAGGAAACTCCACTAAATTTTTGTAAGAACTTTTTTATTATAATTATTTTTTAAATAGGGCGATACTTCTACCATTATAAGCTATAAATTTTCTTATGCTTTTTCAAACCGGCAAAACTTCTATTCGAGAGCATTTTAATCACACTAACCAAATCAGAATACAGAAGATCGAAATATCCTTCCATATATATAAACCAACAAAAAGAAGGAAAAAAAAAAAAAAACTCATGCAAATTATTTAAATTAAAGCACGTCAATAGAGGACATAGAATAGCTAGTAAAAGTACCTCAATTACCAACAGATCCGGGAAGTTTAAATCAATCCAAAGGTCCATAATAAATTGCTGCAATCTTCCTTTATATGCACTGGATTCTGTTTGACTCGTGGTGTCACTCTCTCCTTGATACCAAAGAAGTGCTTCAATTTGCCCACCACCATTTTTCAAAGCAGCCTTAGCTCTCCTCAACAACTGCTCATAAAACATGGTTCCTCTTTGCCACTGGATGATTTTCGTCCCGGAAATAGCGCAGGGAACCAAACCTACGACCCCGTAGCCCAGCCTTTTTTCCAACAACGAATTCGCAAAGGGCATGCCGGGCCCAATCCCATTGCTAACATTCACATCTATGCCGGAATGGAGGGGTTGCTTCGCCACCTCCCATTTCAGCTTTTTGTTCAGTTTGAGGATGTCGGGATTTGGTCGGCACTCCGGCGGCACGACAAGGTCCCATTTGTTCTTCACGACACCACCTTGTCCAGCCATGTTGCTCTGCCCGGCTAGCAAAAATATATGTTTTGTTTGAGAAGATGCAAAAGTCATCAAATTGATGCAAACCAAAAGAACTGTAAGACATTTTGTCACTACTAATTTGGTGCTGAGAGTATTCATCTGATTATGCTTTCTTCAAAATTGTGATACACACACACATGGTCTTAAGTTCGATCATACTTATAGATTTATTATTTGGATAGTTTATATCCACTATTATATATAATTTTTTGTGTTATTTTATCTAGCAACTTGTTTTTTGGCTGCTCATCTAGTATTTTGCTTACAATCTAGTCCTTGTTCTTGTACATATATAGTAAAATAGAGAAAATTAGACAATGAGATAAAGTTGGAGCACAAATATTTGATTGATCGTGATAAATGATCGAGTTAATTAATTGTTAGGGAAAAACATCCTTCCGAAAATCTTTGAACCACTTATTGGAAGAAATATCCAACAAGAACACGGCAGTGAATTAAAAAAGAAAAAAAGGAAAACACACCATATTTAACATGATTCGATCTCAACAGATCTATTCACCACGACTACTTACTACTTCATTATATAAAGGGAATAAACAATATAAAGCCCATTTTCGTAAAGAGACAGTTTGAGTCTCATTTTGCATTTTTTATAATTTTTCACCAATCCCAATAAGCTTTTTTATATTTCCAATAAATATTTTTTACATTTTCAACATATCTTTTTACATTTTCAATATAATTTTAATATTTTAAAATCATAAACCAAACTAGGTTTGAATCTAGTCTTAATATTAAAGGGGCCTAAGAGTTTACAATGTACACCCTCGCAACATACAAAGTCTCTCGACATCTATTCTATTGTCACTTACCCTTTCGATCTCATGGTCGAAAGCATAAACAGGTACACACATCTCTTATAAACTCACGACGACATCCCATCTTTCACCCAACCAAAAGGCTAGGGCTTATGTCTATTTCCTAGGCGGGTGGATGCTCTCGATTTAGCATATCTTATTCTATTACAAGCATCGCTTATTTACAATAGAACAAGCCAAACCATAGTGGACCCAAATTTAATTGGCTCAATACTAATTGTACCGAGAATTTGAGGAGATACCCAACATTAATACATTTATTTACTTCAAAAGTTATACTTTCTTGTTTTGTCATACTAAAAGAATTTGTTTGGAGTTTTAGCTTATAATTAATAAAACAAATTGTAATCTTTGGACTATTCTGAGACGAATGAAAGTAAAGTAGAATTAATTTGTAAATTTTTTTATAATGAAACTTAATTGGAGGTCAAATATGTGAGTTTGGCGTGGATTAATAGTTAACATATGTCATTTGCGTAAGTAGTTCATCCAGGCCCATTTAATAACTCAAGTCTTTTCCGCCTGGCTTATACTTTGATATTTTCATCTAATCATCATTAGGTATGTAAACCGTGCTAAACATTTTCACACCAAGTGGTCACAGTCTGTGAGTTAGCAGAAAATTCTGGCAGAAATTTAATTTCGCAAAAACTTTTATCCTTCGACGGTTGGACTTGAGAGTTTCTCTTTACTTTTTTATAAGTTTTCTTCAAAATTCATATGTAAATTAATTAGATATTTTAGATATAAAACAAAAAATTGTAAAAATGCCTCATGCTATATATTTTAGTTTCTATAGAGTCAGGAAGAATATCAACATGGGATTTTATTAGCAATGGTTTGGAGTAATTGACTTTTGACGTGGGAATGTTTATCATTCAAATACAATATGGAAAGCAACAAATCGCAAAAGATTTTATTTAATCTGGTATCCAGTGGGACCAATCGTATGAAGTCAGCGTAATATTATATGCAGTGGAGTGTTCGTTTAGAGGTGCACCGTGAACGTCAACCAAATTTTGACGTAGGGTGATTGCTGGTGTCGATATAATAATCCAACGAGGTGGCGTTTTAGAAATGATTTTTTTTTAATTAAATGCGATTGGTTATCGTTTTATTAATTATGAAAAATTAAAAAAATTAACAGACAAATAAGACTGAATCTCGAGGTTCACATTTTGTACCCTTGTTAAATTTACGATAGTCTACTTTGAGTTACTTCTGAAGGTGATAATCAATGTACGACTCCGACTTCCCGCCACTTGAAACACATGGCTCTACTACACCCTCATCTTCACCCCCCGTCATCAGTTTCCCAGATTGAGTGGAATATCGGCAATGTAATAGGAATGTGTGGCTTAGTGTAGACATACGAGCGATGAGCTCAGTGTCTGTAGGTATTCTATGTGCTTGAATCGAACTGAAAATCCTATTCAGCGCCTTCACTTAAGGAAGTGACAGGGACTTGCGTACTTGTTCGGGATTCTGGACATTGGACTATATCGGACCACAAAAGCGTTGTAGATACATGAGTAGAGTCATCTGCGACTATTCTAATTCTGGGAGTTGGGCTAGATTCTGAAGTGATTTCTTGCAGAGGAGTTGAATAGGCATTTTGTTGAGCACCTTCTTGGCACCACGGTGTGGTGGGGTTGGTTTGGGATTCTAGGGGGTGCTGCACGGTTGCTGGTGTTGGATTGGTGGCCTGCGCGAATGCTTGGCTGGGAGACCATGCTATGGCCTGCGCACAGATGGTAGGCGCAGCTCGCATGTTTCTGGGTCGCTGGGCGGGATTTGTGCGCATGCTGGGCTGGGCACTGTAGCCTGCTCGCAGATAGCCTGAAGCTGCGCGCAGCTGAGTGTGGCAATTGGTTGAGATCGAAGCACCACTGGCTGGGTCTCCGTTGCTGGGGCCTTTTTGCGCAGATCGATTAGCAGCTGCTAACGGCTCTGGCTCAGCAAAGAGTATCTCGGTGTCGCTCTCCATGGACTCCGACACCCTCAATTCCGGCATATGTTGTGTTGTGCATTCTGTACCTAGGGATTCATCCGGTGGTGGAGCCAAGCCCGAAGGTGTGGAGGGACAAATTTTTGCTATAAGTATTTATTCCTATTATTTCTATTTTTGGTGGCGTAAAATACAAATATATTCAAATTTTATACAGTAAAAAAAAAAAGAAATTTGAGATTGCTGGTGGGGAAATTACTAAACGTGGCTCCGCCACTGGATCTCTTTTGGTGGAGGCGAGATGCGGGTACAAGAATGGGGTTATCTTGATCCGGGGCCTTTGTTTTTCCTTTACCTTCCAGGGTAAGAGCTCTGTTCTCCTTTGGCTTGTGTTTCCACTGCGGCTTTGACGGAGAGGGATTTTCCCCCTTGTGGCATTCAGATGCATGATATCCTTACCTTGAAACATCGAACACAATATTGGGGCATCCTGTCATATTCAAGAATTTGAAGAAAACCTCTTCCACGCGTCTCTAAATAAACATTCCCCGGCAAATGTTTTAGAAACGATTTAGTTAGGGTTAAGTTAAAATTTTGTAGGTTCGGAAGTTAATTGAAGTTAGATTTTGAATAAGGTGAATAATAAGTATATCAAACTGACTTGTTAGAAGAATCCTTTCATTTCAAAAAAAAAAAAAGAAAGAAAAGTAGATCAAACTGGATGCGGATGAACTGGATTACGCCACAATCTAATTCGATTTGAACTAGATGTTGATTATCAAAGGCGTTGAACGTGATCAGTTGGAATTTTACAAATTACACGATGAGAGTCTTGAAGTGGACTTCAATCTGAACGTGGAACCTTTCATAGTCCTAGTGTGGTTTACGGTTCCACATGCACGAACGTTTTACTATAATGAAATGTCCCTCATTAGTGACGGAGCCAGAAAAATAAACTAGTGCGGGTACTTTAACATTCACACACACACGTGAAAAAGGTATAATATATATATATATATATATATATTAAACTCAAATTTTATAATGTTGCCATGTTATTGAAATAACTTAGATACTCTTTCAGTTGTTTATGAGAGTTGATATTTTGATAGGGATCTATCAATTTCTCTTTGTCTTAGTCACGCAATTATTCATCAAAAGTCGCACATTCCATTAAAAATAACAAATAGAATTCATCCACTGTATCTAATCACGCAATATTGCAATATATGCATTGCTCACGTTCACATCTATGCCGGAATGGAGGGGTTCCTTCGCCGCCTTCCATTTCAGCATTGTGTTGAGTTTGAGTATGTCGGGATTTGGCCCACACTCCTGCAGCACGACGCCGTCCCATTTGTTCTTCACGACGCCACCTTGTCCAGCTAGCAAAAGTCATCATATTGATGCAAACCAAAAGAACTGTACTAATTAGTTGCCATTTTGTCATTATTGATTTGGGGCTGAGCAGCCTTCTTCAAAATGGTGAAACGTACAAACAGATTATATGATCGATCATTGAATGCTTAACAGGTACTTTTGTTGTTCACTATATTTCATCAACCAGTTACTTGTACTTTTTTTTTTTTTTTTTTTGAAGGGTGCTGAAAGGGACCTGCAAATCACAAATCAGCATACCACCACCGGGGTAGCCCAAAAGTTCTGGCAAGAGTTTGGTGCACAAGTGTTTTACCACTTGAGTTAGGATGATTCACCCCAGTTACTTGTACTATATATACATTATTGTTGGACAAAATTTAATTTAAAAAAATTAGAAATTAAGGTAAAAAAACGTGAGATCGGATTTTCGGTTCGCTCTACATCTTTCTTCCATTGCTACCCTCTCACAGTAAAATTCAAACACATTAATACGAACAAAAAGTGTAAAATAAATGCTAGATTATTTTGTTCACTCTTAATTTAACTTGAAACAACTTATGTGCTAGTCGAAAATAGTTCAAATATTGTTAGAATTTGGATTTGGGGATCATTTTGAAATAAACTTTTAAGTTAATGGACCAAAATGAAATAATTTCCAATTAATGGACCAAATTTATACAACACCCCAACTTAATGGAACAACGGAGTGATTTAACCTAAAAAATAAAAATAAACACAATAAATAGTTCAGGGATATTTATAATTTTCAGAATTACAGTGACTAATTTGTAATTTGATAATACTCTGGGAGGTAAATGTAATTATATTCTTGAAAACAATGACATATATGTTACTCAAAATTCAAGCCATGCTAAGAAAGCCTCCAACGGTCCCGACTCCCAACCCATGAAAATTTAGCTCAACTCAGCACATTCAGTTCTTGCAAGAAATCTGCAGAATATTAAAGCTTTCATTTTCTATCAGTACCCTCTGGTTCAAAGATTATGGAATGGCAAGAAATGCGTTTTTCAAACAAGTCCGTGGAGACATCTCCTTACTTAACTCTTCTCCCTTTGCTAAACTTTTGGATTCGTGTATCGTTTCCAGGTCCGCTGTTGACGTGGGTCGAGTTCATGCTCGAATCCTCAAATCCCAGTTTAGCCACGAAGTGTTCATCAACAACCGGCTCATAGATGCTTATGGAAAATGTGGGCTTCTGGGAAATGCTGAGAAACTGTTCGATAAAATGCCTGCGAGAAATACCTTCACTTGGAACTCGATTATAGATCAGCTGATAGCGTTTGGACTGATTGACGAAGCTGAAAAGTACTTCTATTTGATGCCTGAACCTGATCAGTGCTCTTGGAACTTAATGGTTTCAGGGTTTGCGCGGCATGAGTTTTTCAATGAGTCACTTGAGTATTTTACGAAAATGCATTTGGAGGATTTCAGATTCAATGACTACTCTTATGGTAGTGCACTTAGAGCTTGCGCTGGGCTTAGGGACTTCAAAATGGGTACTCAAATTCATGCTTCAGTTTCTAAGTCTCTGTACTCATCGGATGTATTTATGGAGTCTGCTCTTATTGATTTGTACTCGAAGTGTGGCAGTGTGAGATGTGCTCAGAAGGTTTTTGATTGGATGAAACAGCGCAACGTGGTTTCCTGGAACAGTTTGATTACTTGTTATGAACAAAATGGACCAGCAATTGAGGGACTGAGAGTCTTTAAGGAGATGATGAAATGTGGGATTGAACCAGATGAAATGAGCTTGGCAAGTGTGGTGAGTGCCTGTGCCAGCTTGACTGCAGTTAAAGAAGGTAAAGAAATTCATGCACATGTCATGAAGTTCAATAGTTTTATGGATGATGTTGTTATATGCAACGCATTGGTAGATATGTATGCAAAATGTGGCAGAATTTTTGAGGCGAGATGTATTTTTGACAGAATGAGAATGAGAACTGTGGTTTCAGAGACCTCTCTGGTTAGTGGATACGCAAAAGTGGCAAGTGTGAAATCTGCAAGAGCACTGTTTAGCAGAATGATTGAGAAGAATATAGTATCTTGGAATGCACTGATTGCTGGCTATACACAAAATGGTGAAAATGAAGAGGCATTAGGGCTTTTTCTTCAATTAAAACGGGAATCTGTTTTGCCGACTCATTATACCTTTGGGAATCTCCTGAATGCTTGTGCGAATTTAGCTGATTTGAAGCTGGGGAGGCAGTCTCATGCACATGTTCTTAAGCAGGGATTTCGGTTTCAGTATGGGCCTGAGACTGATATTTTTGTAGGGAACTCTCTAATAGATATGTACATGAAATGTGGATCAGTTGCAGAGGGCATATCAGTTTTCAAAACTATGGTCGAAAGAGATTATGTTTCATGGAATGCCATGATAGTTGGATTTGCACAAAATGGGCATGGAAGAGAAGCCCTTCAATATTTCAGTCAAATGTTGGAAGCTGGAGAGAAGCCAGATCATGTCACGATGATCGGAGTCCTCTCTGCTTGTACCCATGCTGGATTGGTTCAGGAAGGCCGCCATTATTTTTATTCGATGAAGGAATATGGTATTGAACCACTGAAAGATCACTATACTTGTATGGTTGATTTACTGGGAAGAGCTGCACTCCTCAATGAAGCAATGAATTTTATTGAAACAATGCCTATGCCTTCTGACAGTGTGGTATGGGGATCTCTGCTTGCTTCATGTAAAGTTCATGGAAATATTGGCTTAGGTAAAGTTGTTGCTGAGAAGCTTCTTGAGCTTGATCCTTGTAATTCTGGGTCCTATGTTCTTCTTTCGAACATGTATGCTCAACTTGAGCAATGGACAGATGTAAAAAGAATCAGAAAACGTATGAGACAGGAAGGAGTTGTTAAACAACCAGGGTGTAGCTGGATTGAGATTCGGAGTGTAGTGCATGTTTTCATGGCTAAAGATAAGAAGCATCCACAGAAAAGGGAAATATATTTGCTGTTGAAAAATTTAACTGAACTTACGAGGCTATCTGGATATATCCCTGATATTGGTGCTCTTAGTGCTGATGACGAGAAGCAGGAATCAGAATATACCCCAATTCTTCCCTAGAGCACAGTCAATATTGCATAATCACAAGGGATCTTGTTTAACATCCTATCTTTAAGGCATTTTTCCTTATTGACCAACTGTCTGCTACCTCTTTCAAATTGAAAAGATTCCAAGAATTACTGTTCCAAGAATCTTCCTTTATGGATAACTAGGAAGCTAAGCTTGTGGGTAGGCAAGAGGAATTTAGATTGTTGATGTGGAAAATTTGTTACCAGAAGTGGCTAAATTTTGGAGATTTTTCTGTAATGTATGAGCAATGACGTTTGTTAGTTAACATTTCAAAACACTATTTTGTAAGCTAAGCAAATTGATCGTCTAATTGCAAATGAAACAAAGTGAACTCTTTCCCTAGTCTTTCCTTTCTGCTTGCCCTTTTGTCTGTTCTTCCTTAATCCCTCTTTTACAACTCCAATTCTCCGGTAGGACAGCTAGCGGACCTTCTTCTCCATTGTACCTGCGTTTGGGACTAACTCCCAGATTTAACTCCGTTGGACAAGTTCGTCCTTGTGCAAAGTCTAAAGTAAATATGGTATTTCTTTCTCAAAAATCATCTAACCTTACAAATGTAGGCTCTGTTCTATTTATAGAGATCCTGGGAGTGGCAGCCGAGTTGATTGAGGCAGTGGTCGAGTTAATTGAAGCGGTGGCCGAGTTGTTTGGACCACTAACCAACCTAGGGTTAAGATGAAATTGGTCCCCTCCTTGTGGTCCCGGATTGCCTACAAGCAGCCACGTGTCTCTGGTTGTATTGTTCCACTTTCCTGTTCATCATTACTTCTAAACCAATAGTAAACTGCCACGTGAGCCTATGATATTCTTTGAATACAACTCTGACCACACCTGCAAGATTCAGACTTTAGTCTTGAGTTGAGTTTATTTCAACTCGGCGCCATGTCGGGTGATTCTCCAACCCGGTAAAGGGTTATCTACCCAACACTAGTCCCCAAAGTGGGTGAACATCCGAGTTTATCCACTTAACCATCAGCGTGATTTTCTCCTTACTTTTTTGAGGGATCTTACTCAAATTCTAGTCTACCTCAACGGGTATAAAGCAAAGCGCCAAAAATAAGACAAAAAATTTTGAAAAATTTTAAAACTGTTCAGTTGCCTAAAGCAGCTTTATTTCTGGGTTTTTTGTATTTATTACCTCTTTGGGTAATTAATCTGCTTCAACTTCCCATATAAATAATCATTACTTCGCTCTCTTTCCTCCTCTTTTTACTTTACCAATTTTTTCGTCCTTCTTCTTTTTTCTTCATTTCTGATTTCTCGAAACCGTTTCTTCTTGCTTTCAACTTCTCCTTCGTTTCATTCCTTGCCGGTTTTACAGCTTCGATTAGTATTACTTTGCTCAACATGTCTGATTTGGAGGATTCCGCTCACCAGGGTGACGCCGACCAAGACTACTATAGGGGTTTTCAGAGGGAGAAGAAAATTCTCCTCCTCCCGTCGAAGAAGAGGACCTTTTTGATATAGTGAGAGAAACGACCAAAGCTCCAGCCGATGCCTCGAAGAAAACTCTGTCCATTATGCCCAATTGAACCAAGGTACTTTTTCCCAAGGGTTACAAGAAAAGAACTTGGCTGAGAAAAGCTACACGATTGTTGCTGCTAAACCTGCCAAAGTAGTTAACGATAGCTCTACTTTTGCGAGTATCCTTACTCAAGCAGATTTAGATAAAGACCGAGTTGATTATGAAATTCCATCTTCTATTAAGATGAGGGTACCCCATCCCTCTTGGTGAGTTTAGCCAGGAGGTTGGATTGCAGTTTATGAAGATCAGTTAAGCGCCGAGTTGTGCTTTCCGGTGCCTGATATGTTGGCGGATTGGTTGCGGGAACGGAATTTTGGGATTGCCCAGCTAACTCCCAATGGAGTACGCAACTTGATCGCTCTCTTTCAACTCTGCTCACTGTCTGGAATGGAGCCTTCTATAGATCTCATTGAATGTGCTTTTCAATGCAAGAAAAGTAGTCATGGGGATTGGTATCAGATTCAGAAACGACCCATCTACTCTGAGATTTTTGTAGATTTGCAGAGTTCCATAAAAGAATGGAAACCGAAAAAAAAAATTTCGTAAAGGCTAGTCAAACCGGGTTGCCGACGATCTGGGGAGAAGGAGGACATAGCGGTCCAGGTGGTAAACCTGATGAGGATTCGATTGCCGTGTTCATGGTTGTTAGAATCGGGCCTAGACTCGTAGAATCGGCCGATTCTACGAGTCTAGACCAAGGAATCGAGCCAAACTCGGGTAAAATCGTATCTAATTTTAGAATCGCATCATCCCTGGTAGAATCGGCCTAGAATCGGGTAGAATCGGGTAGAATCGGCCTAGAATCGGCCCTAGAATCGGCCGATTCTACCCGATTCTACCCGATTCTACCCGATTCCACAAATTTATTGAATGGGCTCCGAAATTGGACCAAGTCCACTTAAATATACGATTTGGAAGGCCTAAATTTGGTCAAATTTAGGTGGGCCAAATTTACAAGTACACTTTTGATAGCCCAAATTCTCAATTGCAATAATTTTCCCCTATCTTCTTCAATCTTCACAACTACGGGTTTTATTTCATTCAATTTAAGACTTCATTTTTTAATCTTCATTCTTTTTTTTTTGCCTTAACTCTTTTATGCACTACTTAAGTCTTGATGGATTGAGATTTGACATTTTTATTTTGGTTTTTATTGAACAAATATGAGTTTGTATGATACTCATTAAGTTTATGATATAATTATAGTTAAATACATGTGTATTTTCTATTTTCCGATTCCAGGATCCGATTCTACGATCCGATTCTACGATTCTGATTCCAGACATAAAACGATTCTATCCCAATTTACGAGTTTAACAACCTTGGCCGTGTTACAAGATATGGAAAGCAAAGGTCTTCAAATTGATTGCTCTTCACCCCCAAATAATGTAGATCTCCGACTTGATGGGCTTCCCAAGTCCCCATTACCCTAGCCAAACGTAGAGACTTGGATTCTACTCAAGTCCTTTCCAACCCTGCTCAAATCGAGGATACTCCTAATCGAGTTGAAAATCATCTACGGGATGTTTTTCCTGTCCTACCACTTGGGAATCCGAGTTCTCCCTCGAGACGTACTATTGATGAAGATGCCCTTATCAAACCCCCGAAAGGATGATGGAGCGCCGAGTCAAGAGGAAGTTTTCGATGCGTTGGAAAGAGCAGGGTTGGTTGGAGACTACCCAACTTCAACAACCTCTCAACCCATCGGTCAGGTTTCAAATGGATGATCTAGACCCGGATCTTTTCATCTCATATTCACCCCCACCTACTCTTATTCCTGGCATTGGTCCTGACTTTTTTGAGGGAGCCTCTTAGGTGGATATAGATAATATTCTCGTCTCTCCCTCTGTTCATTTTGATGTTGATGCATCTGAGGATCAAACCGACATTGAGGTAACTTTTGTCCCTCCTTCTAATAACCCCATTTCTTCAAGAGTTGAAGAAAAAATTTCTGAGTCTCATGACCATTTCCACCCGACAACAACCCAAGTCTCCACTTGGAGTATTTTTGGTGAAATTCGGGGTTCTTCACCAGCAACCAAGAAGAGTGCTGAAAATGCTCCTCCCTCTTCTGTTCTGGAAGTGGTGGAAGTTTTGTCCATTACTAAAGCTGCTTTGGATGTGGTTCCTCTTCAAATGGTGAAGCCGAGTTCCCCCATTCCTTCTACCCGGATTCAGGGTTCTTCTCGAGTTGCTACACCCAAAAAATTGGAGTCTATGGTTGTGGTTCCCCAAGATAAGGGGAGAAAGCTTTTTATTGAACCCGTGAAGTTGAAGAAGAAAGATATAGGGAATATCGTACTCCCTGCACTTGGAAAATTAATCATTTCAGAAACCGGTAATGACTCTTATCCAGGCAATTCTACTATTCTCATCCTAAAATTCACGTGCTTACTCCTCTAACAACTTTAACCGAGATGGTTAACTGTATTATAGGCAAGTCAGGTAGTCAAGATTCTACTCATGGAAAGGTGAACGATAAGAAAAGGAAGGCTTCGAGCGGAGTTGTGGAAAAAATTTCTCAACCCGCAGAGAAACGGGCTATAATTGGGTTAGACGTTCTAAAAGACACTGCCAAATTTCAAAAAAAGGCCAAAGCTTTCCAGTCCACCCTAGATGCTGTAGAAGCTCCATTTCCCTAGAACTTGCAGGATGAACCTGGATCGAACGCCGATCAAGTAATGTTTAAAGCTTTGCTACCTCAAGCTTCTTCCGATGTTTCAACTCTGATACAGGTTCGCTTTATACCCCAAAATTCATTACTACTTGCCTCCGACTTGTTCTCATTTTTTTCTTTTCTGCATGAACTTGTGTTTAAAGTGTGACGCTCCCAGCCCAACCCCATCTCCAGAGGTGCCGTTCCTGCGAGGGAGTTCGAGCCGAATCAGGGATAGCGTCATTCAGGGCTCGCACCCAACAAGTCGATACAGATATTAGTAAAAATATAATATTACTTTTATCTTAAAACAATTCAATCAATAGTTCTTAAAGCAACTTGTCCAATGTGGAAACTAAAACATTATTCAGGACGGTCAACGACCAAATTATCCCTTAATCAAGACAATCATTGTCTAAGCCTACTTATTACAAAATAAACGCTCAGCACTGCTGCAGCGAACGTCGGCCTCACATCTAACAAACAATAAGTCATACCTATTTAAGCACCTGCAAAAATAGATTTATGAAAAGGGTAAGCTTCACTAAGTTCAGTAAGAGACCTCAGTTTCTATATAAAATTTTCACCGTGGTATTTGGACAAAAGGTCTCAATTATCAAAGCCATTATACAGACATAGTATTACTGTTTATGCATCAATATTCATAGTATTCATAGCATTTACAATTCATGCGTTAATGCGGAAGCAATTAATCAATCAATCAATCAATCATCTCTATATTTATGTAGCAAAGATATTCATATAGCAACTTGGAATGCTCTTAACCATATGCACAATCAATTTAACGATTCACCCTTAGGTATTCAATCCAACTGATTTCTAGATAGCTTTCTTCTCTAAAGTTAAGGCGATAATCAGGAATACGATCTAGCGATAGGCGGTAGTTTGATCAAACACCTCGATACCCAAGCGGCGACAGTACTAGTAGTGGCCTGAGTGCCCGGCTACAAGGGATTTTGGATCCCGGTTGTATACTTGCAACCCTTAATTTCCCCTAATAGGGAGGCGTCGACTAACTGCAATGCGGCCTCACCGCACACGGCAATACGTGCAAGCGATTACAATCGATCAATAAGACTAGACACGTATAGTCAATATGCAATCGATAACCTACTCATGGCATAGGTATTATGTATAACATTCTACACCTAGAAGTACATCATGTTTTTCTATAGTGTACAATCAATCATACTTTCAATCAATAAAATTCATGCGATCAATAATCAATCAATAGGCATACATGTTTTTACTCATATAAAGCAAGTAGCAATTCAGACATACATATCATGTGTAGCAAATCACGCAATCAATCATGGCTTACATATCATAATGTAGCAGTTCAATTCCAATTTCATGCGAGTGAGGCGTGGGCAACCTCTTAGTTTAGTCGAGCAATCAAGTTTATAGTTCACGTATACTATATATAGTTCAATTAACCTTTACGAAAATATCGAGTAAATCCCTCACCTTTCTTAAGGCGTGAGTGGTCAACGGTTGACGGGTTCGTTTCTTGGTCAACGGTCAACTCCTGCATTACGAGCGTTTTATTATAAGTCAACTATGTTTTGACTTTAAGGTTTGAATTTACGTTTTACTCTTGATTTGACTTTAATGTTTAGGTCATCTATGGTCAATGGTCAATGGTCAAGAGTAAGGTCAAGTTTTATGAATCTAGTATTATTAGGTACTTTTGGGATCAATTTAGAATTATGGTAGACAAAATTTTGGTTCTGGACTACGTCCGAGTTTCTGGTCGACTCGTTTGGAAACTCGCACAGGGGTTTTCATGTTCTTCTATTTTCAGGTTCTAAAAAGGTTCAGAAAAATCATATTCAGAGTGCTGTACGAGTTACTGTTGGACTCGGATGACAACTCGTACAGAGGTTTTCATATTCTTCGGGTTTCAGGCTTTGAAGGTTCAGAAAATCATTTCCAAAGGCTTGTCGAGTTCCTGTCCGATTCGGACACTAACTCGTACGACTAGTTAAATTTTTCAGAAACTTCTGGTTCGAGATACTACTTTCTGGTCACGTTTTAACACTGTTGCAGATCCCTTTTAACCAAACTGAAGGCATAGATTTAAAGTCTAGTATACAGACAATACCTAGAAGCTTTTACTTTGCATAACGGATTATTCTAACGTATTTAAAACTTACTCCGAACTAGGCTCAAACCACTATTTCTGAGCATGCATATTTTCCGGTTTCGACTTTTCAACTTAATTACTACGAATCGTTTAAACGCTATAGGCAACAATCTTAAACATGTTTAACATTCAATAAAGCTAATAACATCCTACGAACATTCTTTCTAAGGATTTATTACATTTAAAGTGAATTACTTGTTCTTCAAGTTTCATAAAGATTCAAGCTTTCTTAATTCCAAACTCAATCTAAACCACAAATTAAGACTCACCGTGAGGTCCTAAGATTACCACGAACTCACAGAACTTCAATGGAGGTGACAGAAGTGGCGGCGGCGGTGATTCACAACGGCGGCTGCTACTTCTCCCTCACGGCTTCTTTATTTCCTTTTTCTAGCTTTTGTTTTGAGAAGTTCAAGCTTAAATTTCAAGATTTAAGGTTGTAATTATAGGCAACCATTAGGTTTAGGATAATTCAGAATCTTGGGTAATTAAGGTACGTTCAAATCCGGTAGTTTCCTTCTATCGGATTGATCTCAATTTCTCATTCCTTATTTATGGATTCTGTTTTCATTTTGTGCTGTCCAAGTTTCTGTCCTACTCGGACGGAAACTCGCATGACGCGTTTTCCAAATTCTTTTCCTTTTCATTTTTTCTACTTTCCTTATGTTGTTTTAGGATATCTTTTATACCCACTTTAACTCTCAATAAATCAATTTATGCAATCAATCGGTCAATCAATCAGGCAATCAATCAATTATTCAATCGAGCAATTCAATCAACCAATTATTCAATTGGGCAATTCAATCAATCACTTAAGCATTTGATCCCTACGTAATTTTCTCTAATTACGTTACACAATTAAAAAGCAAGTAAATGTCTATTTTACCCTTTATTTGTTTTAAAATTCTAGTCCGAAATTCTAGGTTCTCACATAAACTGCTGTTGTTTTTACTTCTCTGTATAGCGACAAAACCAAATTATCGCAGAAGCCCGAAGGCTTGCCACATTGGAGCTTTTACACCCGTGATCTTCTCACTAGATACTTGCGGGTTAGAGATGAGGCTTCCTCTTCTGCACATAATCCCGTCATCCGCTGGCTAGAGAAAGAACTTGATCGGGCTACCTGGAACAGAGACCAACTTGTTGTTCGACTTCATGAATAGAAAGGGTCCATGAGCAATTGAAGTTAGATAAGGCAATGAATCGGGCCAAGGTATAGTCATCTAATGAGGCCCTATCTGCGGTGTTGGCTAAGATGATCGAAGTAGAGAGCGAATTAATGACTGCCAAACACGAGCTCATTCAACGCAATTTGGGTTTTGATAGTTTGCTCAAGACATCAGAGAAAATGCAACAAGAAAGTAAAGAAAAGCAAGAAAAGATTGAACTCGAACGGGTTACATTGGAAAAAGAGAAGTTGACCTTAACCAATGCCCGTGTTGAATTTCAAAATGAGAAAAAGGCCTTGTATTTACGAACTCAGCAGGTTCAACAAGCCCAAGCAAAGTTTGATGAGGATGAGTCAAATGTCAAATCCCGAGTAAAAGCTGTGATTCCTTCTGAAGAAAAATTGAGTTCTGATCGTTCTAAGCTGGAAACAGACTGGAAAACATTTGACGAGTTACAGGCCACCCAAAAATCCGAGTTAACTGAGTTGAATAACAAGGTGTTAGAGTTGAAGAATAGGCTAACCTCAGAATGTGATCGAGGGTTTTCTGAAGGTAAGGCAGAGGGTCATCTCACTGGGATGGTTGATGGTGCTCGAAAGTTCTTCTTGTCCATATGGCAAAACAGACATATAGAATGGAGGAACCGTCGAGCTGTTGAAGAATTTGTGCATTCAACTCGATTTAGTTAACTTTTGAATTCCCTTCTTCATATCGGGATGAGGGGTGCTTACAATTGTGGGATTCAAGATATGCGTCGCAAATTCAAGGGTTTTGTAGCTGAGATGATTCCTGTGGCTCGTCGTGGCTGGTTTAATCCCTCTTGACCTATCGCATCCTTAGATCTACTTAAAGATGGGAAAGCAGGGCTGGGAGTTAAGATTCTCAATTGAAATTCACCAAGTCCAACTCCTAGCCCAGAAGTGGAAGAAACTTATTTTAATCTCATGGCTACTTAGGAAGAGTTGGAAAATAATGATCCTGAACCCCGTTATGAGGAAGCATTTGACGAACTTAGTGGCAAACAGTTGGCTTCTCCCCGGTATGATGTAACTGTTGATGAAGGTTGTGCGTTACGGAGTTCAAATAGTGAAGATGAATCAGGCCCTTCCCAGGTTCATACTGGCGAAAAACCACAAACCTCTTCAGGTGAAACTGTGACTGTACCTATTGAAGGGTCACCCCTCAAGATGTACAACCCTCAACTCAAATCCCAACTCTGCCGTTGGATTTGGAAACTCCTTGTGAGGTTGGAACTTCTAGTGCTTCCACTGTTGTTTTTGAATCTACCCTCTCGATCGATAAGCCTGCAAACTCCGAAAATCATTAGACAGTGATTTTATTTGCTAACTGTTCTTTCTCTGTTGAGGCAACCACCTCCTTTTGTAATTTTCCCGTTTGATGAACTTGGTATTCTTCTTATTGGCTTTTAAATGCTGAATCTACTTCAATCATATTTTTCCTTGTGAATGATTTCTGCATTTATGATCTTCTGTACTAAAGATCTTCTGTGGAGTTACCCATTTAATCATTCAATTAAACTCGGCTTTGCGAGATTCGATTTCACTTGGCTATGCCAGATTTTACCAGCTCAACTATGTAAAACTTGGCCATCCCGGCTATACGAGGCTTTTACTAGCTCAGCTATGTGAAACTTGGTCATCCTGGCTATACGAGGCTTTTACTAGTTTGGCTATACGAAACTTGGTCATCCCGGCTATGCGAAGTTTTTACCAGTTTAGCAATGTGAGACTTGGTCATCCTGGCTATGCGAGGTTTTTACCAGTTCAGCTATGTGAAATGTGGTCATCCCGTCTATGCGAGGTTTTTACCAGTTCAGCTATGTGAAACTTGGTCACCCAGCTATGCAAAGTTTTCTTTCGTTTCGGCTTTGCAAGGATTTATTTTATTTGGCTGTGCGAATTTTAATTACTTTGGCAATAAATGATGCAACTAATTAAGTTATGAAAGAAGTAAAGCTGTATAGAAAATATTATAAGATAAGGCATGTTTTACTAACCCATCTCCATTCATTGAAATAACCAGCAGTTCCGAAGGAAAAAAAAAAACGACGACTTCGGCAAGTTCATACCACCTGCTTCCATTACACCTTAGTTCATAATTTGGATTACACGTAAAATTTTTGAGATGGTTTTCTTTCAACTATTTTCGACTTCTCTACCAATCATGTAGGCCAGACGATAACTTACAGTGGTTTCCGCATCTTCCCTGATGAATTTCTTCCAAGATTTTCCAGCTTCCACTGGCCCCATGCATTTCAACAAAGGAACCAAGTAAGATTTTCTGTATAACTATGCCTCCAACATTTCATATCTCAATGCTTTGTTTCTCATTTTTCAAGATTCAACCCTGCTGGCCGGAAACATTCTTTCCTGAAGATAATTTATGATTGGTGTTCTCCAATCCGCCACTTCAATTCCGATGTGCAAAGTTTCTACTCGGTCAGTGCTTCGAGTTGTCACTTGCTCTACTAACACTAATTTAGTGAGATGTGAGTAAACTGAGGAGGCCAACTTAGATAAAGCATCGACGTTGGCATTATGAGCTCGAGGGACTCTTACAATCTGCACCTGGTCAATTTTTGACATCACCGACTTGGATTTCTCCAAATACTTCTTCATTATGGAATCTTTGGCTTCGAAACTTCCATTCATCTGACTTACTATCAATTGAAAATCACTACACACTTTTAACCGAGTTGCTCCCATCTTAACCGCTAATTCCAATCCCACTATCATAGCCTCATACTCTGCCTCGTTGTTGGAAGCAGGAAGTTCAAAACGCAAAGCATATGTGTGTTGCTCGCCTTCTAGGTTGGTAAGCAGAATTCCTGCTCCTGCTCCCAACTTATTTGAAGCTTCATCCACAAACAAAGTCCATCCCAACTCAGTATCTTCTTTCTCCTTACTTGGTTCTTCTTGCCACCCCAATCCTTCTGCTTGAAAGTCAGCCAAAGCTTGTCCTTTAATTGCTCTCCTTGGTTCAAAAGCAACTCCAAACTCAGCTAATTCAATAGCTCACTTTGTTAATCGTCCCTAAGCTCGTGGTTTTTCCAATATTTATTTTAAAGGCGAGTCCGTCAACACTGTAACCGAATGGACCTCGAAGTATGGGCGCAATCTTCTTATCGCCGCAACCAATTGTAAAGCCAATTTCTTGATCTTTGCATAATTTCGTTCTGCCGATCGGAGAACTCTGCTCACAAAAAATACAGGATACTGGATCTTCTCTCTTTCCACAATCAACACTGCACTGATGGCCGTCTGGGTAGCGAACAGGTAAGCAAACAGCTTTTCTCCTACTCCCGGCATCACGAGTTGAGGCAATTGAGTTAAATATTTTTTCAGGTCTTCGAAAGTTCGTTGGCATTCTTTTGTCCATCTAAACTTCTATATTTTCTTTAAGACCTGAAAAATGACTTGGACAAAAAATGGTTTAAGGCTACCAATCGTCCAGTAAGTTTTTGGACTCCTTTTACCAATTTGGGGGGTTGCATATCCAATACTGCTTTCACCTTCTTGGGTTGTGCCGCAATCCCTTGCTCTGACGCCATGTATCCTAAAAACTTCCCAGATGAGGCTCCAAAAACACATTTCTTTGGATTGAGCCTGAGTTGGTATTTTCTTAACACCATCATGGTTTCTCTCACATAGGCCAGAAAAGCTGTAGCCTCCCTACTCTTGATCAGCATATCATCAATATAGGCTTCCATGTTCCGGCTAAGTTGCGGTTTAAAGATCTTGTTGACCAACCTTTGGAAAGTGGCTCCTGCATTTTTGAGACCAAATGGCATGGTGACATAGCAATATGTTCCCTTCTTAGTAATAAATGAAGTTTTCTCCTTATTAGCTTTGTACATGAAAATCTGGTAGTACCCTTTGTAGGCATCTAGAAAACACAAGAATCTGAACCTGACAATGGAGTCTACCAAAACATCAATCCGTCAAACAGGATAGTGCTCCTTGTGGCATGCCTTGTTTAAGTGGGTGAAATCTATGCACATTCTCCAAGACTCGTCGGGTTTGGTCACCATGACCAGGTTGGATAACTACTCCGAATACTCCACGACTTGGATGAGCATCGTATGAAGTAATTTGTAGACTTCTTTTTCCATTGCTACCGCACGTTCAAGTGAGAAATTTTGCCTTTTCTGTTTCACAGGACAAACTGCTGGGTCCACATTCACCTTGTGTTCCATTACTTCTCTGGAGATTCCAGGCATGTTTTCTGATGTCCAAGCAAAAACATCTAAGAATTCCACCAGGATTTTTAATAACTCTGTTTCCAATTCTGCGGGTAAATCCTGGCCAATCCACGCAGTCTTTCCTTCTTTCAAGCTGACTTCTTTTCTAGGTGAACCCGGCTCAATGGCTGCCGGGTATTCCTCATGGGGAGGTTCCAAATCATTGACTTTAAGCACTTCGGGGTTGGAATCTACTTGCTTTATGGTGGCCATGTAACACTCCCTAGCCTATTTAACATCTCCGTGTACTATAGCTACTCTAATTGGAGTTGGAAACTTCAACGCTTGATGAAGAGTAGAACACACTGCCTGAAACTAATTTATACCTGGTTGCCCCCAAAGTAAATTGTATGAAGAAGTATATTCTACAATCATGAACTCTTGTGCCTTTGTTCACACCTTGGCACCTTCGCTCAACGTCACCAGAATGGTGATCTTCCCCAAAGGGGTAACTGCTTGGTTGTTGAACCCTACCAGGGGTGTTCTAACTCTCTCAAGTGCTAATTTGTACAGACACCTTTCAAATACATTTTTCTCCATGATGTTAATCGAGCTCCCTGTGTCAACAAGAACTCGAAGCACTTTGAAATTTTCCACATAAGCTTCAATTACCACCGGATCGTCGACGCCACCTTGAATTGGCAAATCTTCGTTAGAAAAAGAAATTGGCAAGGTTGCGCCAATCACTTTCTTTTCTGTGTGTCCTGCTGGTTCTCCCTCATGAATCTCTTTCTCTGGTTGGTTGAATCTCCAAAAGCTGGGCCGCCTGAGATGACGTGAATTGTTCCTGCCACCCCCAATTGAGCCACATTTTCCGGTTCTAGAGGAGGGAGTGAGAGAGCCATTTGTACATTCTGAATAGCTGTAGGTGGGTTCTGGGTTGCATCTGGTTGAGTTCAAACTGGGCAGGCTAAGATTGACCTCTACCACGACCCCGAACATTATTGAATCTTTTTTAAATTTGGCCTCTGCCTTTCCATCCACGTCCTTGATTCTGGCCAATACTTCTGCACTCTTCTGTACCATGTCAATAACTTTCATAGAACGTACACCATTTGTGTTGTGGCAACTCTCCTGGGGAAAGACCCTGGAAACTCCTGCACTCTTCCGTGTTGTAACTGTTATTTTCATGATAAGTTCATCATTTAATAGCAATGGAACCCACCGACAAGGCGTCTGAAGCTCCAACCTTCGTTGTCATGACTTATGCATTTGGGTGTCCTTTCTATGAACTCTAATTGTCTCCTGTGAAATTTTTCTGTTCTCTACTGATTTGTTGCTCTATACTCTCTCTTTCTTGTGTATGTTTCATCACCTCAAACTATTCAACTCAGATGCAATCTTCTGCCATGGCCATCAACTCTGCATAACTCCTAGGTGGTGTGGCAGTTGCTTTCTTGTTTAAGTCTCCACTTTGAATTCTATGAATAAAAGATGACACCATTAAGGAATCTGACTTGTTTATTACTCCAACTGCCTCCCTATTGAACCTTGTTACATACCCTTATACGCTTTCATTATGTCCTGCATCACATCCATGAGTTGCGATGGTGCTTTTTCTATGAACAAGCTCCCCATAAAATTTGAGAGAAACATCCTTGTGAACTCTGCCCATGAGTAGATAGAGTTCTTAGTCAATGATGTGTGCTAATGCCGAGCTGCTCCTTTGAACTTCGTGGGAAAGACAATACATTTGTTTGCGTCAGATAAACTCTATGCCCTCATGGTGGAGTCGCAGTAAGACAATGTTGCTTTTGGTCTCCCAACCCATTGTACATCTCCATCGGCGACCATCCTTTAAAATGCCTTGAAAATGGCTCCGACTCAATTTTCCAACTGAATGGGGTAGCCATATTCCAGTAATCTTGACTGGCATGATCTGTGTGTCCCTGAACTGGGTTGTGTTATTCCTCGTTAACGTTTGGGCGTTAGACCACTCGACCTCTGCCAAGCTCCTCCCTTAAAGAATAGTTATCATCCAGTATTTCATGTATGTGTCTTCTACCTTCTCAACCTTGATGTGGGGGCCTGGGAGACAAGGAATGCCTGCTCGAGCATGAGGGAAAGTACTTCAAACTGATACTGACGTCTAGGGAAACTCGCACCGGTAGGTGTCTATCTGAAATCTCGATGATGTTTGTATAATTCACCTGAATTCCCATCCCCCAATGCTCATTTCGTCACAATGGTGGTGGTGGTGAGAGAGGAACTTGTAAGGGCAAAGTAGGGACCTAATCTACCTCTATCGGCTCTTTTCCTTTCCTTGCCTGCTCAGCTTTCTTGAGCCTTTGTTGCTGCTCTGCATGAAGCTGACTATACATGGGATAATTTGCTATAACGACGTTGAGAATCCTTTGCCTTTCTACATCGGCCGCTGCTACCGGCGTTGATGCATATGTCATTTGTCCGTCGTGCATCCTGTCCGTCTAACCAAATTGCAATGATCGACTGTAAGATTGTAAATTGATAGTTGACCCACAGACGGCGCCAATTCTCCGGTAGGACATGTAGCGGACCTTTTTCTCTGGTGTACCTGAATTTGGGACTAACTCCCGGATTTAACTCCAATAGGCAAGTTAGTCCTTGTACAAATTTTTCTTTCTCAAAAATCATCTAACCTTACAAATGTAGGCTCCATTCTATTATAGAGATCCTAGGAGTGGCAGTCGAGTTGATTGAAGCGGTGGTCAAGTTGATTGAAGAGGTGGGCGAGTTGTTTGGACCACTAACCAACCTAGGGTTGAGATGAAATTGGTCCCCTCCTTGTGGTCCTAGATTGCCTATAAGCCACCACGTGTCCCAAGTTGTATTGTTCCACTTTTCTATTCATTATTACTTCTAAACCAATAGTAAACTACCACGTGGGCCTATGATATTCTTTGAATACAACTCTGATCACACCTACAAGATTCAGACTTTAGTTTTGGGTTGAGTTTATTTCAACTCGGCTCCAGGTAGGGTGATGCTCCAACCTAGCAAAGGGTTACCTACCCAACACCCTCAAATCCAGATCTCAAAATTGAGGTAAGTAATCTTGATCTCAAAATTGAGGACTATAAAACAAGATAGACATTAAAAGTTTTGCAATCTCCCATAAGCATTATATCTATTATAACTCTTTTTCTTTTTCTTTTTCAAGAGCGGGTTTTTTTTATGGGTTATTGAGGCCTTCCCATATGCAGCAACAGTTAGGGAGTTTTGTTTGGAAATCTGAAGTTCCCTAAAAATGTCATTCTTTATGTGGCTCCTTTTAAATGACCTTCTTCATTTCCCCATAAATTCTACACAGGTTTGGTTTCAATTTTTCATCAAAATGTCAAGGCTTTTTGGAGGATGACACAATGGATCACTGGTTTTTTCACTGTCCGATTGCTTCAGGGGTTTGGCATGATTTTTTAATGCCTCTTCGAGTTTAATTCTCTCCTAATGTGTGTTTTGCGGATTCTTAGTTTTGTCTGGGAAGAATATGCTGAGGGGGCAAAGGGATTGGCAATTTGAGGTCTAATTTTACTGATCACATGGGAGTTGTGGAAGGCAAGGAATGGATTTTTGTTTGATGACACCTGCCCAGAGGCAAAGGTGATCAGCTATGAAATGGGGCGTGTGTTTGTTGATCTAAATTGGGTGATCAAACATCATAAGAAAGCAGAGGTGGATGATTTGCTACCTTTATCCATATATCCAGCGGCCTCTGACACTAGTGCAACAAAGTGTTTTTCAGGAGTACATATAAATTCTCATGCGGAATTTATAGCTTTGGCCGTAGGTCTGCAAACATGTTCGCAACTCGACATCAGCAGGGTAGTGTTCGAGACCGATTTGGCCTATCTGATGGGGGTTGCAAATAGAGACTGCAAGTGCAATGGAATCTTATCTATCTCCTCTGGACAATATGACAGGGGGTATCGTATTGAGCATAACTTCGGAGAATGAAATTCTCCCACAGATTAACTTGCTCGTTTGGCTTCATCTACTCAGCATGACATCTCTTTCCACCATGGGGGCTTTTATCCAATCTCTCCAGAGTATTGCTCTCCGATCTTTCTCAGGTTACTTATCTTAGAGTCAAGAATTTTGCTAGGATTAGGGCTTTAAAATGTAATTTTTCTGAGTCATTTTTGCATCTGCATGGATGCATATTGTAATTTCCATGGTAAGGCTCATTATCCCCCCTTGGTATTTTGGCATTGTGCCTAATATTTCAATAAAGAGTCTCCATGTCCCCTATTGTTAGACCCACTTTAGTGGACTAATTTTATTTCCTCATTTAAAGTTGTAATTTGATATATTTTCACTTGATTGGGGTTTTATGTAATAGTTAGATGTTCTTTAGGGAAGAACATTAGAGTGTTTGGGGAAATTGCTGGCTTTAGACAAGTTTGCAGATTTTTACCATGTTTTCTCATGTATGATCACTTCTGATTTCTTAGGTTTGCCCTATGAAGGAAATAGCATGGTTTAGCCTCAATGACGGAAATGCGTGGGTTTGGCTCAAGCTTAAAGTTGAGAACTAGCCTTTGGCCGACACAAATGGGCGCTAAGTGTAAGTGGGTTGCATTTGGTGCGAGATGGCTCAAGTGGTGGCACTGTAGCTCAGAGCACCGGGAAAATCGATGAGCCAAGGGTGCGTGGCTAAGGCCTTTGGTTCAATTGGTGGTTGTGGGCAAGATAGCTGAGTTGCGGCTGTGGCGGTTGGTAAGATCGTGTCCTCGAAATGCGATGGTTATGCGCATTATGCAGGACATGCACGCAGCTGCGCCAAACCAGTGGTTTGCCCACGGTTGTTGCAATCATGCTCCTAGGTGGTTGGGGCTGTCAACCACGAGCCTGGCTATAACTAGCCAAGTAGATCTAGGGGCTCGAGGGAGAAGCTTGTGGGAGAGAATCCGTAGCTTGCGAGTTACCTTTGCAAGAGTACACTAATGACTTAGTCGAGGTAGCCTAGTTTTGGGGATTAACTATTGTGCTTAGTGCACGAGCCTTCCTACGAGTTGGCATGGCCTTAGAATAGGCGTGAAATCCTTTGTGACTTGTCCATAGAATTGGAATAAAATACTCAGGATTTGGGGCAGATTGCCCAAAATTGTGTTGTTGAGCTGAAAGGGCAAAAACCTCAGTGTGTTGTGCGGGATCGCGGAGTGGGCTACAGGATTGTACGTGGGCGTAAAGTAATTCCGCTACTTTGTGCTAAAAGTTGGCTGGTTTGGTGCGACGCCTAATGTCATCACAGCCTTTTTCATAGAAAGTGAAAAAGGGTGTGACACCTAGCCACTTAATCGGTTGCTCTCTTAAAAGAAAAGATAAATCTTTTTTTAAAAAAAACTTAAACATGAAGTAAGTTTTGATAATAAAAAAATTAATAAATTATTTTGAAATTTTAGACATAAGATGTGAGGTATCAGTTGAAAGTTATTGTACCTTGTTAGTCTAGACAATTTTAATATAAATACTTGGTACGTTGTTTTTACACCAAAATAAAATCTACTCAAATTAGCACAGTGGTGAGTAATGTAAAGCCACAGGCCTACAAGGTGGTCCAATAACTTTTGGGCATTTGTCCTCGCAAACCCAAAATACTTAAGCCAAGTTGTTAGTAACCTACAAGTTTTAGGTTTGTATACAGGTCATCCACTCTTTTATTTTCCGATGTGGGATAGGGGATGTTACAATCCACCAACTTCAGGCCCTTGCGCCTCGCAAGACCTAGTACAGTAATTGGTCCAGTCTCCCCTTGAACAGGACTCTAAAGGTGGCTCACTTGCCTAGCACAGTGGCTCTTGCACGTAGCAGTTAGCTTCCCTACCAGGGCCGCATTCTAATATCATTTGTAACGCCCCTGGCTTTCATCCTCGCTAATCCAAAATGCTTAAGCCAAGTTGTTATTAGCCCACAAGCCTTAGGCTTATATACAGGTCACCCACTCTTTAATTTTCTGAAGTGGGATAAGGGATGTGAGGACCCAAAAATTTTGAGCTAGAAACCGTAACGTATTAAGGGTAAAACGGACATTTTGCTTGCTCTTGAATTACAGAAAATAGAATAAATAAAGTGCTTGATTGATTGCCTGAGTGATTGTTTAATTGATTGAGTGATTAATTGCTTAAATTGATTGCTTGATTGATTTCTTGATTTATTGCCTAATTGATTGCTAGAATTAATGTTGATTCGTAATTAATATAGAAGTGATAATTACCTAAAATGAAACAAGGAAAGTAGGAGAGACATAAAAAGAGCTAATCTAAAAAATCGCGTCATACTAGTTTCCATCCGAGTCGGACAGAAACTCGGACAGCAGAAGAATTCGCAAAGGAAGGAATTCTCAGAATTAGCCTACGTGATTTACAGTCCGAGTCTGACGAGTACTCGGACAGAGGAAAACGAAAACGGGAAACGAAATCTTAATTAACGAATCCGGAATCACAATCAATTCAGTAGAAGGAAACTACCCAAATTAATCTTACCATGTTTAAGGAAGATTCTGATCTCCTCAATTTCAAGAATTAAACTTTACAACACTTAAGAAAAAGAGAAGCCGCGAAGCTTGTCGAACCTCCGCCAACGATGAACTGTCGCCACCATGCTGTCTTCATTGAAGTCTTTAAGTTCGTGGTATTCGTAGGACTCACTGTGAGTGTTTGATTTGGGATTTAGAATCGAAATACGGAATTAAAAGCATGAACACATAGGAAAACTTGAGTAACAAGTAATTAAGAAATTCGTGTTAATTGATAGATAGAAAACATGTTTAGGATGTTGGTTAAGTTCCTTACATGTTATTATGCTTAGGATGCATGCCTGTAGATTTTTATTAGCCGTAATGGTTTAGATCTGAAAATCGAAATCCAGAATTATGCATATTTTAAAATCAGTGTTCCGAGCCTAGTTCAGGACGAAATTTAATGTAGTTAAAGTACTTGTTTTCGCGTGATTTAAGTTCCTACCCATAGCCTGTATGTTAGAATATAGATCTACATCTTTGGAATGGATTAAAACGGATTAGAAACCTATTTAAACCAACCCCGAAAGTGGTACCCTAAACCAGTAGTTTTTGGAAAACTGAACCAGCCATTAGATTTTCCACCCGAGTCGGACAGTCACTCGAACGAGGCTCAGAAAGCCTTTTCTTGAATTTTAAACTTGAAAACTTGAAGAACATAAAACCCAGGTGCGATTTTCCACTCGAGTCGCAGAGCAACTCGGACACAGCCTAGATACGAAAATTTGCCTTATTTTTCTGAAATTGGTTTTAGCCCAAAAGTTTACCTTATTTTCAAAAAGGACCAAAAGCTTACCTTATTTTCAAAATTAACCAAAAGTAATTGAGAAAGACCATTACTTGAAATTTGACCTTATTTTTCAACCCGACCTTAATTGTGCAATTGACCTTAATCGAAAACTTGACCTATTGACTATCGACCTTTGAACTTTGACCATGACCTAAAGTCTAAGTCAAACCTAGTTGACCCAAAGTCAAAGTCAAACCTAGTTTACCTAAAGTCTAAGTCAACCGTAGTTGACCCAAAGTTAAAGTCAACCCTAGTTGACCTAAAGTCAAAGTCAAACTTATTTGATCTAAAGTTAGAGTCAAACTTTAGTAACTTACGCTAAAAAGCGCCTTGCAAGAGTTGACTGTTGACCGCGATTCAATCTAGTCAATAGTCGTTACGTGCACACCTACGAAAGGTGAGGGATTATTCGCTATTTTCATAAAACTTAATTGGACTATCTAATTAGTAATTATGTGTAACAATACCTACTTGATTGCTAGATTTTCTAAAGAGGTCTCCCACACCTCAGCACTTGCTTATTTTAATTACAACTTATTGCTAAGTGTATATACGTGTTGCTTAACATAATGATGCCATGATTGATTATGTTATGCTATACTTGACTTAACTTGACTTGACTTGAATGTACGTGACTTGCCATGATTAATTGAATGTCTATGAACGTATGCACCTATATATGAAAGCATGACATCGTAGCCATAAAGGGTGGTGCCTTATCAGGGTTAATCACATGTCATCTAGGATTGCATATTTGCCTCTAGAGATGTATGCCCATGAACACATACAAACATGATGCATCGGCCAAGAAAGGACTAAGCCCGTCCCAGGATTATGACATCTAGGATTTGCATGATTGCCTCTAGAAATGTATGAAGCATGCTAGGTTTTACCATGATCACCTTAGCGTGAAATAGGTCATAAGGACCTACCTGAAAAGACTTGGGCACCGAGTCTTCCCGCTTGACTAAATAGTAGTTGCTTGCCCGCTATGTAGGGCTTGTCAACGAAAGACGTGTCACTGGGAGCCGACACTCTTCTATATGAGAATAACACCCGTTTTGGCCTGATTTGGAAAAAGGCCAAGATCCAAAAACCCCCGCCGTCGAGCATACCCGGTTCTACAGATACGGTTGCCGTAGGGCAATGTACTTTGTAAACCATCACACAAGAACAACCCGATACGTGAATAGATTCCGACTTAGCTTTAATATGAGAATGCTATACTGTGTTATCTGCCCGCTAGGAGTCTAGTGACTCAAATGTGCTGCATATGAATGTTGTATCTGTGCTGCTATGACTACATTAGTATTTGCTATAAGTTCGCCTATACTATATGCCCTGCTTGACTTGATTTACGTGCTCAACTTGATTGACTTGTTTACCTTCTTTCCATGCATGCCTACAATTCCGCTGTGATATAGATATATGCATGAACTCTTTACTCACTTACTCGGCCTGTTATTTAAAGACTTATGGTGGGAATTTTCCTAAGGAAAACCCGAGATCTCTCACTGAGCTTAGTGAGGCTCACCCCTTTCCATATTATCATTTTACAAGGGCTTGACTTGAGTGACGATAATGGTAAGGCCGATGGGCGTGAACGAAAGCAATAAAGACAAGAACTCTGTAATAGTTAGACTAAGTACAATTATGATTTTTGGAGGATAATTTGGTCTATGACCGTCCTCAGAATTTATCTTTACTTTTCCGCTACCATGAACTGCTTGAACTGCTAGGGTAATAAATACAGTTTTATGATAATTCTTATTTATTATCTGTATCGATTGTTGGGCGCGAGCCCTGAATGACGCCCACTCAGCCTGTCTCGCTCTTTCTCATCGGGAATGGATCCGAGGGAAAGGGGAGGTCAGGGCAGAACGTCACAGTCTCCACAGGGAATGTAACTTTCAGTTATGGACAACAGCTTTGGGAGAGAATCTTATGTGGATTAAAATGGGAATAACTTAATAAACGAAAATAATAAAACAGACTAAAACAAATAGAAAAAGGCTCCGGCAAAGAAATGAATTCACACTAGTTCAAGAACTTCGTTTATCGATGCAAAGATCTGTTTAACAAACCCAAGTCAACCAGTTATGGTTACCGACGACGCATGCATGCATAACCTTATTCCCCCCTTACCTTCTCGATAGTCAAGATGAAGCATTTCTAACTGTTTCCCTAACTAGCTAGCAAGCTAGAGAGACGCTCTACTACATTTAACTAACCAACATCATTAATACATAGGGGAACCTGATTCTAGCCACTCAAACTCTGACGCATAACTATTTGACTAACCTATTATTCTCTTTACCTAAAGGTAAATTTACCACTAATCGGATCACCCATTGAGGATGCCTCAAATAATTCGATTGGCTTTACATTATTCCCGATTAACTAATTGTGATCAGTACCCAATTAACTCAAAAATAACCCTAGACCTTATATCATAGAGAATAAACAGAAACTCGCATTAATTAAACTGAAGAACAATTCGATCTCGCGAATTAACTTGAATTAATGTTACATCATGTAATTGCCAGAAGTACTAAACTACCAACTAAACATAATTAAAAGAAAGGAAAATAATAAACAATGCAGGCTTAATTAAAGTAGCAAAAGGAATGAGCAGGTCAGCAATTGAGTTCCCAACAACAAAGAAAAGAATCGATCTCTTTTCACGCGAACCAAAGTCCAATCCAATTGGAACTTAACTGATAAAAGAACGTACGGAACTAACACAATGTTAAAGAAAGAAAGTAGATCAACTGAAATTAAAACATGCACTCGACTTGAAATAAAAGAACAAAGAAACAAAAAGCAAAGAAATTGCATTCGCTCATACAATGCAATCTACGGAAACAAAACAAAACAAATGTAACCGAGTCCTAAGAACCGAATTCGTTGTAAGACGAATTCGTCTTCGGACATCGAAAAGAAAATTGAAACAAAATACCAAGTGCTATCCCTACAAATTAATACACAACCTTCAATCAGGCTCTTCCTAATATTTATAAGCAAAAGAAAGAACTGCAACAGTGGAAATTGTCACCCCTTCTTCATCTGAACTGTTTGCCTCCTCCAACTTCCTTCAACTGGCGAAAGTTTTTCCTACACTCTCTGGACAGTTTTTATCATCATAATTAATCACTCCTGATTAACTGCTCTTCCCTTTTCTTAGTAGGGTATAGAATCTCACTGAAACTTCTTTCACGATTTTTGCTTCTAACTTCTACTCAGCTCATCTACTTCTCCCCTTAGTTACTGCAATAAAATATACCAATTAAGTGCAGAAATTGCCTCAAAAATTCCCAAATTTCCAGCAAATTAAACCACAAAATATAACCTTATCAATACTGAATTGAATACTATTTAAAAAATTACAATATAGAAAAAAGTAATATGGACCTTGGGTTGATAATTTTTGTGAAAATGTAATTTCATTGCTTTCAGAAGAAAATATTTTATAAAATTGGGTTTTTAAAATTTATGGTAATATATACAAACACAGTCAATATAGAAAACTATTACAAAAATTACAACCCAAGCACAAATAATATGGGCCTTAATTAAACTAAAACTTATTTTTTAAAATATTAATTTTTTTAAAATATACATAAATAATAATTATTTCTTTTTTAACAAAAATTGGGCCCCTGAGGCTAATGGGTCTTGGGCAGTAGCCCAGGTTGGTCCAGCCTCAGGGCCGGTCCTGAGGTTGGCCTCCCCTTTGGAAAATTCGCAAGTTCATGGAAGCCCTTAATTTCAAGAACAACGATTTCACAGTCGGATTATTGGATCCCAAGCATGTTCTGATTCGATTTTATAAAGAAGTCAATTTCATCCATATGTACTCAAGGCCGGTTTGGTACATTGACTGGATACCCATGAAGATCTTCAAATTGTTTTCGTTGTTTCATATCCCTCAAGGATAGTCCAAAGTCCCAATTTGGTTCACCTTCCCGCATCTCCCAGTTCGCTATTTTGGAAAGGGGCATACTAAACACAGTAACCATTTTACTATTCGCAGTAACATTCCCCTGTGTAAAGTCTGAATTGCCCTTTTTGGTGAAAAATTATTTTTCTTCCATTTTTCACCTATAAGCAAGGTGCCTTGTTTTCCATCATTCTTCCACCTGTACATTAGGTTTTTTACATTTACATTAAACTACAGAAACACTTGTTTTCCATTTCATCACTGACACGTTTATTCAAATATGGCCGCTATATCCGAGTACGATCCATATTACACTGTAAGTAAACACTGTATATATTTTTTTACTTGAAATTAGTTTGCCTAAATAAATTCTCTATATACCCGTTCATTTTCGGGGAAAAAAAACCCATTCTGGAGAGATTTTTTCCGGATCTATGATTATCCTACCGATTTTTGCTGTTTCTGTAACATTTTGGTCGGGGAGACTGTTTCCCCGGACGGAATTTCCCGGCGACCGACGGTATTTCCCCTGGAAATACAGCTGGCGTCCGGCGGTATTGACCGAAGAAATACCGCCAGGCCACCAGGCGGTATTTCTCGGGTTAATACCCCCGACCGCCAGCGGTATTTCTAGGGGAAATTTCGCAGGCGTCCGGCTGTATTTTCCCTTGAAATACCGGCCAGCAGTATTTCTGACTGAAATATCGCTGGCGGTATTTCATTGGGAAATACCGCCGGATTTCCCTTAGAAATACCGCCTGCGTTATTTCCCAATGAAATACCGCCATCCGCTTGCGGTATTTCCCAAGAAAATACCACCAGCGGGCGGCGGTATTTTCTTGAGAAATAACGCCGGCGGAAGTCGGTATTTTGCCCGAAAAAAATCGGTGGCCGTCGGTATTTTCAGCGATTTTCCAGGCCGAAAATGCCATGACATTCTCGATTATCCCTCTGACCTATACTAATCATAATTCTGTCAGAACTTCGGCTCTCGCCGATAAGATTATTGCACAATTTATTTGTTGCATCAAAATTTTTAGGTTTAAGTATGCTGAACCAGCTTTTTTGTATTAACAGGATTTCCGTGTTAAGAGTGATGATATTTATGTTGACCACACCGAAGTATTTCAGACGAACGAAGAGTTCAGAAGTAAGGAAGATATGATTGTATAGGTTAAAGCACGAGCAACTAAAAACAATATGACGGTAAAAATTACTTCCTCTTCAAAAATGTTGGGTTGTTCCTTACAAGAGGGAGAAAAGGTAGAGTTGAGATAGGTTGCGATAGATCAGGAAAATTTAGAGAGAAGGCACCCCTACCAGAAGGGAAAAGCAGGCGGAGCAATACAAGCAGCAAGATGACAAACTGTCCATTTCACTTGAAGGAAAGAGAAATTGATGGGGGAAATTGGAAGGTAGAGGTTAGAAACAGTACGCACAATCATTAATTAGAAGAAGTTCAAAATTGGCATTCAGCACAGTCACGGTTAACAGAATTGGAGAAGAAGAAGATTGCAGAAATGTCCAGTATTAACATTACACCGAAGCATATATTGGCCCAATTGCGCGTGGATGATCCGAAAAATGTCAGCCACATAAGACAGGTGTACAACGAATCAGCAAAAAGTAAAAGGGATGCGAGGGGACGTATGACTAACATGCATTATTTCTTCAAACTTTTACATGATCACGAATACTTCTATGCGTATGCACGTGATGACTATAGTAATGCAATGGGCCACATCTTCTTTGCGCATAAGAAGGCACCTTGTCTACTTGTTGTGTTTCTGTACGTGTTGTTTATGGATACAACGTATAAGACAAACAGGTATGACATGCCTCTGCTGTAAATAGTAGCACATGTACCAACAGCTCAGTATGTTCATATCGCGTTCATTTTCATGAGGGATGAGACTACCCCGAGTTATTACTGGGGATTGGCACAATTGAGCAATTTATTCGAGCTAAACAAATACCCACACGTGGTCATCACTGATCGAGAGACCGCCTTAATGAATGCTATGGAACTAGTATTCCCACATGCTACCCAACTACTGTATAGGAGACACATTGAAATGGATGTCAAGAAACATGTTATATCGGCTGACAATGATAAAACTACAACGGATGTGTTTCTATATCGTTGGGGACAAGTGGTTAAAGCCTTGACATATGAACAGTTCACGGAAGCTGTGGATTATATTGATACTAAATACGGAAATAAATCTAGATTCAGAAATGTTATTCCGTACTTGAAAAAGACATGGTTGGATCCCCACAAGGACAAGTTTGTGTCTTGCTGGACAAAAAGTATAAAGCATTACGGAGGGCACATAACGAACATGTAAGTTATTTATTGATTTCATTTATGATTTGTATATTGTATAATTATATGATCTTTTATATAATGCTTTATGTTATATGAAGAATTTTAATATCAATTGTCTTTCAGGGTTAAGAGTGCACATGCATAGTTGAAGAAGGTTATTGGTACGGATAGAAAGGCATTTTCAAGTATTTTTAACAACATTAATATTATGATATGGTTGCACCTCTCTGAAATTCGGACTAAAATGGAATCTTCGCGCAGCAAAACATACCGAAAAAGCGACTTCCTACTGTATAGTAGCTTAACAGTAGAATGTCTTTCGCTTGTATTACAATGGTGGAGGAAGAATATACAAAAAGAGTTGACCTTATCGGGGACGATGGTGCGCTTTGTGGTTGCGAACTCCGAACAAATTGCGGTCTGCCATGTGCATGTGAGATGCAACAGTTGGTGCACGCGTACCGTCCAATTGATCCTATCGACGTTGACGCGTTCTGGAAGACGCTGCATTTGGGAGATAATGATATTCCAGAAACTCAGGAAGAGAGGCAAACCGTTGAAAGCCGACTGCATGACATGTTTCTGGATGTAATAGCGCGGCCGAGCGTTGAGATATACAGTTTCATGGGTGTGGTGCATTCGACGCTTTATCCGGAAACTGTTGGTCTAGCTGAGCCGGTTAGTAGGCCACACAGGGGACGGCCCAGACACAATTCAACCCAACGAGATCTATCAGGGTACAAGCATGCCGAAAGGAATGCACTGCAACAAGGTACGAATTTATGTATTTAATTTTAACATGTCATTGTGGTTAAATACATATACACATACTCAATTTAATATGCTTTACACTCGCAGGTCGGCGCTCCACAGGCGGTCAGAGAAGACGAAGGGTTATGAGGCCCTACGCTTCTGAATGGCCTTACGACCTTTCCGTATTTCTGAAGCAGTTCGTGTTCGACTACATTACCGGGCACGTTAATGTAGTGCCCAATGGATATTGTGGTTTTAGGGTAATTGCCTATTTCGTACACGATGCAGATGAAGCGCAGTGACACCAAGTGTGCAAAGACCTACACCAAGAACTCCGGGATGAAGCTACTTTTTGGCGCGTCGTTCTTGGGGCAGTCGATTACGATTTAGCATTCAAGCTACTAGTTTGTTATGTAGTTCGGCCCCATGAGGATTTCTGGTTTAAGTCTCATCTTCTGGGAATACTTGTCGCAACGAAGTACCAGAGGGTGGTTACATTATATGCCCAGCAGAGTAATACTTTCCTTCCGCTGCTGTGGCGAGGGGCCGGCGTCTCTACTGATCCGAGCAGTTTCATCAATATGGGGTTAATAAGACAAAATCATTTCATTGCTTTGTTAACGACATGGGAAGTCTTGCTACCCCCAATCTATCCGACGTGGAGTAGCCAGGCCTCAGAACAAATGCAGCTTTGGAAATCCCATTTGAATGAAAAATTGGGTGAATTCTGAAATAAATCGACTGCTGAGTGTTAGTATAAGATGTTTTTCATATCAACAGTTTAACGTTAACTACAATTTATTTTTGATTTTATGTTCACAAGATAAGATCCTCATCTTTTAACTTTCTTATGTAATTAATTTTACCAGTACTGAAATCAAATAAAATATCTATATATCATCCCGAATGTGGTATTACTTTATACAATGCATAAAAAAAGAGATTAAAAACAGTAAATACAGCACATGGGACCCTGCCGCAATCAACTCCAGTGCTGGCATCAAATCCTCCAAGTGGCGAGCCACCTCCTCTATGGCACTCTCCTTCACGTCACTGGGGACGGTATCCCGGTTTCGGGGATGAGCAAAATACATTTTACTTGCTATATATTGCAAGCACTGCATTTGGAAGAAATATCGAAATATAGTTAAAAATATTGACGCAATTATATAATTAATTGACAGAAATAAGCAAAAATTTGTAATTCTTACCGCAACCGCAGATAGTTGTTTCGAGTCCATTGTGTCGTCCACTTCTATGTCGTCGGGACTAACACGAACGTGCGTCCGCGGATGGAAGTAGTCGAGATATTCAAGGCACAACTAATCGGGCCAATGAGCCCTCTCCATCCCCTATCACCTTATTCTTGGGGTACATTTGCGGGATCTTAAGATTCATATCATACACGCAGGAGTACCTTTTTATTTTAGGGCCTCTATAACTATCTTTTTGGCTGTAAAATTGTGTGAGGCATCGACTGAATGAATCCAAATTGCCGCAGGAACCGATCGGGCATGTATGACTCTGCGACTCCAGGGCAATGAATAAGACCCCTGTACAAGGTTATTAGGTGCACTCCTGCGGGATTTGGCCCAAAAGGAAGCCAATTGACCTACTTCATGTGAAACATAATAAATGAATAATCGACTAAGTTGGCTATTACACTAATAAACATTAGAAATTTGAAATGACATAAAAATATTACCTCTTCGGATTTCATTCCGTCCAGTGCGCGTCTGTATGTCACCAAATCCCAGTTAGGTTCGCGCTTCCTGCCTGTTCCAATGTGCCACTTGGTTGCAGCTGGCCACTCGACATCCCAGGATCTCAGCTTCGCCGGACTAAATGCGGGAAAGTACTCGTATAACCAGCTCTATTAAAAAATTGAAAAATAAATGAGTCATTTTAATGTACAGGTATAAAGTACTGAAATAATTTATAAACGATTCTTACAAACCTGCAATAAAGTCATACACCTGTCTAACTAGGCACCGTCAACCCTAGAGGTCCGACCAAGATTGCGATAAAGGTTCGCCAAACAAGCTGCACCGCACACAAGTCCGCATACGCTTTCTACATCTTGGAGGTAAGGCAGGAAGTGCCCAAGAACGTGGGTTTTTTTTCTTATCCACGAATAGGATGTTTCCAACTAACCACAGTAAATAACCTGCGGCAGCATTGGCGGCCTCCACCTGTCCAGTGGGACAATGCTCGCGGAGGAGGGACATTTTGACGCTTGCAAAATCTCGATCCTCGAGCTAATCTTCCTCAATCCCCCAACAACTCTAACAGCAGTTCCTTCATCTCTGCCGGCTTAATTTTTCACCCAATTGGCGATCCCCCAATCGGAATCCGCAATATGTACACAACGTCGTGGAGAGTTATACACATCTCTCCGAATGGCATGTGAAATGAATTAGTTTTCGGCTGCCATCTCTCAACAAAGGCACTTAAGAGTGCAGAGTCTAGCTCTGGATGCATGGACCAACCCAGACTGGTCAACTAGACTTTTTATTTCCCCTTCGGCTAACTCCCACCGTTGCATATTGTTGTAGCCATTATGGTACAACAATGCACCACGTTCCTGCGTAATTGAATAAATAAAATAACACATTTTAAAACTCAACTTATTAATCATAAATCAGAAATAAATAAAAATTATATCAAGAAATATGTAATAAAACGATACCTGTCGATACCATACGTAGTAGGCAACATGACCTTTAAAACTCTGTAACAACTCTGGATCTGAAGGTCCACCGTCAATCGGACCATCTAGAGGCCGGTAAGCCTTTCACCCGGCATCCCTCCCGGAACCAGAACTGGACCCAGACTCTGACACTGACTTACGCGAGGAGCCCATTAATTCTTTGCCTTTTTTGCTCCTCCGTCGGTTGGATCCATTTTCCCCTTCATTTTCATCCTCCAACCACCTCGAGTTCCCTCCTATGTACCCCTGTGACTGAGACATGTCCATCTCAAATCTTTCCACAGTTTTCCTAGCTTCCTCCTCCTCCACATTTCCAATGAATGGCGAGGCAAATTCTCTTTCGCCGTAATCAATGTCACTTTCCCTCGTCGCATTTGATAACCGAGAAGAGCCATGCGCTCTTCCTGCCACCTTTCTCTGCCGCTCGGATGCAGTGGGAGGTATTCGGCAACCTACTTCTTCAGAGGAGGACTGTGTCGTCTCAGTGCATCTATCAACCAATTGCAAATTATCATCCTTTTTGCTTTTGCTTTTGGTTAATTTCAATTTAAATTTCCTAAATGCTTCTGCCATCTACAATAATATAAACGCGCATTTATCAATACGAAATTAATTACTAACATATAAGGAACGAGAACACAATTAGAGTCAAAGAAACTTTAAAGTATTGGCGCAAAAGTAGCCTCGTTCGGGCAGAAACCCGTTGGAAAATTCCGCCGACCGCCGGAAATATCCGTTGGCGACCGACGGTATTTTCTAGAAAAATACCGCGGGACAGTATTTTTCCAAGAAATACCACCGGCCACCGGCGGTATTTCTTAAAAAAAACCTCCCGGCGGTTTTTCAGATTCGATTCAGACCAGCATTCAAAGCTTCGGAAAATTCCATCAAAATTCTGTCCAAGCCAGCATTCAAAAACAGAGAAGCATGCACAACACACGACCACAACCATTTGGCACAAATGAATTCCTCTTGCTGAATTCACAGCAAACAGCACTCAAATTGGAGCAAGCCAAATTTGCTCCAGAATCATTCTATCCAAATCAAACTCCAAATTGCAGAAACCATTTGCAAAATCTTAAGCCAAATCATCCCTATCTTTCCCTACCCATACTGGAACAAGCCAGCAGTTTCTTAAAGACTAGGAAAATTTTGAGAAGACAATAGCTCAATAATTTACAATGGAAACAGAGCAGCATACGCTTTCTACATCTTGGAGGTAAGGCAGGAAGTGCCCAAGAACGTGGGTTTTTTTTCTTATCCACGAATAGGATGTTTCCAACTAACCACAGCAAATAACCTGCGGCAGCATTGGCGGCCTCCACCTGTCCAGTGGGACAATGCTCGCGGAGGAGGGACATTTTGACGCTTGCAAAATCTCGATCCTCGAGCTAATCTTCCTCAATCCCCCAACAACTCTAACAGCAGTTCCTTCATCTCTGCCGGCTTAATTTTTCACCCAATTGGCGATCCCCCAATCGGAATCCGCAATATGTACACAACGTCGTGGAGAGTTATACACATCTCTCCGAATGGCATGTGAAATGAATTAGTTTTCGGCTGCCATCTCTCAACAAAGGCACTTAAGAGTGCAGAGTCTAGCTCTGGATGCATGGACCAACCCAGACTGGTCAACTAGACTTTTTATTTCCCCTTCGGCTAACTCCCACCGTTGCATATTGTTGTAGCCATTATGGCACAACAATGCACCACGTTCCTGCGTAATTGAATAAATAAAATAACACATTTTAAAACTCAACTTATTAATCATAAATCAGAAATAAATAAAAATTATATCAAGAAATATGTAATAAAACATAAAACGATACCTGTCGATACCATACGTAGTAGGCAACATGACCTTTAAAACTCTGTAACAACTCTGGATCTGAAGGTCCACCGTCAATCGGACCATCTAGAGGCCGGTAAGCCTTTCACCCGGCATCCCTCCCGGAACCAGAACTGGACCCAGACTCTGACACTGACTTACGCGAGGAGCCCATTAATTCTTTGCCTTTTTTGCTCCTCCGTCGGTTGGATCCATTTTCCCCTTCATTTTCATCCTCCAACCACCTCGAGTTCCCTCCTATGTACCCCTGTGACTGAGACATGTCCATCTCAAATCTTTCCACAGTTTTCCTAGCTTCCTCCTCCTCCACATTTCCAATGAATGGCGAGGCAAATTCTCTTTCGCCGTAATCAATGTCACTTTCCCTCGTCGCATTTGATAACCGAGAAGAGCCATGCGCTCTTCCTGCCACCTTTCTCTGCCGCTCGGATGCAGTGGGAGGTATTCGGCAACCTACTTCTTCAGAGGAGGACTGTGTCGTCTCAGTGCATCTATCAACCAATTGCAAATTATCATCCTTTTTGCTTTTGCTTTTGGTTAATTTCAATTTAAATTTCCTAAATGCTTCTGCCATCTACAATAATATAAACGCGCATTTATCAATACGAAATTAATTACTAACATATAAGGAACGAGAACACAATTAGAGTCAAAGAAACTTTAAAGTATTGGCGCAAAAGTAGCCTCGTTCGGGCAGAAACCCGTTGGAAAATTCCGCCGACCGCCGGAAATATCCGTTGGCGACCGACGGTATTTTCTAGAAAAATACCGCGGGACAGTATTTTTCCAAGAAATACCACCGGCCACCGGCGGTATTTCTTAAAAAAAACCTCCCGGCGGTTTTTCAGATTCGATTCAGACCAGCATTCAAAGCTTCGGAAAATTCCATCAAAATTCTGTCCAAGCCAGCATTCAAAAACAGAGAAGCATGCACAACACACGACCACACCATTTGGCCAAAATGAATTCCCTCTTGCTGAATTCACAGCAAACAGCACTCAAATTGGAGCAAGCCAAATTTGCTCCAGAATCATTCTATCCAAATCAAACTCCAAATTGCAGAAACCATTTGCAAAATCTTAAGCCAAATCATCCCTATCTTTCCCTACCCATACTGGAACAAGCCAGCAGTTTCTTAAAGACTAGGAAAATTTGAGAAGACAATAGCTCAATAATTTACAATGGAAACAGAGCAGCATACGCTTTCTACATCTTGGAGGTAAGGCAGGAAGTGCCCAAGAACGTGGGTTTTTTTTCTTATCCACGAATAGGATGTTTCCAACTAACCACAGCAAATAACCTGCGGCAGCATTGGCGGCCTCCACCTGTCCAGTGGGACAATGCTCGCGGAGGAGGGACATTTTGACGCTTGCAAAATCTCGATCCTCGAGCTAATCTTCCTCAATCCCCAACAACTCTAACAGCAGTTCCTTCATCTCTGCCGGCTTAATTTTTCACCCAATTGGCGATCCCCCAATCGGAATCCGCAATATGTACACAACGTCGTGGAGAGTTATACACATCTCTCCGAATGGCATGTGAAATGAATTAGTTTTTGGCTGCCATCTCTCAACAAAGGCACTTAAGAGTGCAGAGTCTAGCTCTGGATGCATGGACCAACCCAGACTGGTCAACTAGACTTTTTATTTCCCCTTCGGCTAACTCCCACCGTTGCATATTGTTGTAGCCATTATGGCACAACAATGCACCACGTTCCTGCGTAATTGAATAAATAAAATAACACATTTTAAAACTCAACTTATTAATCATAAATCAGAAATAAATAAAAATTATATCAAGAAATATGTAATAAAACATAAAACGATACCTGTCGATACCATACGTAGTAGGCAACATGACCTTTAAAACTCTGTAACAACTCTGGATCTGAAGGTCCACCGTCAATCGGACCATCTAGAGGCCGGTAAGCCTTTCACCCGGCATCCCTCCCGGAACCAGAACTGGACCCAGACTCTGACACTGACTTACGCGAGGAGCCCATTAATTCTTTGCCTTTTTTGCTCCTCCGTCGGTTGGATCCATTTTCCCCTTCATTTTCATCCTCCAACCACCTCGAGTTCCCTCCTATGTACCCCTGTGACTGAGACATGTCCATCTCAAATCTTTCCACAGTTTTCCTAGCTTCCTCCTCCTCCACATTTCCAATGAATGGCGAGGCAAATTCTCTTTCGCCGTAATCAATGTCACTTTCCCTCGTCGCATTTGATAACCGAGAAGAGCCATGCGCTCTTCCTGCCACCTTTCTCTGCCGCTCGGATGCAGTGGGAGGTATTCGGCAACCTACTTCTTCAGAGGAGGACTGTGTCGTCTCAGTGCATCTATCAACCAATTGCAAATTATCATCCTTTTTGCTTTTGCTTTTGGTTAATTTCAATTTAAATTTCCTAAATGCTTCTGCCATCTACAATAATATAAACGCGCATTTATCAATACGAAATTAATTACTAACATATAAGGAACGAGAACACAATTAGAGTCAAAGAAACTTTAAAGTATTGGCGCAAAAGTAGCCTCGTTCGGGCAGAAACCCGTTGGAAAATTCCGCCGACCGCCGGAAATATCCGTTGGCGACCGACGGTATTTTCTAGAAAAATACCGCGGGACAGTATTTTTCCAAGAAATACCACCGGCCACCGGCGGTATTTCTTAAAAAAAAACCTCCCAGCGGTTTTTTCAGATTCGATTCAGACCAGCATTCAAAGCTTCGGAAAATTCCATCAAAATTCTGTCCAAGCCAGCATTCAAAAACAGAGAAGCATGCACAACACAACCACACCATTTGGCCAAAATGAATTCCCTCTTGCTGAATTCACAGCAAACAGCACTCAAATTGGAGCAAGCCAAATTTGCTCCAGAATCATTCTATCCAAATCAAACTCCAAATTGCAGAAACCCATTTGCAAAATCTTAAGCCAAATCATCCCTATCTTTCCCTACCCATACTGGAACAAGCCAGCAGTTTCTTAAAGACTAGGAAAATTTGAGAAGACAATAGCTCAATAATTTACAATGGAAACAGAGCAGCATACGCTTTCTACATCTTGGAGGTAAGGCAGGAAGTGCCCAAGAACGTGGGTTTTTTTTCTTATCCACGAATAGGATGTTTCCAACTAACCACACAGCAATAACCTGCGGCAGCATTGGCGGCCTCCACCTGTCCAGTGGGACAATGCTCGCGGAGGAGGGACATTTTGACGCTTGCAAAATCTCGATCCTCGAGCTAATCTTCCTCAATCCCCAACAACTCTAACAGCAGTTCCTTCATCTCTGCCGGCTTAATTTTCACCCAATTGGCGATCCCCCAATCGGAATCCGCAATATGTACACAACGTCGTGGAGAGTTATACACATCTCTCCGAATGGCATGTGAAATGAATTAGTTTTCGGCTGCCATCTCTCAACAAAGGCACTTAAGAGTGCAGAGTCTAGCTCTGGATGCATGGACCAACCCAGACTGGTCAACTAGACTTTTTATTTCCCCTTCGGCTAACTCCCACCGTTGCATATTGTTGTAGCCATTATGGCACAACAATGCACCACGTTCCTGCGTAATTGAATAAATAAAATAACACATTTTAAAACTCAACTTATTAATCATAAATCAGAAATAAATAAAAATTATATCAAGAAATATGTAATAAAACTAAAACGATACCTGTCGATACCATACGTAGTAGGCAACATGACCTTTAAAACTCTGTAACAACTCTGGATCTGAAGGTCCACCGTCAATCGGACCATCTAGAGGCCGGTAAGCCTTTCACCCGGCATCCCTCCCGGAACCAGAACTGGACCCAGACTCTGACACTGACTTACGCGAGGAGCCCATTAATTCTTTGCCTTTTTTGCTCCTCCGTCGGTTGGATCCATTTTCCCCTTCATTTTCATCCTCCAACCACTCGAGTTCCCTCCTATGTACCCCTGTGACTGAGACATGTCCATCTCAAATCTTTCCACAGTTTTCCTAGCTTCCTCCTCCTCCACATTTCCAATGAATGGCGAGGCAAATTCTCTTTCGCGTAATCAATGTCACTTTCCCTCGTCGCATTTGATAACCGAGAAGACCATGCGCTCTTCCTATGCCACCTCTCTTCCTGCACCTGGCCGCTCGGATGCAGTGGGAGGTATTCGGCAACCTACTTCTTCAGAGGAGGACTGTGTCGTCTCAGTGCATCTATCAACCAATTGCAAATTATCATCCTTTTTGCTTTTGCTTTTGGTTAATTTCAATTTAAATTTCCTAAATGCTTCTGCCATCTACAATAATATAAACGCGCATTTATCAATACGAAATTAATTACTAACATATAAGGAACGAGAACACAATTAGAGTCAAAGAAACTTTAAAGTATTGGCGCAAAAGTAGCCTCGTTCGGGCAGAAACCCGTTGGAAAATTCCGCCGACCGCCGGAAATATCCGTTGGCGACCGACGGTATTTTCTAGAAAAATACCGCGGGACAGTATTTTTCCAAGAAATACCACCGGCCACCGGCGGTATTTCTTAAAAAAAACCTCCCGGCGGTATTTTACCCTAGCATACCACCGCCGGTGACCGGCAGTATTTCATCCCCGTCCGACGACAACCGGCCGGATCTGCAAAGATAGGGGGAAAAAATTAATAATTTCGGGCAAAATACTAACAAATTCAGAAATATTACAACTAAATTAATCAAACAAACAAATAAAACAATACCGAAACAGATATTAATTTTAGGTACTAACCTTTTGTCGATCCTATTCGCAGTAACCGTTTTATCCGATTTAGTCAATTTTGTGATCCCTTCTTCTCCACACAGCTCCGCAGCCCCACCTTTTTATTTCTGCTTCCTTTACCTTTCTGTGAATTCCTCTGCAGTCTATTTATAGACTTTCGCAGAGGAATATTGTTAATTTTGGCTTTTTCCTTTTCTTTTTTTTTTTGTTGTGTCACGGGTTAAATAGAGTCCATTTTACTGTTTTTTTTTTTTTTTTTGCCAGGGACATTTAGTTTTTTCACAAGAGAATGTTATTGCGAATAACAATTCCAAAAAGAACCAATTTTTGCAATCCCCAGTACTTTATGCACCCCCTGTGAATAGATCTGGCTATGGCGGCTGTAAAGCAGCCTAGCGTTGCTAGAGTACAAATTCAAATCAATTTTATGGAGACAATCCTCACGAGGTTTGAGTATATATGTCGATGAGAGAATATGTTTTCATCAACCTGTAGAAATTGATGAAGCTATGCCCCAATATTGCAGTCACTGTTAGCATCTTGGCCACTACTGATAGATGCACAAAGTTGCACCCTATATTGCGCCACCCAAAGAAAAATCCCAAGAAAACGGATCCCAAATTCGACGCTATAGAATTAAGGCTGTTCCTAAGGAAGATGATAGCACTTCGGGGTGCTGCAAAGCAAACAGCACGCAAACTCTGAAGCTGCAAACCCTTCGGGTATGAAAGATTTTGCCCTATCCCATTCAGAAGTTCCTAAGTGCAGCAACCGCCTATACAAGAAATAGTCGTAGTTTTGACAAATTTTGTAGAAATAGAAAAACAAAAACAAGATGTCCCTTTCCATTTAGTAACACCATACAGAAACAGCCCCAAACTTGGCTGAAATCCAAAAACCAGAACAGAGGAAAAACCTCCAATCCTTGCCCTCCCACTCCCAGAACTGCAGTCCAATGCTGAGGCTACAAGTTCCCAATTTTCCCTCGCAGCATTACCCTCCTCAAGAATCTTTGATATAGGCTACAACGGTGATCTTTTTTTTTGGAAAAAAGGTAAATAATCATATTTCATTAGAAATAACGGGCCATACCCATGAGATCTACAACTTAAAACTCACAATATATCAAAATAGGGGCATTCCCCTAGCCAAAAGCATTACAATCAAAATTAGCCCAACAGGCTAACAATCAGTAGTTTCAATACATTAACCAATCGAAGGAGCTATCAGTAAGCTCTACATCAAAGAGACATATAAAGGGCCTGTTCTTTTGGTTTTGGTTTTGAAAACGGTTTTAATTTCAACAGTAAATTTAATATATTTTAATCATTTTTCATCATTTTCAATATAATTTTTTACTATTCAGCATCTACTTTTTACATTTTCAATATACTTTTTACATTATAACACTAATTTCCATAACATGTTTTCAACCTTAGTTTTAAACATGAGATAAAGAACAAATCAAATTAGCCTACCGGCTAACAATCAGTAGACCAAGCACAGCAGCCATTTACATCGCCCTCTGTCTAAACTGGTCCGTGCCAGCATTTCCGAAGAGATCAATAAGTTACTTGCACATTTTTCCAAACTCTCTCACAACAAATGTTGTATTCCATCAAACAGAACGCAAGCAGCAATCAAGCTGGAACAGCCAAGCAAGATGCAACAAAATACAGAAGCATAACAACAATTCCATCAAAGCCCGAACCCCTTTGCATCTTAATTAAGCCCAAAAGATTCGCCATACTTTCCTGCCCGAACTGGATAAATCCAGTAGTCCTGACATCTTTAAGTAAAAACTTTTAGAAACCCAACAATTAAAGTCAAGGAAATTTGAGAAAAGGAAAGGCTCAAGAGTTTTGCAAAGGAGTAAGGGCCTTAACAGAAAACTTTTTCCAGAATTTCATCAAACAGCATTCACAGCATTCAAAGTTGCTGAATTCTATCATACAGCAAACATTATTCAGATTCGATTCAGACCAGCATTCAAAGCTTCGGAAAATTCCATCAAAATTCTGTCCAAGCCAGCATTCAAAAACAGAGAAGCATGCACAACACACAACCACACCATTTGGCCAAAATGAATTCCCTCTTGCTGAATTCACAGCAAACAGCACTCAAATTGGAGCAAGCCAAATTTGCTCCAGAATCATTCTATCCAAATCAAACTCCAAATTGCAGAAACCATTTGCAAAATCTTAAGCCAAATCATCCCTATCTTTCCCTACCCATACTGGAACAAGCCAGCAGTTTCTTAAAGACTAGGAAAATTTGAGAAGACAATAGCTCAATAATTTACAATGAAAACAGAGCAGCTTTCCAGAACATACCTTTCCATTTCCAGAAATTCCAGCACACAGACATATTTCAGAAATAATGCACTACTCAAAACACGAGAATCCAGCAAACACATCAAGAATTTCTTACCAACCGATGACAAATTCCAGCAGCGAGCATCCAGAAAAGTAAGACATCACCGTGGCCAGCAGCTTCAAGATTTAAGGGCTGTGGCAGTTATGGAATCTTCAATGTTGCCGGCGAAGGAGTCCCAATCCGGTGACCACATCCAATCGGAGCTCTCTATTTAGCAATCCGGTAACCACTCCAAATCAAAGTCCCCCATTCTAGCAACCCAGAAAACCCATACTAAAGAAACTCCCAAGCTCGAAGAACACTCCACCCACCTATGCCGATCCATTCCGGTGACCCGCTCCGTAATGCCGATTGAAATTCAATGAGGATTAGTCCCAAAAGAAACAGCCATCCCCGGTTTCAGCAAACAATCAGCATACATTCCAAATGTTCCAACAAAAGAAATCTCATACTTGAGCTGCCCCAATTCCAAACAGAACAGTGCAAGAGTTCCCGAAAATAAGAATTCATTCAGCAAGATTCCAAAAGTTTCCAGTTCCCAGTTCCCATTCCTCGAATCGGACAGTCCAATTCCAGAACACAGGCAGTAATATTACATCACATAACTAAAATAATACTCCTAATTCCAGAAAATTAGTTCCAGCAGAAATTAGAGCATGAAACTAATTTCAGCAGTAATTCACTTGCAAGAAATTCCGGTAGCAATAGCAAAGGAAATTCTTACCGATCAATGAGCCAAGTTCAGCACAAAAATTCAATTGGCTGCCAGCAGACCAAACAATCCCGACTGAAGCGCAAATTCCGGCAACCAAGAGCTGACCGAAAACAGAGCTCCATGCTGAGCCGGTGATGGACCTGTGGTGACGACAGTACAACCAAAATCCGAAAACGAATCTCCTCAAAGGAAAAGTAAGACAGCACCGCTGCCGCTCCCAGAGCTTCCTCTCCTTCATCGAACGGCTCGGACCCATGACCGAACAGCAACACAGCCGCAATAGCAAGAAAAACGCTTTCTCAGGTGACAAAACAGAGCCGACTCACTGATGACCACCCGAGTTAACTCGGCTGGCGAGTTGCCTCCGCTTCCCGGCGAGCCAGTCCGCTTTCCGGCAGTGAAATACCCACGGCAGCACCATATCTTAGTTACTGGCGGAGGAAGTCCCGGTGCCGTACTCCTTGTCGGAATCTCATTCTTCATTTAGCAACCCACGAATTGAAGGCCCAAAGACTAAGGAGACCCCAGCCGCGAGCTTTACCGTCAACGTACAATTACCAGCGATTCTTCATTTCACCAACCCAGCAATCGAAGTCGGAAAACCAGCTCTAAGACCCAAAATCGGGACAAACAGAAGCCGATGTAGGTTTCCGGTGACCAGCCGTAAAAGTCCAAAGGCTCCGGGCAATGGCTTCTCGTTTCCCGTCCCGGAGCTATCTCTCTTCGGCGGGGGTTCACCGATGTGAAGACAAGACTCCAGAAAGGCTCCAATTTCCCGGACCGATATGAAGAATTCCCTAAGATTTTCCAAGTTGATCAAACCCATATCCAGATCTGCGTTCTTCAAGCCCATTTAAAGCTCCGGCTGACCAGTTCCGGCGGTCCAAGAAAAGGTTCTACTTTTCAGATCAAAGAAACGAGTTTTAATCTTCCCACAAACAGCAACTTACAAACCCGAACCATCTCCAAAGTGCTCATTTTTCCAGATCGAAAAATCAAGGCCATGATTGAAGTTCCAATCCCAAAATACAAACCCAGAATCGGTAGAACCGACAAAGAAATCAACACCGTAAATGGATCCCCCTCCAAATCGGTAGATGCAACACTATTTGGTTGAAAGAAATCTCTAAAATAGAGAATTCTTGGAACCAAAAAACCTCAGCAATGCATAGTTCCAAACCCATTTAAGATAATCTCCAATATGTTGGGGAAAATCAATATTGGGTGATTTCAGAATTAGTTGAAAGACCTCAAACCCGAAAATGGGTGAGTTCTTAGAGCCAAAATTTTCCAAAAATATGTAACTCAAAACCGCTAATCCACCGACATCCCATGAAAACATTATTAGGGAACAATTAAGAACTCAATCTTGCTTCCTTTGGACATCTAGGACTAGATCGGTGAAGAAGAAGAGCTCATGTGTGAGGCGCTAGGAGAGAACCTCTCTAACCGCACTGGCATGTTCTTGCGTTGGCTTTGAAATAAATTTCAAACTTTAAAATTTGATTTTGAAAAAATAATTTTATCATTAATTTTTATTATTTTAATATAATTTTTTATTATTTATTCACATATTTTTAAATTTTTAATATATATTTATATTATAAAATTAATTTTTTAAAATTAAATTTTAAATATTATTTGAAACCCAATTTAAAGAACCAGCCTAAAGAGGTTTTAGTAGACAAAGTGCTGCATGTAAGTAATCCTAAAAAAGATACACAAATGCAAGTCCTCAAGCCACAAATGGCACAACATCGGGTGTAGCAACCATCAGATTTTGAAGATGACCATTTCAAAATTATTAGGGCTGGGCTCAGGCCTGATAACGAGCCGAGCCGAGTTTTGACGTATTTATTTATTGTTCATTTATTTATCGAATTTAAAATATTGTTCATAATCGAGCCGAGCCCAGCTTTGACGTGTTCGTGTTCGTTTATTTATTAATCGAGCCGAGCCTGTTCATGTTCGTTTTCAGCCCTAAGTGTCATGCTCATCTATTTATAAGGAATTTTCCTCCCAAATCTTCTCTCATTTCCGATGTGAGATTGGGTGAAATTCACTTCAAAATTGTTCATTTCCGATGTAAGATTGGGTGAAATTCACCTCAAAATTGTGAAATAAAATAAATTTGGCCTTGTGAAGATTGGGTGAAATTCACCTCAAAATTGTGAAATAAAATAAATTTGGCCTTGTGAAAATTTGAACCCTAGTTCCCTTGTTTTTTCTTTTGATGTCTTACCACTGCACCAAATTTATTTTCATGTTATATGTATGAATGATAAATTATATATGTATTTTATCCTTCTTAAAAATTATTTTTTCTTATCGAGTTGTTCACGAACGTAATCGAGCCGAACTCCCTTTTGTTCATTTATTGTTCGTTTATTAATCGAGTCTAAAATTTTGTTCGTGTTCGTTTATTAATAAATAAACGATCTCGAACCGAGCTTTTAACGAGTCGATTCCGAGCTTGTTCATGAACGTTCGTGTTCGTTCTCAGCCCTTGGGCTTAAAAGAACACATTAAGAATTGACGAAAAAAATGGCACAAATGACTGCGTAAAAGGAAGAGAAAGGGAAAGATTAAGAGAAGGAGAATCAATGTAAGAATGGGAATCAGAGCAAGAGTTTGAATTAAAATAAAAATTGGATATCATAACATATGAGGAAAAATTCATGCAAGTGATCTCGAAAAGTTCAAGAAAACAAAAAGATCATTCATTATCTGAAAAACCATCCAAACTCGACTACTTAAACGTAGGGACTACATAACATTAGCAGGAGGATCAAAACACTAAAAATAATTCCATTTCACTTCTTTATTTCTAAAATTTTATAGAGGTTTTTACCTCCCTATGGCTATATGTAGTTTCTTCCTGTTTTTACATAAAAGGGAACACACCCCACCTTTAACTTTTTTTTTTTTTTAAAGCTCTAGCTTTGATGCAAACTTGGTGAATGTTTATGTCCATTTTAGTTGGTTTTTTTTTTTTTTAGTTTGTTGAGTTGGAGTCTTTAAATTTTTATCTATAAATTTCTATGTATATATGATATATGTAGATCGAAACATACAAGCAACACTTGATTGACAACTCAAAAATAACAATATCAAAATGGGTGGTTGATCATTATCGAGAGAAAAGAACATAAATCAAATAAGGAAAAAGTATTCATCAGTCGTACCAATTAAGGAGCAGATGCAGATTTGTTGCAAACAAGAGAAAGCAACACAAATTCGTGTGCAGCTTGTAGAACATTCAGAAGGGTGTAGATTTTTGTTTCCATTCAAAGAAGAGGGCGACATGAAAGCAATTAGAATTCCGATAACTGAATAGCGCGATGGCAAGCGCAGGAATGGAGATGTGCAATTTATTTTTTCCTTTTCAGCGAAGAAGAGGAAGGCAGGGATTTTCATGGGTTTTGGTGTGATGCGTTCATATTGACGGTCCATGTTGAATGTTACACGTTAGTGTAGATGATAAGTCGCTAACCATATTACTCCCTATTATACTCTAATAAATAAGTTTCGTTTTCTACCTGAAACAATTAACAAATTAACTGCGCCCTTGCTAATAAACGTGTGTTCAACAAAATTGGATGAAGGTAACTACCAAAACTTGTTGATGAATTTTTTTGTTGATTCTGGATGGAAAATCCGGTGAAGGAGATTCATCTGTACGGCTTGTTACTCCCAAGGATTCAACATCACAACCGCCATGAAGCCAGAACTCACAGCTGCTTATTAAATAGAAATCAAAGCGAATAACTTGCTCACTATAACAAATCAAAAGCTTCTATGTCCTCAAATCTGCCTTTGTAGCTAGGTAGAAATTAAACAATACCAATCCCAAATACCATCCGATAAAGACTTGAAGTTTATAAAATCAAACTGAAAATATTCAAACAGTGAACACTCCCCCAGAAACAAGCCACATACAGCTCTCAATTGATAGGAACCACAGTACCAGAAATCCTCCAGACTTCTGTTTCTTCTTTGTCTCCAGATTTTGGCCAAATCCTCTCCCAGTGCGCCACAATTTCTTTTATTTTCTTTCCCTTCTATAAAATCTACAGCAAAACACTCTTTTTAGCATAAACAAAGTCTAAAAGCGCATTTATTAATCCTACACAATATTGCATCCACTTTTTTAGTACAGAATACCAATCATGATAAAGAATAGTAATCTTGGCCACGCTATTACTAGAAATTTATACTTATGCCACTGAGTTAATACTTCCAGCATAAGTGGATGCATGGAAGCAAAGTATAAGTTTAACCATAAAAGTATACGTAATCTTATCATAATTAATTAGTCTGGTACAGTGCAAATGTAGAAAGGAGCGTATGAAATTTTTTTTCAAATGATCGAAATGCTTTGGCTATTAGAAAGACTGGTAAAAAAATAAAATAAGCACAACTTACCTTTGGATTAACGTTGAAAAAGACATCAGCCTTTTACAAATAATGACGCAAAAGAGAACAAAAAGAACTCAGTAACAATGCAAACACATAAATACTTAATTCATAAGGTAGCAGAAGAAGATAATTCAACCTGCAATTAAATCTGCAATGGCTAGATTACCAGGACAGTCCCTGCAATGAGTTTCAAACTTGAATTTCCGTACATCTTTTGTTGTTCCTCAATTTCATCAACCATACTAAAAACTTTGCGAGAGCAATCAGAGACATCAATCATTTCAAGGGTCGGAATAGTCTCTAAACATGAAGGCATCTCATCCAAATCATGCATATCCCGTAATACCAACTTCTGAAAACAATCCAATTGATCATCACAAACTGTCCATCTTATGAGAGGAGTGGAATACAACCCCAAGAATCTAAGTTGCGAGAATTCCCCTTCTTTCATTTCAAATGTGTCCCCTTCGAAGCTTACTTGGTCCAATTTCAGGACTTCAAGTGTTGGCAGTTCACCAATGATTGAAGTATTCCTCGGAAACAAATGTAAGAATGACAATGTCAATATTTTCAGAGTTTTTGGAAAACTAAACTCAAACATTGAATAGGAACTGAATTCAAAGAATGATATCTGGAGTGATTCCAATTGAGTCAGAGAGTCAAGAACTACAATATTGACGAAATTTTCAGTATCATCGGCCTCATCACACTCATCAAACTCATCAGACTCATCAGATTTGTAAAGACTACATTTCAACCTGCGGATGTTTGGAAACTTTTTCAATAGCCTTTCCATGCTACCCAAAGCAATACGCACACCAGAAAAACTATCCAACTCATATAAAATGGATGAGCCATCAAGATTTTCAATGGGCAAAATACCACCACCAAAACTACTACTATCCCAAAAGCAAAAATACTGTAGTTTTCGTAGGTTCCATAGACTACCTGGAAGAAAAGTTTTCCCCATTGTTGATTCCAGAATTAGAGTTTCCAAATTTGAGAGTTGAGCTATTGATGCTGGGATGTGCTCTATGGTTCCTGTAATTGCCAAGAAGGCCAGCTGGACAAGCAGTCCTATTTCATTAGGAAATCCAAGAACTAAATGAATTTGCTGCAAATCCAACACTCTTAGACGCTTAAAGAAGTGAATCACAAATGAGATATTTAGCAACCGACATTTTCTTGTAGGGGAGTTGAAAAGTAGAGAACGTGCACCAGGACAAAACAGCTTTGATTGCTTGAAATGCCTCAGAGTCAATGCATAACCTCTGCAAACTGCGCGACTCATTAAATGCTAAAAGCTCATCTTCCCCTTTCACAAAATGAAGCAAGTCATGAATGCGGCATGTTTTGACTCTGCCCTCTGACTTTTGTTTGGCAACCATAATTAAACTTCTACAAATTAAATCATTCAGGGAATCTTCAGCCAATTGAACAAGTGTTTTCATTTTAGTTTTCTGAACAAATCCTTCAGCAATCCATAAACGAATCAACCTTCCGACTGATACCTCTTGGTCTTCTGGAAATGCCCCAAAATACAGAAGGCATGACCTTAAATCATTTGGTAAATTTTGGTAACTCAACTCCAATGTGTTCTTGCAGCGTTCTGTAATAGATCCAATGTCTGAACTTAAATGATCAAGAATTTCCTTCCAACCCTCTGGCTCAATAGTTGAGAGAAGTCCAGCAACAATGACTATCGTCAAAGGTAATCCTTTACAAACTTCAGCAATTTGCATCCAAATATCATGTAATTCAAGAGGCCAACCATTTTTTGGGAATAACTTCTTCTCCAATAACTTGAGACTCTCTTCTTTTTCAAGTTGTCGAAGAAAACGAGGTTCTTGATCGAGCAAATGATGAGAAGCAACACCATGATGACGACTTGTCAAAATAATTCTACTTCCAACAACATCATCAGGAAATAAAATACCATCCATGCTCAATCTATCCCATACTTCAATGTCCCATATATCATCCAAAAAGAGGAGATATTTTCTTCTCTTCAACCTGCGTCTCAGTTTGTCTGCTAAATCTTGTTCAGTCATCTTATCATAGCTACTCTTAGGATCAATATGATTTGAAAGGTCAAGTAACACTTTCCTTTTGTTCAAAGTTTGCGAAATAGTACACCATGCACGAACTGGAAAATGGTACATAATTGAAGGATCATTAAAAACTTTCATTGCCAGAGTGATCTTACCTGATCCTGCCATACCCACAATGACAATGATTCGCAATTTCTGTGATCCTCTTGTGAGTCGTTCCATAATTGATCTTGCCTCATTATCAAAACCTACAACTTCATTTATTATTGTATGAGTTCTTTGTGATGGAATCTGATTGTAAGTGCTAGGTGCTTCATTGACTTCTTGTCTCTTCCCATAGAAAGTCTTCAATACATCCGCCTTGATTTCCATAATATCTTTTATGATTGAGTCATCTGATGTTGAAAAAGAATCCAGAAGGTCAACATCCTCAAGGTGGTCAATGAGGCTCTTTATTTTGTTCGAAACTGCCAAAACACGATCCCAAAGAGCTTGAAGTTCCTCCTGTTCATTGCGCAGCTCCACAATTTCCCCTACGAAAGATCTTAAGAAAACAAGTTCTTCTTGGATAGTTTCAAAATGGCTCTTGGCAAGGGGTTCGGCTTTTGAGGTTGTCAATGCCATCAGTTTTTCTAATAAAAGATCTAGAAAACCCAACTCAGCAGTCCTTTGGAAGTCAAATAGTGGTATTTGTGGATCTTGTTCGCCAGCTGTTGCCCGAATATTCTTGATTGTTTGTAACAAAACTTGAAGCCCAGGGTCAACGTCAAGATTTGTTTGGTAAAATGAGCAAATTAAGACTCCAGCATCACATAACACAGCTCCAATGTAAATTTTCAAATCGAATTTATTTGGCTGCTGCTTGAGAATGTTTCTCAAGGACCTAAGTCCTCCATATAGCTCTTGCAGTTGATCCTTCTTAAAAACAACACAAGTATCAAGTCGTAGGATCTCCCAAAGATTAGATATAAGAGAATTGAGGAAATCCTCCATTGCAGCAGTGGCCTCATCATCCATGTCTTCAGTTGAAGAAAGTAATCTTCTTAGCAACTTTGAACTCCTTAGCACTTGAGCGTAAGTCTCATAAACCTGAGGATTGATAGGTTTAATCTTTTGCACTAGTGTTGAAATCTTCAACTGCATTTCTCTGCGGCTTTCTTCATCAAACTCATCAACTCTAAAACCAAAAATAAGGTGTGCAGCATCGAGAGCGACAAGCTCAGAGTGACCTAAGAAATCTTCTCTGGGTTCAATATTTCTGTGTGTGGTAAAGCAGATAAGACATTTCAAGAACACCAACTGCTCTGTCAAGGCTTCCAACTCTACTCCGAAGATTACAAGGTCACTATTTTTCAATCTGAAACTTTTAAAATCCATCAGATTCTCCAGAATAGAGCTAATGATTTCCAAGACTTCCTCTGTCATAAGAGAACTTGATGTTTGCCCGGGATCCAACAGAGTAACGTACCATTTATCGACTTCTTCCTCCGAAGATTGAAAGTCATCTTTGAACTTATAAATTATATAAAAATATGACTGATAATCAATGCCTCCAAGGTGAATTTCCTCCGCCAATTTGCGAATGTTATCTTCAATCTTTACCAGGAAGGATCCAAGATTAGTGTCGTTGCGTAACTTTCGGGCACAAAGAGCAAATGTTTGGAGATTCCTTAACAAGAATATCAGTATATACTTAGAAGGATTAGTCCATCTTTTCAGCTTCTCCAAATTATCAGAGGCAGTACGAATGCAAGTAATGATGACAGAGACCATCTTTTTCTTCGGGGAAAATCTTATGGGATCTATATGACAGAGGAATTCCAACAACAAGAAGATTGAAAAGAAACCCAAGGTGAGCAAACAGAGATGAACGAGTTAATGGCAAAGTAAGCAAACTGAAATGAAGCAGAACAACTCACGATTGATGGCGAAGGAGACTTGAGGTGTATTCTGAAAGGAAGATCACTCAGCAGATGCAGACAGAGGAAATAGTAGTACAGAAAGAGCTCCTTGCAATAATAAAGAAAGCCTCACCCCACATTGCAACTTCAATCGTGGCAAGTTACCATGTAAATAAACAAAGAACTGAATAAAAAACAAGGCCCACTTGAAGTCTTGGACTAAAGCCCACTCCTCGATGAGGAGTTGGTCATCCAATGGGATCTTGGACTAAAGTCGACTTTGGGTTACATGACTGCTGTTGGGTATTGTACTAAAGCCCAATAAATAGATTGAATTTATTTTTATTGACATGAATTACGAAACCTTCACACACTAAGAATTAATTTCTGAATTAAATAGGACTAAATGTAATTATATGATAATTACGTGAATTAATTGAATTAATAATTAATCTATAAATATTTAATTGACAAATGAATGATCTCAAATAAAGATTTGAGGTAAAAACGATTTACCTAACTGATATAATTGTCGTATCCCTTATTGTACGATAAAGGAGATCAGGTAGGTATCATTCTATTGGATAACTACTACAGATAAATAATTACTAGATAAGATCTAGTAAATATTTATCGGGTAAGTTTTATTTGCTATTAAATAGGTAGCAGGGTCATTAATCAGATGACGATTGATTTCGCTTCTGCTTATGGTGTACGCAGAGAAAGACTTTTCTCTGGCTTTCTAATTATTAACGGAGCTAGCACGTTAACCTGCTACAGTCCATCCTGTGAGGTCCTCGTGAATTGTTCGTGTGGATATCTTTAGATGCCAGACATTTGTGCGGCTCTTCGATCGACAAACACATCAGATCACTGGATTCGAACCAAGAGGAGATTACTGGATCTGTAATGAATCGAAGGTATGATATTCTGTACAATATTTTATCAATAGATCTTGGCATATAAGTATAGTAGATACTTACAACTATACTCCTAAGGTGTCGTGGCAAGAATGTATTGTTTGTATTTTAAAGAGAGTAAATTTCACATTTTGTCCCTTACATAACGTGTATAGCTAATCAATTCTCCAAAATTGTCTTTCATTTGAAGTGTGGATGCCTTTTATTGAGGGCATGTTATTTACAGGACACATTTGACTATATGCAGGATATTTTTTAAAAATTTAAGTAATGAAAATATAAAAATATTCTCACTTTAATTAATTAACTTTTTTTTAAAAAAAAACACCGTCATTGCCATTGAGAAGGTTCCCGCTGGTAACCATGGCCGAAAAAAGGAAAAAAATTAAAAATAAAAATAAAAAGAAGGTGGAAGAATTTTTTTTTTTTTTTTTTCTTTTTGTGGCTTCCGATTGTAAAGCTTCATCTGTAATCGTAAATTGCAGAGCTTCACGAAGCTTTGCAATTCGGATCCTTTTCTCTTTTTTTTTAATTTTTTTCCATCTTCGATTCACCGAATGACGAAGATGGAACCGTTTCTCCGATTTACACAAGAGGAAACTAGGAAGAAGGTGATGAAGGGCAATTAAGTAATTTCATTTTTAAAATTTTAAAAAATATCCTATGATTAGTAATTTGGGTCATTTAAATAACAATTCACTTTATTGATGCTCCAAAACTTCTCCACCGTTGGGTGTCTAACGGATAGTGCCATGTCAGATATGTTAATTTGACCCGAGTCGACATGTGTGTTGAGATAATGCTTTGTGACTGACTTGAAGTCATTCCGAGTCGACATAAGTCAACGACTTAATTCAACTTTGCCTATATATTTTAGCCTATGCACGGGCACTTCGAGTATGCAATTTTTCTTCAAATTCAATGATTAGTTAATTCTTCTTTTGTTTCATTAGTCATCAAAACAAATGTGACTTTGAGAACCTAGGTTCAACATAAATACCTAATGACGAAGGCTTCTCACTATCCACCCAGCGCCTTCCGGCTAACACCTCTACCACGGAGCATATTGACCATCATTTTTTGAGGACACTCCCAAAAAGGTACCATTTCCGTCTCACTAGGAACACCCCACCATGTCCCCCCTTTAATATTCCTACCCTGTCTCTCTTGAGCGTCGAGTCCAAACTTTCGTGAGTACGAACTTTGTAAATGTCAGTTGCTCTTGGTTTGTATGAGTTATTTACAACTTATGCATGTGACACCCCAACCCGGCTCCCTATCCAATACAGGAACCCGATCGGACGCCTGCTTGGTTCGCACAAGAACTCAGTAATGCAATCAAACTAGTAATAACTAAATTACAAATAATGCTGAAGCTTTTATATTAAATTGTAAAATTACAATTTATAGGTCCCAATCTTGTAGCTTAACAATCTAGTATCTAAATGGCGTGCATGTCAATTATTAATTCAAAAGCAATTATTAAATAAGAATGTCTATAAAGTTCAACAACTATTTCATCTAAAAAGCAATTATTAAATAAGAATGTCTATAAAGTTCAACAGCTATCTCATCTAACTCAGCTTGTTGGTAGTTTGTTGTGCCTACTGTTGATCTGTCATGCCACATATAAACACTAAATGAGTTTAACGCCCAATGATGTCCTCCGTTTAATATAGATATGACAGTTATTAAAAGAAGAAAAAAAAAACAGAGCTAAATCATAGAACATAGTAAATATCATCCCAATAAATCAAATAATAGAAAGCAGTAAACACAAAAAGTAGGATACTTTCGGGATCGAAGGAGTTCAGAGTGTCACTCCACATGTCCCCAACGACAGTTACACCCCATTGGTGCCTTCGTCAACAACGGGCGATATATTTGTGTTACGGCGCCTACAAGTGCTTGAGTACACCTGACTTCCCACGCTTATCAATCCAATCGTCCAAACCCGATGCTGGCCCGGTGGATTCGATAAGTCGTGGAAGTTGTGGTATCCCCGGCTGTCATGCACAATCACTATGGGTATTATTACTTCATTGTTGTTGCTTGGTTTCATACATGAAATCACTATCAATATCATTGTTGATGATTGATTATAATATAAGATTAATTGACTATAATATAAGATTACATTTCTACCCAAACTTAAAATTTGATCTGAAATTTTTTAATACTAAACATTTTTTAAGGTGTACTTTACAAAAATAAATAAATAAATAGTATTCAACTTTTCATTTTTTTCATCAGTGAAAAAAAACAAAAATTATACACTTCTTGAAATCCTTTAAGAGGAAAGAATTCTTCAAGATGATAGTTGCGTATAATTATCAAAAATTTAAAGACTTTAAAGGAAACATCAAATGGGATTTTCTTTTCAATTTCAGCGCAGGGATTACCCCAACGAGAAGAGCAAAAAAATAATACGGTAACACCCGTCGAGCCAGGCGATGATGGATCGGGTTATTTCGACACCGGATCTGGTTTTTCCGATCCAATCGATGGTCAGCCTGTCACCGGATCTAGGTCTTCTTGACGTGGCAGCCTTCTTCTCCTGTCGATGGTCATCTCCGGTTCGAGCGGTCGCCAGATCTTGACGGTCTTCTCGACTCCGCTCGCGGCTTGCTGTTCAGAAGAAGAAGACGAAGTCCCAAAATCAATTGGTCAATGTGCCATGTCCCAAAATCAAAATGAAGGATCCTTATTTTGTAGAGATTTTGGAGGAATTAGATGGATAATTGTGAATGATGAAGATGATAGAGAGAAAGAGAGGATAAGCGACAAGAAAAGGAAAAGGAAATTTAGATTCCCGTGCTCAAACCCACCAAATCATTTGGGTTTGGAGAAACCCAATTAGTTGGGAATGGATCTACGGAAGCGAATCCCAGAGATACAAACCAAGCAAGTGAAATGGTATCAAAGTGATAGATTCATTCCGATAGATACGTACCAAGCAGGCCCTTAATATTATTGGTTAAGATTGCCTAAAAACTTTTCCATAAATTACCAAAACTTGTGAGTTCCAACTCTCTCTGATTGACTTGAAGTTTATCTTATGTGTTCTTGTTTCTTGGGACTTATTTGCGATTCTGTAGTTAAGTTTCTTTTCCATAATAATATAATAATTCTAAGTATAGTTTTCCTTTTCAAGATTCTAAAATCTCTTTGAAGGGATTGGGTCTAAATTAGCTTGCATTTTCTTAGTTAACTTAACTATATAGTTTGGCTTAAATCCTATTTTAGCTCTTTTCAAACTTCTAGTTTCAATTCTAGAAATGGTTTCGCGTAGCAGATCCTTTGCTTTTAATATTAGCTTGACAAACTCTTTTAAGGGCCTGTTCTTTAGGAAGTTCTGAGAACAGGTCTCGGAACCTATTCTCATCCCAACTGGGTCTTAGCCCATTTTTAAGAAACAAGGTTCTGAGAACTGGGTTGTAACCCAGTTCTCAGCCCAAGCTAAAGAACATGGAGTTTAACCCAATATTTTTTTCAATACTTTTTTCCAAAATTTTTAGTTTTATTAGCAGATAAAACCTCAATATTTCATTTTTTACATATTCAACCAAAAACTAATTTTTACATTATAATAATATTTTAGTCCATAGTAATTGTTTTTCATGTTAATGATATATTTAAGTTTACACAATATTTTTAGTTTAAGATAGTTTAATATTTAATTTTTCCAATTTAATTTTTTTAAAACAAATAAGTTGGGGCTGTCATTTAAGAAACAGAAAATAGCAGGGGCCTATTTATAAAAAATTTGATGAACAGTGTCGGTGACACTGTTCATCTTCTTCCCCAACTTTTTTTTTTTTTTCCTTTCGTTTTTTTTCTTCCATTTTTTCCGGTTCTCACCCTTGCTCACAAGAGGGAGTACAACGGCAGCAGTAAACTTTTCGTAGAAGAAGAGGAAGAGGTTCATCACATCTTCGTTTTTTTTCTTCCATTTTTTCCGGTTCATCGCATCTTCCTCAATATTTTTTTTCTCTCTTCTTTCTTCTTCCTCCCTTCTTCCCCGATTCCGGCGAATCTGCAAATTGCAGAACAAAAGTTCAACAATTTGCAGAACTTTGGTTTTGCAATTGTTGCAGAACCAAAAAAAAAAAAGAAAAAAAGAGAAAAGCTGCGACGGAAAAAAAATGGCAACTCTTCGGCGCGAATCGAAGGGAGGAGGTCGAAGGAGTTCGCGAAGAAAGAAGATGACGGACGTGGGGGAGATGACAATTGGGAAGTGATGTGCATAAAATTAAAATCCCCATTGGGCCTAGCCCAGTTAATTAAAAACTAAGAAACAGTAAAAGATAGAGAAGCCCAGATCCATGTTCAGATCAGAAAGATCACACAAAACGAGTCTCTGTTACAAATTTAGGTCGGTCATATAATCTTATATTGGTCATGAACTGAACAAGAAAACTCACTAAAGTTTAGGTCGGAATAAACTAATCTTAGATTGGTAAACCTTATAGCTCAGATCGGTATGATTATGTCAGTATTACTCAAAGAATCCCAGGTCGGTAAAAACTTAATGAAGTTAGATCGGTCAATTGTTAACTCATCTCTATTTAAGTCGGTAATGTAAGATTAGATCGGTTAAGCCGACCTGAAAATAAAGATAATAATATATCATGGTAGGACCATTATTTTAGTATGTGCAGATCAATTATGACAGTGGAGCCGAAAGCTAAAGCCAGTTTTCCCGGAAAGGCAAAAAACATCATTGCACAAGGAATAAGTGGGAGCGTATGTCTCCATTACTCAACGGAACTATCAAGAATAAGTTTATAAATACTCAGGCACAAGCCTCATTCAGGCGGGTTCCAACAGGCAATTTCTGCAATTCTCACTAGCATCTCTTAAGCTATTCTATCCTTTACAATTTCTATGAACATTCTTGTTCTATATTGCTTATCTCTTTCATATTACTGACTTGATCGTCGGAGCCTATACAGGGGGGAAAGCCCCGCTCCTTTTCTGAATTAATCATCAATTGGTGAACGGAGCAGTGCAAAATCATCAAGCTTCATCATCTTGGCCAAGCTCAGCAACTCAGATCACTCCATCATTTCAATTTTGTTCATTCCCTTCACAGCACAACTTCATACAACTTGGGCTATTACTGTCTTCAAGAGTTCATTGGGCCGCAAAGAAGCATCGCTCCCTCATTGTAAATTTTGCGTCACATCAACTGGCGCCGTCTGTGGGGATCGTTTGATCAGATTATTTCATCAAATTTTCCTCATTTAAATAAATTTGTTGAAACCATGACGCAAACTCGTTCAGGAAAGGGTGCTTCTTCTTCTGACAACCACAATGGGCTCACCGTTACAACCGCTTTGGTCCCTACCGTTTCTGCCACCAGTTCTAATCCTCCATCTGATCCACCAACTACTACCACCCTTGTTGAAACTCTCACCCCGGAACAGGAACAGGCAGAAAAAGATAGGTTCTTCCGTTTATTTCCAGAACTATTTCACTTAATAAACCATGTTGCTCCTATCATCTCTACTCTTAATACAGAACCTCCCCTTACAACCACCACCACAGAAGCAGTTAACACAGAACACCCCTATGGTTTACACTGGTCCCCAACCATTCCCCCACCCAGGGCTATCATCAACCCTGTGTCCAACCCCTCTGCTGTTTTAATGTCTAGTCTCCCCCCACAATCTACTACTATATGTCCTCCACAACCTGGGAGAGTTAATTTTTCTTCAATCAGTCATATTGCTGGTCCTCCTAACCCTTCTGTGGCACCACCTGTTTATACCACTGTAGCTCATACTCGGGCTAATCTTACTTTTCCGGATCCCTTTATGGCCCCCAATGCTCAGTTCAATAACGGTTCTCTTATATCAGGCCTGCCCCTTCCCACTTTAGGACAACAAGTAAGTCAATTGAATCAACCTGGCCATGGCATACAAATCGGCCAAATGAATCAACCCTGTTATTACCCCGGATACACCACTACAGCCAACCCTGCAATGTTTCAGCATTATGGTTTAGGCAATAACCGAGCCATGCAGCCGCCCTTAGAAAATATTCCTTTACTTAATCCAAATTATTATCCCGGGCCCGGCCTAGGAAACTATTACCTCGGCCTGGGGGGACACCCCTTAGGTCAGTCCGGATATACCCAGCTCGGCCTACCCGGATCTGGATATACTCAGATCGGACGAACTGCCCCCACGTCTCGCGTGTCTCATCCTTTTGGATGGGAGATTCAAATGGCACAATTTCCCCCTGAATACAGAGGCCTAGGTAAGGTTGACAAATATGACGGTACCACCGACCCCACGGCTCACTGGATGCAGTGCATGAGCGTCATGGATGCTGCCAACCTGTCCGACGCTAACCGATGCATGACATTCCATCTGACACTTAAAGGTCAGGCCATAAATTGGTATTGTACTTTGCCCCGAAATTCTATTCATTCTTTAGATCAGTTTGGTGACCTGTTTTTAGCCAATTTCATGGGTAATAAGATATTGTCTAAACCGATTTCACATTTAATGAACATAACACAAAAAATGGGAGAGGGATTACAGGCATACATAGATCGGTTCAATATAGAGTCTAGGCAATGTCATGAAAAAGATGATAGAATAATGATGGGATCATTTATTAATGGGTTACGGTCAGGACCTTTAGCTACTGAATTGGCCATCCGACCCCCACATTCTTATTTTGAAATGATGGTTACTGCTGTTAACTTTGCTGTTGTTGAAGATGCTACAGCTATAAAACAGGAAAGGGAAAGAAGTTTTTCCGATTTATATGGTAAGAGGAAAGCTCCTTCCCCAATTCTTACACCGGGAGGAAATAAGAAATTAAACTTTGCCAATACTACTAATTCCATTCCAAAGGCCGGGGTAAGTGTAAACACTGTGCAGGTATCCGAGCCCTTCTCAGTCCCTCGAGCTGATATATATGCTGCCATTCAGAGTCAAGGGCTGCTGCCCCCAGCTCGACCCATGACGGGTCCCACAGATCGGCTCAATCCGGGCAGGTATTGTAATTACCATAAAAACATTGGTCACAATACTAATGACTGTCGTGATTTAGCTGCAGAAATAGCTAAATTAATTCAAGCTGGGAAACTACCACAATATACACAAGTAGCACCTCTACCTAAACCGGTGACTTCAGCAATCCGTGAACGACCTAACGGATGCTACCGATGTGGAGAGACCGGTCATTTTGCCCGCGAATGTCCCCAATCCGACTCCCGAGCCCCAAATGCTGGGGGTAACACCGACCTGAATATAGCAGGGATTGTAAACACCATAGCAGGAGGACCAACCCAAGGCGACTCTAACCGCCAAAGGAAACAGGTATACCGGCAAAGAAACTCTATTCTAGGTAAGCGTAAATTAGATACCATGACATCAGGCATTACTTTCGATGACACAGATACATTTCTGTCTTTCAATTGTGACGATCCACTAGTGATCGATTGCTACATTTCAAATTACCAAGTACGTAGGACATTGTTAGACACGGGTAGTTCTAGCAATATAATTACAACCAAGGCACTGGCTGGTTGTCAATTACACAAAGCACAGTTAAGTCCAGTTCGGACACCATTGATTGGCTTCGGCAATCACCATGTTATACCTGTGGGACACTTGAGTATTCCCGTCACGTTACTGGCTGGACAGCTAAAACGTACGGAAACCATAGACTTCGTGGTCATTGATGAGCCATCACCATACAATGTATATTTGGGACGGCCTGGACTAAATCAGTTCCAGGCCATAGCATCTACTGTACACATGCTTTTAAAGTTCCCCACTATAGGTGGGGTAGCTTCTATTCGTTGTGATGTCTTGCAGGCAAAGCAGTGCTACATGGCTTCCTTGAAGGAACCGACCCCCATAGATCTGAAATCAAAAATTACTTCTACCGTCAGGCCGACCTCCGTTAACATTACCGACCTAACAGGTGGCTCGGACCTGTCCATTGAAGCAGGGGCCGAGGTAAGAATTATTCCCCTCGCGGCCGATCCAAACAAGGTAATAAAAATTGGGGCTGATTTGCCCCCTCAATTGCAATATGATTTGCTTAACCTTTTGCGTGAATTTGCGGAAGTTTTTGCTTGGGGACCGGAGGATATGCCTGGCATTTCTCGAAATATCATTGAACACAGGTTATCCATTGATCCCAATCATAGGCCGATCCGACAGCGAAAGCGTAACCTCGGGGGAGAACGTAATAGATACGTGGAGATCGAAGTCAACGCCCTGTTGGAAGTACGTATCATCCGAGAAGTAGATTATCCGGAATGGTTGGCTAACCCCGTGTTAGTTTCCAAACCAGATGGTTCATGGCGCATGTGCATAGACTTCACCGACTTAAATAAAGCATGCCCCAAAGATTGGTTCCCATTGCCCTTGATCGACGTGTTGGTTGACGCTATAGCTGGATTTCGATTCCTTAATTTCTTGGATGCATATAAGGGATATCATCAAATCTTCATGGCCAAAGAAGATGAAGAAAAAACATCTTTTATTACAGACAAAGGTACATATTGCTTCATAACCATGCCTTTCGGTTTAAAGAATGCTGGAGCTACTTTTCAACGTTTAGTGAATAAAATTTTCAAAAAACAGTTAGGTCGAAATATGGAAGCATATATTGATGATTTACTTGTAAAAAGTAAAAATGAACTTGCTTACTTATCTGATTTACGTGAAACCCTTGAAACACTAGCCCAATATAAATTAAGGTTAAATCCAAAAAAATGTGTTTTTGGAGCCACTTCAGGAAAGTTCTTAGGATACATGGTTTCTGAGGGGGGTATCTCGGTTAATCCTAAGAAAGTAGAAGCTGTATTGAAAATGCACCCGCCTAGGACAATTCGGGAAGTACAACAATTAACGGGTAGATTAGCAGCTTTGAATAGGTTTTTAGCCCGATCAGCAGAACGAGCATTACCATTTTTTAACATTTTAAAGAAAACTGATAAGTTTTTGTGGACCCCGGAATGTCAAAATGCTTTCGAACAATTAAAAAAATACTTAGCTTCTTTGCCATCTTTGACTATGCCTATTCATGGAGAACAATTGTACATGTATATAGCTACTACCAAATCTGTCATTAGCTCGGTTTTGCTCCGAGAAGATAACCGGGTCCAGAGACCCATCTATTTTGTTAGTAAAGTTTTGCAGGCCGCAGAGAAAAATTATTCTAGCCTAGAAAAGCTAGTCCTGGCTCTAGTTCACTCCACACGGCGTCTTAGACCTTATTTCAACTCGCATGGAGTCACCGTTTATACTGACGCACCCCTCAAAGCCATCTTGCAAAAAGCAGGAGTTTCAGGTCGACTCACCAAATGGGCCATTGAATTAGGAGATTATGACATCACCTTTGCCCCACGCACAGCGGTCAAAGGACAGGTGTTGGCGGATTTCATAGCTGAAGGAGTACCAGACAGCCAAGAGAGCATATCTAGCCCGTCAGAAAAAACCGATCTGCTTTTAGCTATAACCGAGGGTGACGATGCGTGGATCCTCTGTGTAGATGGGGCCTCAAGCCAGTCCGGATCGGGTGCAGGGATCGTACTCACCAGCCCGGGAGGAAAAATTCACACGTATGCTTTACGATTCTGCTTCACAGCCACAAATAATGAAGCAGAATACGAAGCTATGATAGCCGGCCTGAAGCTAGCTCGGAAATTTGGAGTCGAAAATCTAAAAATTTGTTCAGACTCTCAGCTCGTGGTTAAACAAATTTTGGGGGAGTATAAGGCTAAGGATCGACAAATGGAGGAGTATTTAACATTGGTGCAACAGCAACTAAAATTCTTTCAAAAATGGGCTATAGAGCGGGTCCCGCGAAGCAAAAATACAAATGCTGATGCCTTGTCCAAATTAGCTTCTTCGGTTTTTTCTCACCTGACTAAAACCGTCCTAGTAGAAGAAATACATAACAGGAGTACAGCTGAACCAATAATATTGTCTATAAGTGAAGGACAGGATTGGAGATTTCCTATATGGCAATACCTACAAGATGGCACTTTACCAGAATCCCGGAAGGAAGCACAACGGATACAAAAGAAGGCTGAATACTATCAAATAATTGGAGAAGACTTGTATAAAAAGGGTTTCTTGATGCCTTTGCTGAAATGCTTGGGATCGGGAGAAGCAAAGGCCATGCTGAAGGAAGTACACGAAGGAGATTGCGGGTCTCACATTGGGGCTCGGAATTTGGCTAAAAAAATAATCGGGGCTGGGTTTTATTGGCCTCGGTTATTCCAAGAAGCAGTAGAGTATGTTCAACGGTGTTCCAGTTGCCAACACAACGCGACAATTCACAAATTGCCGGCCTCCAGCTTTACGGGGATAATTGCCCCATGGCCTTTCGCAGAGTGGGGGATAGATCTTATGGGCCCGTTTCCTAAGATCGGTTCGTGCCATTACCTTGTTGTGGCCATAGATTATTTCACAAAGTGGGTAGAAGCCGAAGCACTTACAAATATTACGGGGCGAACCGTAGCTCGGTTTCTTTGGAGGCAAGTCATTTGTCGGTTCGGTGTGCCCAGATCGGTTATTTCGGACAATGGAACTCAGTTCGAATCTAAAGAATTCACAGCCTTGTGTTCAAAACTTGGCATTACCCAGCGTTTCGCATCGGTAGCACATCCTCCAGCAAATGGACAAGTAGAACTCACAAACCGAACTTTGTTGCACGGGCTGAAATCCAGACTAGAAGATAAAGGAAAAAATTGGGTAGAACAATTGCCCCATGTGCTTTGGTGCCACCGAACCACGCCTAAATCAGCCACAGGAAAAACCCCTTTCGAGTTGGCCTTCGGGGTCAATGCAGTCATCCCCCCAGAAATACAAAGTGGAGCCCCACGAGTTATGCACTTTGAAAGAAATCAAAATCAGAAAAACTTGGAGCTTGGCCTGGATCTGATAGAAGAAGTTCGGGATTCGGCCTATGTACATCAACTAAATTACAAAAATTTAGTTCGGCAACACTATGATGCTCGGGTCAAACATCGAGCCTTTGTACCTGGAGATTTAGTCTTACGAAACCGATCTATCAGCAAACCACAAGAACAAGGCAAGCTATTTTCTAATTGGGAAGGGCCTTATCGAGTAATCGAAGCTCGACCTACCGGAAGTTATATTTTGGAAGATTTGCAAGGACGATTGATTCCACGAACTTGGAATACAGCACACTTGAGGAAATATTATCAGTAAAGCAGTTCGAGTTAAAGAAGTAAAAATTTGAAGAAAACAGAAAAGATCATTTTTTCGATAAATCAAGCTCGGTTACGAGAACGATCTGAAAAGTACAAGAGTTCTTTGTAAGGGACCAGAATCAGAAAAAATTCTACAAAGTGTAAAGACGATTACATCACTGCAACTGCATCTAGGCATGCTACCTACATTCCTCACACAGCTGTAAGGAAGGGCAAGCCCGATCTAAAGGAAGGCCGATCTCAAGAAGGAGGAGCTTGGGAAGAGGCTTCATCCGCTATCTCCTGGGGGTTGGCCACCGGATCCTCTTCGACCTTTTCTGGAATGGGAACACCGATGTCTCGGCATTCTTGCTTGATTTCTTCTACTAAGTCGAAAGGATCACGTCCCTCCGGAAGCAAAGAAGACTGGGCTATGGAGTCTTCTGGAGCACCTTCTGCCGACCTGGAGCCTTTTAGCTCGTCCCAGCATATAGTGTACCCACACTGGATTAGTTCGAAAAAACGCCGGTTCATCAACTCCAGAAGGGTCCCTTCCTTAAAAAGTCTCAGCTCGGCCTGACGAGATGCTTCAGCCTCTTCCGAACTGACCATCGCTGCAGCCTTCTTTGTAGCCTCTTCGGCAACTTTCTCCAGGGCAGTTTTCTCCTTCAGCCAGGAAGATTTTTCTTCTTTCAGGGCCTTTATTTCTGCTTCCAGGCCTTGGACCTTGGTCACCAGTTGGCTGGACTTAGTGCTCAGGTCTTGGTTTTGCTGCATTAGCCCGGTTTTTTCAGCTTCAAGCCCTGAGATCTTGCTTTTCTCGAGCCCCAGTTGCAACTCCAGTTCCTCCACGGCCTTGTTCGGATTCTTCGACCTCTCCAGCTCATAGCTTTGGGCTAATATATCCAAAGCTGTTGTTCGTCTGTTTGTGGCCGCATAATTAAACAAGACCTGCAAAAATCCGATAAGAGGATAGTATGAAAATAATGTCCCAGGTAACCTTTTATTTAACCATGTTCGGAAAATCACCTTTTTTATATGCGAGGCTATACGAGCCTCCTGTTCCACCACTTCATTCAAATGATCCCGGAGCTTCTCGTTGGCTCGGATAATCTCCTCGAAAGATTGAGAAGACTCGGCCGCCAATTCCTGAAATGGCATAAGATCCTCTGGTGGTGGTTCCGGCAAATCGACCTGGTGAATAGGCCGAGCTAGGGAGATCGGTCTCACCTTTTGATCTCTTAGCACAATGACCCTCTCTTTGGTCACTGGGTCTGTGGGACCCAACAAATCATCAGGATTAGGCAGCTCGGCTCCAGCGGGGGGGCCCGACAGAATTTGTGGAGCCTTGGCAGCCTTGGCTGCCTGGATTTCTTCAGGGGTCGGCCTGTTCTTTTTTGTGACCCGGGTCGTCAATGCCGAGCTGGGTGGATCGGCAACCTCTACCTCATCTGTAAGATCGATCTCAGCCGATCTTTTTGAAGATCCAGAAGCTGCGGCAGGTTTATTGGTTTTTTTCTTCCTTCCGAACCCACCAAGACTACCTGAAAACAAGCAACATACAAAAATCAGAATTATCGAGCTATGAAGGAAGAAGATGTCATAAATAAAAAGTTCAAGGGACAGGTATTTACATTCTCCTTTCACACCGGGGGCTTGGCTCAGCCCGGCCCAAACCAGAAGACCCTCTGAAGGGGACCTAGCCGAGTATTTAACCGTACAGGTATAATTTCTTAAAATTTTATAATCTGACTGCACTACAGGGTTAGATATATCTCGGGTTTGATCAGCCGGGAGTATCACTTGAGACCAACGACAAGGTAAGTTTGCTTCATTGGCCTTTACCATAATATATCTAGCCCTCCAATTTTTGTTAGTATCCGGGGAGTCAGTCAGAAGGATAGGGCTATTCCTACGTTTTTGAAAGGTTACCCACCCCTGGCCATAAGGATACGAGCGGGCAGTGTAAAATTGAAAAAACAGATCTATCGAGGGTCGGATTCCGGCCCCAGCACATACACACACAAATCCTATCAAAAACCTAAAAGCATTAGGAACTAACTGGCTCAGTCCGATATGCAAAAAATCCATCATCTCATTTAGAAAATCGGGAACGGGGAATCTCAGCCCGAACTTCAAGTGATATTCATAAACACCGACCCAGTTCTCATCAGAAATGCTATTTATCCTTTCTACGGAGGTCGGTAAGCGAATTTGGATATTTGGGGTTATATGATTGTCTGACCTAATTTTCTCTAAATCTGACCTAGTTATTTCCGAAGCTATATCTTGAGGTTTAAACTCATGGGTGACGGCCGAATCTACATAAAGCAGTACCAAAATCATGCACAAATAACAAATAAAATTTTATGTATAAACTGGCAAAAACTCTAAAGAAACAATCAGGGAAAAACGCACTCACCTGCAGCCGGAACTCGATGTGACGCTCCGGTGCCGGAACTCATTTCTGAAGCCATGGCAGACAGACAAACAGGGACGGAAAGACGCCGACGGAACGATGGTAACGACAAAGTTGTAATACGAACGAGATCGAAGGATCGGAAAGAGAACACTTTCGGATTCCGGCAAAATTCGAAGACTCCGGCCGTCGGAAGAAGAGTAAAAATTTTTTTTTTTTTTTTTTTTTTTTTTTTTTTTTTTTCTCTTTTGTTCTTTCAGGAAAGCGGTTTAGCGAATGGTGGCAATTGGTTTTCATTCTTACGATTTTTATAATGGAAGCCTTGGGGAAATCAAAGGAACATGGGCAGACCAAAAGCTGCATTCATTAATGACACCTTGAAGACACAAAACGGCCTTGGAAGTCGTATCGATAGATGTAAAGGCGTGTCCCGACCGATCCGCCTCTTCAAAATCCTGACCTAAGGGAACGTAAAGGTACGTATTTATGATTATATTTATTTGTCCGAAAACTGTTCAAATTCTTTAGATCGGAATTACACTTATTACTATACAGATGGAAGAGACTATTCTTTATAGGTCGGATTTCATATTTCCTGTTTTTATATGAAGTATAGGTCGGATAAATACTGGAAAATCGCCTTTAAGTCACATACGGCTTAATAAAAATACGGAATATGGCTTAGTTCGGAAAATTGGCTCGGATTAATATCCTTTATGCTAGGTCTTAGCTCGGAAAACCCAAAGAGTATTAAGTTTTAGATCGATAAAACCTAATACTGGGGGGGCTTGTTGATGTGCATAAAATTAAAATCCCCATTGGGCCTAGCCCAGTTAATTAAAAACTAAGAAACAGTAAAAGATAGAGAAGCCCAGATCCATGTTCAGATCAGAAAGATCACACAAAACGAGTCTCTGTTACAAATTTAGGTCGGTCATATAATCTTATATTGGTCATGAACTGAACAAGAAAACTCACTAAAGTTTAGGTCGGAATAAACTAATCTTAGATTGGTAAACCTTATAGCTCAGATCGGTATGATTATGTCAGTATTACTCAAAGAATCCCAGGTCGGTAAAAACTTAATGAAGTTAGATCGGTCAATTGTTAACTCATCTCTATTTAAGTCGGTAATGTAAGATTAGATCGGTTAAGCCGACCTGAAAATAAAGATAATAATATATCATGGTAGGACCATTATTTTAGTATGTGCAGATCAATTATGACAGTGGAGCCGAAAGCTAAAGCCAGTTTTCCCGGAAAGGCAAAAAACATCATTGCACAAGGAATAAGTGGGAGCGTATGTCTCCATTACTCAACGGAACTATCAAGAATAAGTTTATAAATACTCAGGCACAAGCCTCATTCAGGCGGGTTCCAACAGGCAATTTCTGCAATTCTCACTAGCATCTCTTAAGCTATTCTATCCTTTACAATTTCTATGAACATTCTTGTTCTATATTGCTTATCTCTTTCATATTACTGACTTGATCGTCGGAGCCTATACAGGGGGGAAAGCCCCGCTCCTTTTCTGAATTAATCATCAATTGGTGAACGGAGCAGTGCAAAATCATCAAGCTTCATCATCTTGGCCAAGCTCAGCAACTCAGATCACTCCATCATTTTCAATTTTGTTCATTCCCTTCACAGCACAACTTCATACAACTTGGGCTATTACTGTCTTCAAGAGTTCATTGGGCCGCAAAGAAGCATCGCTCCCTCATTGTAAATTTTGCGTCACATCAGGAAGGAAAAGGACGACGGGCTCGAAGGAGGAAGAAGAAAGAAGAGGGGAAAGAAACGAGTTCATTTTTTTTGGTCTCAACCCAAAAACTGAGACCCGGGGTTGAGTCTTCTTCTGCGAAATATGGGGTTCAGCACATTTTGGGAAAATTTTGGGTCTCAACCCCAAAAATTGGCCAGAACATGTTCTTAGTCCAGTGTAAAGAACAGGCCCTAAATCTTCTAGTTTTCCCCCTGTCAATAAGTCATGTGCAGTCATATGTATTTAACCGATCAACTTCCTCACTGATTCAACTTTGGTGGTTTCAAAGTTTTAAAAGCACAAAGTATAACTGAGTTCCATTCTTTCATCTTTCCTAAGCTCCCATTAACTGTGTTGTCTTTCAACCATCTTAACTTACTAAACTCCATCCTAGGTTTCATGAAAGTTGAAAGTTCTATTGTTTTACTTGCTTACATAAAGAAAATAAACCCCAAAGCAAATATACATAAACTGCCAGTACTGTACCCAGCCTAAGGGAGTACTTTTATATTTCCTTCTTTTCTAAATTTTAACTTGTAAATTGCATGTTTCTTTTATCTAGTTCATTTATCATTTTAAACCTATATAGAACTAATCCATGGCTTAGAAAATATCTCAAACACTTATATCTAATATGTAAATGAAGTCTTAAGATTCTACTCACTCCATAAATAATTGTTGTGAAGGTTCAAAGATCAGAAATTCGGATATCCCCGTGGATACGGTTGCGGTATTTGGGGCTAAACTTTATACACAAAACTCTAAAAATCGTAAATCCAGTTGCATATTAAACTAGACTCCAAGGGGAGTTCACAGATATCTCAACCTTAAATAAATGATTCTGGATGAGTGAGTTTTGATCTATTCTTTGTGACTATACAGTAAGTGGCAAAACAGGGCAGTTGAGGTTTCTTGGTTTTCTTTGCTTCTTCGAATTTTCCTGACTTTCCTTTGAATTTTGTTCAGTTGTTTGAGCTTTGGGAAGGGTGTAGAGAAGGTTTTAAATCTTGGGAAATAATTATTCGTGATCGATGAGGGTAGAACCATCTAGCTCAGCTACAAAAGCCTTCAACCAGTACCCCTTTAACATTTTCCAAGTTTCCCTCTTGTTTAAGGATTCTGTCAACCATTTTGTGCAAAAATGGAGAATTTCTAAGTTCTGAAACTTGTAAAGAGTACCAGCAAAACTAAAATGTTTTCATACTCACACCAAGTACATTTCTTTTTCTCCTACACATACTAAAACAAAAGCTTAGCACCAATGGAAATCAAAGAATTACCTTAACCAACATCCCAAATCCATCTAAGAACAGATTTAAGCATTCAACTAAACTAGTTTTTTAAGGATCAGCAATACTCTAACACCATGACAAGTCTACGCCAACTGTCCAATTCCATTAAAGCTTCAGATTTCTGTTTTACTTAAAAGAAATTCTAATGTCCCTCCCTAAAGCTTTTGCTGAACCAATAACTACAGGACAGTAGAATTTTCTGCTTCTCAAACCAACAGAAACGGAGCTAAAACAGCACTTCAAGTCCTGCACTTTTTGGAGGAAACATAATCCAAAAGTGAAGATGAGAGCTTTCTAAATTCCGGTTAGTTTCCTTTATCCCAATGAAATAACAAGAAGGTCCTAATTGCTAAAAACTTTGCCTATCTCAGTTCAAATCCTAACTACGATCAGTTCTAATCTGTTTCTGTCAAAGACCCTCTGATCTAGCTTAAGCTATAATTCTTTTAAGTCAATTTCACAAGCAACTTATAGGCAATCAACCTGAAACTAAGTTCTTGAACAATCATAGATTGCTTACTCCTTAAACTTTACAGTTTTGCATTATCCAACCAAAGCACCGTCAATGATTCATTTAAAGTTAGCTAATTGGACTTAGAACTTAAATCACTCACAGTATTAAAATAAATGGAAGCACCCCTGTTTCTTCCTTTCTGAATTCTTCAGATTACAGTTTCTTTTAATCTTAGAATTCAACTATCGAATATTCACATTCAAAACAATTTAAAATTAACTATAAAACATCCTTTAAAATAATTGTAGTCATTTCAAGATTTGTTTTGTAATAGGGTAAGCATTATTTATACAAACTATAGCTCCTAAAGAAAGTTTAGATACGATTACCTTTAAGAAACAGAACTTTAACCTCACGATGGTGAATTCAAACCATGGCTGCTCCTCCCTTTTTCACACCAGTTAAACCTTCTCCTCGAATTCCTTGACACTATCTTCTTGCTTTCCTGTTCCTAAGTTTGTAGAGAAGTGCCCTGTGTTGGTTCTTGAATCTTGTTGTTCAGATGAAGTTTTAACTGTTTAGGCTCTTTCTTTGCTAAAGCCGAGAGGGTGAGGATGGTGAGGACGACTTCATAGAGGCAGAAAACAATGGTGGTGAAGCTGGCTCTGTTTTGATTTGCGAAGGCAGAAGAAAATGATAGAGAAAGCTTAAGGTGGTCAGAATGGTTTGTTCTTATCTATTCTTTTTATTTTCATTTTTATTTTTTTCTTCTTAGGGATGCAAAACGCCATTTTGGCGTTAAAAGGGGCTCCAACCCCAACGCCAAACTTGGCGTTTTTGGCAAGAGGGTCTACAGTGCCCCTCTTAGAAGGCGAGGCACTATAGCTCCGCGATGCCCATTTCTCTTTTTTTTTGCCTTTTTTTAATAGTTTTTTAATTGCACATTGGTCCTATTTTTTGTTTTTAGTTTAGTTTTGTATTTTAGTGATTGTTATTTTATCCATTAAGTATTATTTCTATTTCATTTTATCAATGTAATTGATATATTTTTATTTTTACAATCCATTTATTATGTAAAATTAAATACAATTCATATATATTAATTGAAGTACATAAATATGTTTTTAAAATTGTATTATTAGTTGTCTAATTAAGTTTTATTTCTTTGTTTGTTCCGTTATTAAAAAAAGTGTGTTAATTATATTTTTCTAAAACCAATTAATTGTTGTGTTCATTGTATTGGATTAATACGTAATATTAAAGAAACTTTGGGATTGTTTTGTAATAAAATATAATAATGTTAAGTAATAAGAATGAATATAAAATGAAATATATAGTGCCCATCAAAATGAAGGGAGGGTTGAAGATGCTCTTATGGAGGTTTAAACAACGCCGCCTCTCTATAATTTTTCTATTTCAAAAATTTTTTCTTTACTCTTTTTATTTTTAAACCATCAAACTTCTAAGAATCATAGTTTGACCTAAATTAATATTGAAAATCTTCAATGAAATCCTACATCAATCTTTTTCACATATTGCTTAATCTCAAATAAGGTCAATTCACTTTTATTTTATCTAATTAGTTTCATTTCAATCATAATTTATTAAAGGGTGAAATGCACTAAATACCACTTAACTATCGACTTTTGCAAAAAACACCACTTTCCTTTAAAAACTGCAACTACAAGCACTTTACTTTCAAAACGTGCGCATAATACAACTCTGTTAGTCAATTCCGTTAAGTGACTAACAGTCAAAAAAAGAAAGGGGCAAAATCATCATTTCACATGTTGCGGCACTGTTAATCGTCTTCCCCAAAAATTTTCCGGCACTGTTCATCGGAATCTACTATTCATCGGCATTTTTTTTTCTCTTCTTCTTCGTCTTCCGTTCAAATTTCGAATTGACTTGAAAAACTCAGAAATTCAAAACATAATCAGCGATGAAGGATCCAACAATTTTCATTTTGTGTACTTTTCTCCAGTTCCACTATTCCTCAAATCATCCTTATAAAAACTACTATAAAATCAATAGATATGGTTGTATTATACTCCAATGGCTCACAGTCATAGATCCATCGTTTTCATCTCCTTCTTGTTTCTCTTCCCCATTACTGCATTGGCTCAAACCAATAGCAGCGTGCCTGCAGGAACAACTCTCACTGAAGATGGATCTTCCGACTCGTGGCTTATTTAGCATTCGGGATCAAACCGATCCAACAAAAAGATCAGTTCTTGTTTACCATTTGGTATCACCAAATACCGGACCAAACTGTTGCTTGGTATCTGATTTCAATCAACCCGGTACCTCGCGGATCGACAATTCGGGTCGACCCGCGAAGAGGGCTGGTGCTACTTGACCCACAAAGCAAAGAACTCCGGAGGACGGACGGAATTGATGTTCAGATGGATCATGGGTTTCTGAACGACACCGGAAACTTTATTCTTAAAGGAAGTGACGGTAGCTAGCTGTGGGAGAGCTTCTGAAATTACGCAGATACTTTGTTGCCGTCGCAAGAAATGGACGTGGGTGCTTCTCTTAATTCTCGACAATCGGAAACAAGCTTCTCAAATGGAAGATTTTTTCTGCGTTTTCATGACGAAGGAAACTTAGTGCTCACAAGCAGAAGCGTCCCACAAAATTCCAGCGACGGAGCTGTTTACTATTTGAGTAATAGTAACGATAGTACGAATTCTTCGAATTCGGGTTCTCATGCAGTTTTTGACATTAAGGGATCGATCTATGTGTTAAGGAAGAACAACGAAACAGAGCAACTTAGCCCTGTTTCGGTTGCACCTGCTTTAGAAAATTACTTCCGGGCAACGCTGGAATTTGATGGGATTTTCATCCTTTACACGCATCCTAAAAACTTGACCGGCGATCCCAAATGGAAGATTCTCTGGTCTGTTCCGGAATTTCAAGTCTATAATCGAAAGAAGAAGAAGAAGAAGGAAAAAAAAAAAAAAAAATTGCCGATGAACATTAGATTCCGATGAACAGTACAGGAAAATTTTTGGGAAGACGATGAACAGTGCCGCAACGTGTGAAATGATGATTTTGCCCCTGTATTTTTTTAACTGTTAGTCACTTAACGGAAATGACTAACAAAGTGGTACTGGGCGCACATTTTAAAAATAAAGTGTTTGTAGTTGCAGTTTTGAAAGGAAAGTGGTGTTTTTTTGCAAAAGTCGATAATTAAGTGGTATTTGGTGCATTTCACGCTTTATTAAATACCGAGTTTTAGTCCACTTTACTAGAATTGTGAAGTTTCGTTTCTCATCATTTAGGGCCTGCTCTTTAGCTGAAACTGAGACCTGGGTTGAAACCAGAACTTTGCCGAAATAGGTTTCAGCCCATTTGTGAAAAACAAGGTTTTGAGTTCTAGTTTCAAACCAGAACTCAGCCCAAGGTAAATAACATAAGTCTTAGTCCAAATTTTTTCCTAAAACTTTTTTTAATTTTTTAAATTTTCTACTTAATTTCCACTAAAATTTGATTTTATTTATTTTAAATAATTGAGATTACATTGTTATTAATAATTTCTCAAAAAAATAGACCCGCGATAATTATAAACTGCATAAATATCAGCTAAATTTTTTCGTCATAAGAAATACAAGGACAATAATACTAATAAATATTCCCCGTCATTAGCAAAAAAATAAAAGTTGATCAAATCATACATCATAAAGTTAATAATGCCAAATAAATTATATCTGAAGGCCCTCTAACAGTTGGTTCACAATGTTCATACGCAATTGTGACATTTGATTTATCCCCGCCTGAGACTAATTCACCTCCATCGGGTCATTCGAACTCGTTTCGCCATCAATCACCACATTAGCATCATCATCATTGTTGTTAGTAAACTGTTCAAAGATGTCATCACTTGGATTATTATCTTTAATCAAATTATTGACAACACAGCAGGCAGCAGCCGCAGAAAAGAAATTACCAGCAAGCCAGGAAAAAAAAAGAAGAAGGAGTGAACGATCTTTAATATAGCTTTACTTTTCAAAAGCGTTCACTTTGGTACATAATCTTTTTTTTCTAGCCACAAATGTACCTATATTAATTTAAAGGGGCCAAAAATGTACTTTGCCGTTAACTCTCCGTTAAACTTAACGGAATTGCCACCTTAACCCTTCATCCACTTGGAGCTTTTTTCAATTCGGTGAAGAAGACAAGGAGCTAAGCGATTATGCTGCATCTTCTTGGCTTCAAATTTTGTGAAGTGGATTTACGGGATTAACATCTACTAGGCTAATTTTGTTAGCCAGGGAACTTCAACTAATAGACTCAGATGAAGTTGAAGCATAGTGGACGAAAATACCCCTTCATAGCGGAAGAGAAGAAGGTGGAGGAACTTAGATGAGACGATGAACAGTAAGGTAGGGAAGAAAAGGGGGAAGATGAATAGTGGACGGAAATACCCCTTCAATTGGGCATGTGATATGCACGAGAATATGGTTCCGTCAGTGGCGTTAGTTTTAACGGCAAAAGTACATTTTCGGAGCATTAAAATTAGTTTAGGTATATTCGTGGCTAAAAAAAAAAGTTTAGGCACCAAACTGGACACATTTAAAAAGTAAAGGTATATTAAAAGTCATTCACTCAAAAAAAAAAAAACAAGAGAGAAAAAGGAATAAAAATAGCAAGCAGCATGCATCATACGCAGCACCTCAGCAGCAAAAAAAAAAAAAAAAAAAAAAAAGCAGCAAGCCAGCAACCAGAAACAAAATAACAACAGAGAAAAAGGAAAAAAAAAAAAACAGCATGGAAGACATCTAAACCCTAAAAACGCAGCATAAAAAAAAAATAGTAGAAAGCCAGCAACCAAAAAAAAAAAATAGCAGAGAAAGAGAAAAAAAAAAAAATCATCAGGCATCATGCAGTAGCTGCAGAAATGCAAATTCACTGCAAAATGGAATCTACTGCCCAAACATACCACAGAGCCAGCAAATCAAATACTCAATTATGCAGCACATTCATTCACTAAAAAAAATAAAAAAAAATAAAACCAAACCGGAGCTTCCTAAGAACAATATGCCCATGTATATTAGTTGAAAATACCTAATCAAACAATAGTCTACAAAACACTTACAATTTGTCACTTCTCTTCAATTTCCACTCTAGATTGGTACTCAAGCAGTTAGCAAAGAGTTTTTTTTTCCTCTCTTACCTTAGGAAGAAGCACTAGGACAACACCCCCGTCAATCTGTTCGAATCGGTGCCGGTTCTGCGTTTCCGACCTTCCCGAGGCTTCGGTGGAAAGATGAAGATGCAGGGCTAATTGATGAAGATGAACTACGAATAACTGATGTCGGACATGCCGTTGCCGTCACAACCTTCAACGGCCTTCGTTACTGGTGGATTCTTTGGTTCGATCAGAGAGGGGTTGAAAAAATTCATCGGCCGTTCGTGGGATTTGGGGGAGAACGAATTCGTTGCTACACGTGGTCTGGGGGGGGGGGGGGGATGGACTCAAACCTAGTCTGAGATTGGGTTTGAGTCCATCCCTGCTAGGACTTATCGTGGGTCTACAGTAAAAATACTGCTTAAAACCTGCAATTAAGATGCTAATAAAATATAGCACAGTAGTAGACAGGGTCAATCCATAAATACGACAATTTAATTCAAATTCCAATTAACGTGCAAATAAAACCAAACTATGACTAGTAGTCACCTTTGTGTCTATTAAGAGACCTTAGGGTTGTCACTTAAATATAGCAAAAAAAAATTAAACTAATATTAAATAAAAGACTTAAACAATTATCAATTAATGAGAGAAAATTCCGGTATTATGTAAATCCACCTTAATCTCATGCATGCAATCATAAACCTCTTAACTTGTCTAATTACTTTTCCCGTTTCAGTTATAGTATTACCGCGAGTCCCCGCAAATAATCCCAATTCTCCCATAGATTCTCGATAATCCCCAGCGAGTCCCCGCAAAGGAATTATTCTCTAACTACGTTAACTAACAGACCGCGAGTCCCCGCAAACCTTATTAATTAACAAATAGAAGCATTAAGAACTAGAAGAACCCGAAACTAATAATTCCTACTGACGATGCATTAGAAATTATTACCCAATTAATCATGTACTACTCGGCCGGTAGTTGTGTTACTCACTAACTCTACCAGATTAAATTAAGTTGATCAGGCTTAATAGAATCTTAGTAATTAGACATATAAACACAGGCAATTTAGAAACATAATTCATTAGACCTTAGATTAATTCCTGGGTTTCATACATGCATAGATTATGGCTTCTTACATAATACCAGAACTAATAAATTAGCTACTCATGATAAAACACGAAAAAAAATAATTATAAAAGAAGACATTAAAAGAGAAAAGAGAATGCTGTACTGGAATTTAAGAAGTCGCGATCTGATAACCGCCGGTTTGGCCAAATGGTAAACTGCCCGTCGGGAAAATCCAAAGTTGCGATCGAAACAGAGCAAAACAGAACAGAACAGAGAAAAACAGAGGAAAACTATACTAACGCGAAACTGTATCTTGCGCGAGAATTATTTGTAAACTAAGAAACTATTCTATAAAACTTATCTAGAAAACTTCTATCCAAAAACTTGTCTCTAAAAACTTGTATCTAAAAACTTGTGTCTAAAAACTTGTATACTTAAAAGTGCAGGAATAATCCCATATATATAGGGATACAAATCAGCAATTAACCTATATCCTAATGGAATAAGGAAACCTTCTTCTACTTGGAAAGAGAATTAATTAAGCACATGGAGTCTCTTCAATTTTGGTAACTCCCTACTTCTCTCTTTAATTCCTTCTTGAATTGGTAATTGCCCAAAACTTCATTGCTTCCCTTTTAAGCTTCGCAGCATCTTCCACGAAACCTGCGCGTGGCTGCCTACAGATTTCATTAATTCTCAATCAAATTGGATTAGATTAATTTCCAATTTGATTTCGGCCCACTTGGATTAGAATCCAATTTGAATTCGGATTGCAGCACACATGGAATCCAATTGGATTGGATAATTAATTGAGACTCCAGTTGGATTTTGGACTTGATTCCAATTGACTTTGCTTTCTAGCAATTATGATCGGCCGGTCCTTCATATGGCTTCCTTCATGGTTTAGCCCACAAATCATGTGGGATTTTTAGGCCTTGACTAGTCTACTCCAATTCTTCCACTTTTTACACATTCTTTTCTACTTAGGCCCGATCTCCAAACTGCAAATAAACATTAAAACCTTGGGCAAAAGCCCGTGAGAACTGCCATAATAAGTGCTCAAATAATTCACCTAAAAGATGCAGATCAATCCCTAAGAAACAAAGGGGTTGCACTATTTTGGGCCACTTTTTGGGCTCAAACCCAAAAATTACTCAACCCCGGTCTGAGCCCGGAGATAAAGAACACGCCCTTATTCTTGTAGTTGTTTCTTACTTCTTATTAAATATATTTTACAAATTACACATCATCAAGTCGAGAAATCCTATTTTACATAAATTTATTACAAAATATTATTGCAGTTTAACAGTATTATGAGATACAACGTCTCAAAATGCCTGCTCTTTAATGAAAGGTTTGACTTTAGACAAACTATGCACTAAGTTTAGTTAGGCTGTTCCAAAAGCGATTTCATTGCTCTATCATTAATATAAATGTGCATTTCGGAATTGTTTCTCCTAATGACCTATCCAATCTGAGTATACTGCTGCTTGCCTGCTTGGTTAGGAAAACCCAAATCTTTCAAAGCCCAGAAAGCTTGGCAGAAATTGCACCTAAAGATTCTAAACCCTTTGTTAGTTCTAGGTCTATGAGGGACCAAATGTGTACTTTACTCACCCAGCTATCTTGTTATGCCATAAATTTTTGGGAGGTCTCATATCCAAAGGGTCCAAATTTAGCTTGCCGGTAAGAGGGACCAAACCGGCGAACGAGTAATAGTTAGGGGACTGAAAGTGCGAGTTTCAATAATTGAGGGACTAAAAGTGTAACGAGGCTACAATTAAAGGACCGAAACTACGATTTTCCCTATTTTTTTTTTTCATTTTTCACTTATTTTATAATTTCTTTATTTTTACCCCATATTCCTAAAATTAAACTTATATATTTATTTTCATATATCCTTAAACATAATCCTATACTAAAATTGATATCTTAATTCTAAATTAAACATCCCAATTTCTAAATTAAAATCCAAAACATAAAAAATCTAAACCATTAGATTTTATAAACAAAAATTATTTTAAGAAAATTTCCAAACTTTGTAATTACACCTAATTAAGTTTAAATGCTAAAAGTATGATAAAATATAAATTCTAAGGGTTAAGCTAGGGCGAGAAACTACAGGGTCTTACATAATTGCTACTACTGCTAAGAAAGTTAATAACATTTGAACTCCATAGTCCCTTCTTAAAAGTGACAGGAACAATACAAAGAAGACACCAAAAATTTTCCACAAAGCTAATCAAATAGAGCTGGAACAACTTACTAAAACTCTGACAACTAGCATGCCTCATTTTATTGACAAGTACCAACCCATGATTACTAGTATACCATGCAGCCAAATATATAATAACCATATGCCTCTTGAACTCAACCATCCACTTGATCATAAGATCTTCAAAATATTCAGGCGTGATTCTCATAATAACAGCAGATTGTTTTGGAGCAGTACCACCATCCATGAAAACCCAATCCACTATCATATAGTTACACAAACTTTCATAGATTAAATATGAAAATTCATATAAGAACTTACTCCCTCTTTTGCAGCTAGTTACCATAGATTTCTGTATTCCAAATTGAAGCACACTCTTAGGCCAAATAATTTTTTTAGAAAAACTCAGTGTCTTCAAGAATCCATCAGTAATGATCACCAGGTAGTTAATATCCAATTCTCTTGAAATCAAACATTTCACATCAAAGTTCTCAACATCAAAGAAAGGCTCATGCTCAACCCTGTCCAGCACTATACTACTGAGAAATGAATTCATTTCAAATTTGTTATCAAGTGCTTCCTCAACATAGGGTGCCTCCTATAAAACTAGTTACCCATTTTGCCCATGAGTCATGCTCATTCCTGGTTCCAAGAATACTTTTTCTCACGTACTCAAATTCATCACCATCTCTTAGCATCCCAAAATTTCCATAATCACCAAAACCATCACCTAGGTATGATTTTATGCCTCTATCTACTGGATTCACATAACTATCAACACTCAAATCATGGTCATCAAAGTAGCCATCAATATAATCAAAACTGCAGGGGGATTTAAGAATGGTATTACCGATAGGAGTTATGGCAGATAACATCATTGTATCCTGTTGAATCCCAACCCCTTCCGTTCTGAGAGTTTCTGACTTTGCTTCTTCTTCCAGAACCGCCAATGATTCGGTTGCCGGCATAACCAATCATTCAGGTTCAGAATCACCTTCAGTCATCTTCATTTCATCTAACTCATCGATCTGCTCCTCTTCGCCAGTTTTGGATGTTATAACCGATCAAATTCATCCATGGCCTTCCAAATTTCTGAAACTTCCAATAAACCCATTACTTATATTCGTGCCCGTAAAATCGATCGAAATAGCTGCCAAATTCATTGATGATGAGTTCTACAAAAGTGTCCCAAGAAGTTTGTTCTATCCGCAACTCTACGGCTTCAAACCAGAATTCCACCTTGCCCTTCAAATAGGGTTTAATCAACCTAATTTTTGAACTGTCAGGAACTGAATTTACTGAGAATAAATTGTCAAATTTCAGAAGCCATGCTATAGGAATTTTTTTCCACTGAAGTATGGAAACTCTATTATCATATAAAGAACAAGAAGATATAGAATTTGAAAGGTATGGTTCAAATCATAGTCCAAGGAAGACCTGCTCTGATACCATTTGTCATGCTCAAAGGTATTAAAGTGAAGAAGAATTAAATTGAGGGAGAAAACCAGATAAGAAAGATACAAGAATTATAAATGGGAGAAAACATAGAGATAGGGAGAGAAGAAGAATTGGGGAAGAAACTCAGATTTCTACTCATCGAAAACATGCCCTAGAATGAAGCTAGTACCGATATTTATACATTTTACTAACAAACTAATAATTAACTTAAACGACAGCGCTTAGGGGTTTAATACTGACACCAAGATGCCATCTAGCCTTGGGACATTTCATTGTAATTTTTGCTAATTGAGCACACCTATTTGATCACACAAACACTTGCATGAACCCCCCCTCCCTGTTCCCCCAATACTTATGTGACCATGCTACATGATGCAGGTCTGATTTATACTGAGGCAAATGGTCAACTGAAATTTTTTATCTAGATATTCCACCTCCGAGGAAGCTTTCTAGTGCAGGTGTGGCACAACTTTTGAATGAGATGTTTAAGCTTAAGGCACAAGTGCATGAGTAGAAGATGTATAATACTGCCATCTCTGATTGGCTTTCAGAGTTCACAGCTACAAGACTTGCCATCTTCAATCTCCGAAAACCCAACACCTCTGAAGCAGGCCCATTTGGTTCCTGTCTATTTTCAGTTTTAGTAATTTACTGGTTTTCTATTGTTTGTTTTGTGTTGTAATTGGGTTGGCTGAAACCTCGCTCATACCTATTCTCATGCTTGAGGTCAAGCAAAGGTGGGGAGGTGGACTATATGTTCATTATGTGTTTTCTCTGTGTTCATGATTTTTCTGTTTTAAATTTTGCAATTTTTTTTCTGTCTGCAAATCTTTTTCTTTTTTTTTTTCAAACAATTTTCAGTTTTTTTCATGAGTCCAAAAATGTTTTCCAAAGAATGGAAAAATCCCAAAGGCGACCTGTGCCCAGACGGCCAAGGAAGCTAGCTGCGCCCAGATAGGCACGCCCCAAGTTAGGGGAGATCAGTTGTTCCCGTGTCCCCATATCCCCCCTCATATTTAGGGGGGCCTTCAGATGAATGTGAGGGGGACATGGGGACGTACAACCCCCTTCTTGCCCCAAGCAGCAAGCTGCGCGTAGATCCAGGAATTAGCCCCCATCAGTAGAAAACCTTTGCGCCAGGAAGGTGTTGGACAGAATGTACCAACCGTAAACGCCCACAAGACTGTGTAGGTAGCCCCATCAGAACCTAGCCCAGCTCTTTCACTCCCAACTCCAGATGCAGTCCCATCTATGATGCCTCTCATTGCAGATGCAATTACTAAAGTGTCTATGACGCCTTTGTGGTCCGAAATAGTCCAAGGCACACTTGAAATGACTTCACATATTTTCACAGAGAGTAATGATACATTACTCAACTAATTTTCTCAACTTTCTCATAAGTGAGGTGTCATGCATTCATTGGCTACATTTTTATAAAATATATAATTATTAATACTACATTATTGACCAATGAATACATGACACATCACTTGCTATGAGAAAGTTGAGGAGATTAGTTGAGTAGTGTACCATTACTCTTTCAGAAAATTGCACAAATCCAGATCTAAGCACATAGAATGACACAAAAAATGCCTACAGATACCCAACTCATCGCTCGTACACCAACTAAACTGCACATTCCAACTATATTGTCTGTGCCATACTGACCAGAGGTTCATTGTGACGGCACCCTTGAAGAAAACAGCAGGACTGTTTATTGCCCCAAAGAAACTGATGACGAGGGCAAAGATGAGGATGGGGGACTTGGTGACTTTTTATTAGAATCATATAAAAGCAGTACACATAGACGAGAGGGACATACTGACCTTACCTCTTTAAGAATAGCAGATAGAAAAAAAATCTACTAAACTTTGACTATCCTAATGTTTGGAACAAATTGACTGTCTAAACTCACTAGACCTTTTACCTTGCGAGGCAGATTGAAGGAGCCACCAACGACCGTATGTTTTGTACCACTAGCTTCTCGTGCCAAACCATCTGCCACCGAATTAGCTTCCTGGAAAACATGATTAATGCAAATTAGTTGTCCCTCCATAAGCGCCCAAATCTCTCTGATCTTATGCAGAAACGCCCAAGGAATCTGAAAATGCGCCAGACCATCTTCACCAAAGCCAGGAAATCCGATTCCACCTCAACCTCCAACAACCCCATTCTTCGACATTCTCTTAATCCGAGCGGCATAGCCTGCGTTTTTGCAAAGAAATTCGACCCATATCCCAAATAGATTGAGCCAGCAGCACCTACTGAACAATTGCGATCCCATATCACCAAAACCCACTCCAATACCTTGGTTGGAGGCATCCATGCAATGAGTCGTGCCTCCGATCTGCGAGGTGCTCTCAACAAATCCCTCCAAAGGCCTAGCCCCTAGTACTGTCAAAAAAAGACTCCTAACATCCCGAATAATTCCAAAGGAGTCTGATGTCATGGAATCATAAATCTTTTTGTTGCGTGCTTTCCAAACTGCCCATAGCACAAAAGATGGTAGCAGCCGAAACAACTCACCCTGCACCTTTGAGGGTGCCTTGTATCTCCAAAAAAAACAAAGCCGATCCCATAGTGTTTGGGGCTGAAGCAAAGGCAACTCTAAAACATCCTCAAAAAATTCCCAGACCCTCCGTACTATTTCACATTCATTAAAGCAATGTTCCATCGTCTCCACATGCTCACAGAATGCACACCCATATGGGATTTGAAAACCCAATCCCATTAGGACATTATCTAGGGGCAGCAAGCAGTTTACCAAGCGCCAGAGAAACACCAAAATCTTATGGAGTATCACCTTCTGAAGCAACCCAAAGTAGATTATCAAAAATTCAACAAGGGGCTACAAAATATGAACCTTAGGGTTGATCCTTTTTATTTTATGATTTTAATGTTTACACAATTAATAAAGTGGGTAACTACTCCCATTTTATCTTATCTTTTTTGAGGGGGAAAAAAAAAAAAAGAAGAAGAAGAGGGAGACAGGGATTTTCGTGGGTTTTGATTTGGTGCGTACATATTGAGTCCATACTGGATGGTACCCATCATTTGAGAGAAGAACTTTAATAAATTTGTTAGGATTTGTCAGATCAAATTAAAAGAGAAGATCAAATTAAAAGAGAAGAAGAATAAGTAGACAATACCAAACAAACAATACTACTGAAGAATACGATCCCAACTAACAATACAAATCCTCAATTGGGGCAAATGAGAGTATATATAGAAACACGAACTACTAAACGTACATATTAGTACCATAAACCTATTTATACCATAACTTTATTATTACCATATATCTAACAAAATTAACTTCACACTTGGTGATGAAATAATGAACTCAGACTAGAAAAAGGCACAAAACGACAGAAAACATCGCAACTGCCACGAAGCCAGAACTAGCAGCTGCTTATTAGATAGAAAATCTAGCTAGTGAAGAACAAACTGAATTTTCAAAAATTCAGAAAACCGAAATAACTTGCTCACTGTAACAAATCAAAACCTTCTATATATGTCCTTAAATCTGGCTTTAAAGGTAAAAATTAAACAATACCAATCTCAAATACCATCCGATATATAAAGAACTGAAGTTTCTAAAATCAAAAAACCCGTGCAAGACAAATTGAAAATATTCAAAGAGTGGAACTCTCTAAGAAACCAGCCACATTTGGGTCTCAATAGATACAAACATAGTCCAGAAATCCTCCAAACTTCTGCTTCTTCTTTTATCTCCATATTTTGGCCAAATCCTCTTTCAATGCGCTATAATGTCTTTTCTTTCCCTTCTATTAAACATGCAATAAAAGACTCTTTTTAGCATAAAAAGTAAAATATTAGCTCAACTTACCTTGCAGAAATAATTATAAAAGGCATATTATCAACTCTATACAATAATTGCATCCACTTTTTAAGTGCGGTACGCACACTAATCAGGATTTTAAAAAAAGTATTGTTGACCCCTACATTGGCTACACTATTATAAGAAATTTACCCATATCCGAACAAAATACTCCCTCCTTTCCATTATAGGAGTCCACTTTGTATACTGTTTTGAGTATTACAAAGTGGACTCTTGTAACAGAACAGAAGGAGTAATACTTTTTTTTTTCTCAGTAGTACCAGCTGCACGGCCAAGGCCATATTAGCCTTTTATTAATGCAGAGAACTCCCCGAAAGAGTACAGCAAACTGTCCAAAAAGAAAACAAAACAAATTGCAAAAAAATTACATCCTAAGTGAATGCATAAGCGGATCCTAAACAAATTGCCAAAAAAAAAATAAAAATTGTTGCATAAGCTGATGCATGGAACAAAAGGTATAAATTTAACCATATTAGTGTACTCAATATTATCCTAATTAATTAGTTTGGTATAGTACAAATGTAGATGAACTAATTCCTCAAACGATCGAAATATTTGAAATATCAATTATAAAAACAGGTAAAAAGATAAAATAATCAAAGTTAACCTTCGAATTAGTGTTGAAAATGACATGAGCCCTTTTCCAATAATGACCCAAAAGAGAACAAAAAGAACTTAGTAATAATACAAACACATAAATATTTTTAATTCAAAAGGTAGTAGAAGAGTAACCTGCATATCTGCTATGGCTAGATGTACCTAATCTTGTATGCATTGATCTTCAAACTTGAATTTCCGACCATCACCTGTTGTTTCTCAATTTGTTTCACCATATTAAATACATTGCGAGAGCAATAACTGATATCAATCTCTTCAAGTGTCGAAATGTTCTCTAAACATGCAGGTATCTTTTCCAAATCTCCAACATTTAACAATACCAACTTCTGAAAACACATCACAAACTATCCATCCTTTGAGATGGTCAACTGAATGCAACTCGAGGAATCTAAGTTTCAAGAATTCCCCTTCTTTCATTTCCAATGTATACCCTTCGAAACTTACATGGTGGAGTTTTAGGACTTCAAGGGTTGGAAGTTCACCGATGATTGAAGTATTCCTCAAAAACAAATGTAAGAATGACAATGTCAGATTTTTCAGACTTCTTGGAAAACTAAACTCAAGTGTAGTACTAGAATTGTGACACCCTAGTCTCACCACCCCGCATACAAGGGGTTGGCTAACCAGATGCCTGCCTGGTTCGCACCAGGTCTTAGATGCAGAACAGAACATTTTGAAATCTAAAATTTCAAAACTATTATTATAATCGAAATTCTTACAAGTATTACCCTTAAATGGGGTCGATTACAAAGGGAAACTATCAAACTTCTATTCCTAGCAGCTATTATAATAGTTCAGGCCGTCCTAATACTGATGTTGAGCGCTGCCACCACGTTTATCCTATTTGTAACAATTTCTTTGAAAACAGAAAACAAAACTAGGAAAAGGAATGAGCCCATGCTTAGTGAGGCCACACCGTTTTCATAACCATTTACCGAGTTACATAATTACTAGTGCATGCATGTTCAGATAATCCTAACAAAGAGCAGTCATGACGCAAATGTAAAACACATAAAGAAGGATACAGTATAACAAAAAGTCGACACAATTATAAATGAACTATGAACAACTTTTTAAACAACTCCAGATTTTGAGTAATAGCATCGTCAACAACGTCCATATTATATTATGGCCCAGGTATAAAAGCAGCTTGAGAATACTGACCAACAAGAATGACTCGACGACCAAGCCCAAGCCAGCTCGCGATTCATTATGCACATTGTGAATTCACGACTCAACACAGACTCAGAATAAAACAAAACATGTATACAGATAATCCAGTATGCGAAGTAGGCAAACCTGGACACTTACAAATATAATATAATTAAGTGCATAGAACAGTTCAACAGGATATATATCATATATTATGATGAATTCCTAACACATGGCATATGCATGATGCAATCTGACATTCAATTCATTACAGATTAAAACGGCTCTTTCTTTTTAGTGAGGTAACTCACCTCAGTCTGGAGGCACTAGCTCACGATCTAATTATCTGACCTGCATATATTTCAAGTTTCGGTAATTCAATAATTATTTCTTACTAATAGAATTCTAATATTCTTTAACTTCTGACATATTTCAGTAATTAACTAAATAAAGGCGTAAAAGTATTTTTTCCGTTTTCCGTTAAAAGACGTATAGCATAATAAGTACTTAGAAATTATTAATATCAAACTTGAAAATAACTAACTTAATAAAAACTTTAAATGAAATATAAGTATTATGCCGCAAAACTGAAATTTAGAGAATCTTTAAATATTATTTCTACTTTATTTTGCAAATAGTGTAAAATTATAAGTTAAGAAAATACAAGTGTAAAATCCGTAAAATACTGGTTGACGTAATTTTAACGAGATTTTATAAAGAAATACTTAAAAGAATTTATAATTTTAAGAAAATTTGGAAAATAATATTTTCATACTCCAATCGGTTTTTCCAGATTGAAAATCGGCCAAAACCGATTGGAATCGGTTTTTCCTTTTTCAATAGGTTTTTCCCGATTCCTTTTGGGCATGAATCGGTTTTCCCCAATTCCAAATCGACTAAAACCAATTCGTGCCCAGAAAACTTGATTTCCAAGTTTTCTTTCCGGTTCTTGCTAAAAATCCACTCCAAATCCATTTTTCTTTTTCTTACTTTCTTTTGTGAAAAATCAACCTAACAACATCTAGGAATCATTTCTAACATTTTCTAACCAAATTTTCCCATAACAACTCCAAGATCTCAACCTTAAATTTATAAAATTTCTAAAACCTTCAAAATCTTGAAATATGCATTATTTTCTAAAACTAACCAAAAGAATACGTTGAATTCCTTACCGATGCATTCCGAACTCCTCCTAACAATGAATCCACGGCTCTGGAATCAATTCCTAGCTTCGAGCTTCATTCCAAGCTTTTCCTTCCTTTCCTTTCTCTTTTCTTCCTCTCATTCTTCTTCCCTTTCTACTTTCTCCTAGTTTTTCTAGTTTGGTTTGATTTTGGAAAAGTTTGGGTGAAGAGAAATGGTGAAGGGAGAAGTATTTATAGGCAGAGTTTGCCTAATATGCCAAAAGGCTAGAGCTTATCTTTTTTCTTTTTTTTTTTTCATTTCTAGCACACAATCGATTTTTCCGGATTGCTCAATCTGTAAAATCAATTAGAATATGTTTTTCTAGATCAATAATCAGTTAAAACCGATTCATGAAGCGGTACCAATCGGTTTTCCTAATTGTGAATCGGTTAAACCCGATTCATTAAGTGGTGGTAATTTTTTATTATTTTTTCTATCAGTATTACCGATTGGTGAATTGGCTAAAACCGATTCATTCCAAATTCTATTCATTCCAATTAGTTTTACCCAATTGTAAATCCGTTAAAACCGATTGGACTCAAATATTATCTTCTCCCAATCACTTTTTCCCAATTGGAAAATGGGTAAAACCGATTCACACACTTTTTATTATTTTTCATTTATTTTTCTAATTTTCTTATCTTCTAACTCCTATTTCTGAAAATTCCGCAAATACTTAAGCCATAGCCTTTCTAGACACATCAAATATCATGAAATTGTGAATCAAAGTTATCAAATTAATTCACATAGATAAAGATTTGAAATCGAAATAAGAAAATTCTTTTGAAATAAAATATTTTATAAAGTTTATTAAAGAAATAGTTTTAGACTAAAATTCTTTTAAAATAGATTCCTATATTCTAATAGATGTTCATAAAGATATTTTTAAATACCTCGATATATTTTTGGGGTGAATTCAGGTGCTCAAATTTTATAGGGTCTCAGAAGAACGGAATTCATAGCATGAGACATTGAGTGATTCCAATTGACTCAGAGTGTCAAGCACTACAATATTGACCAGATTTTCCATATCTTCAGCCTCATTAGATTTGAGAAGTTTGCATTTCAACATACCGATGTTTGGAAACTTTTTCAATAGCCTTTCCATGCTACCCAAAGGAATACCCACTTGAGAAAAATGTTCTAACTCATATAAAATGGATGAGCTATCAAGATTTTTGTTAGGAATAATCACCTTCAGGATCTTGAACCACTTGTTGAAATAAATATTCTAACAAGAATACTGCAGCGGAATTGAAAAACAGAAAAGAAACAACACAACAGATTTAACGTCGTTCGATCTCAACAGATCTACTCCACAGAACTACTGACTACTTCTTCATATATGGGAATCAAAGAATAGAATAGTTTACAATGTACACCCTTAACATACAAAGTCTCTCGCCCTCTATTCTATTATCACTCCCCCTTTCAATCTCATCCCCCTTTTGTTCTCATCGTCGAAGGCATAAGCAGGAAGACACATCTTTTATGGCCTTAGAACAAGCTACCAACAACAACGTCTTCATGCTCATCGGAACCATAGGCAGGAACATCGATCTTCTCCTATGACTTCACAACGACTTACTAATGTGAACGTTAGAGACATAAGCAGGAATCTTTATCGTCTCTTATGAACTCACGATAGCACTCACTTGCCCGAAGGCCTTTCCCACTACACCCCGCCTAGGTGGATGCTCTCTATCTAATATACCCTAATCTATTACAAACCTCGTTTATTTATAATAGAAAAAGACAAACCCTAATGGGCCTAAATTAACTGGCCTAATGAGTAGATATCCAACAATTTTCAATGGGCAAAATACCACAACTAGAAGTAATACCATTCCTTATTAGAAGATTTTGTAGTTTTTGCAGGTTCCATAGACTACCCGGAAATGAAAGTGCACCATCAGCTGTATCCAGAATTAGATTTTCCAAATTTGAGAGTTGAGCTATTGATGCTGGGATCTGCTTCATGTCGCCTCGAATTGTCAAGAAGGCCAACTGAACAAGAAGTGCTATTTCATTTGGAAATTCAGTAACTAAATAAAGTTGCTGCAAATCCAACACTTTTAGACGCTTAAAGATGTGAATCACAAATGAGATATTTACAACTTCTGTTGTTATGTAAGGGAGTTGAAAAGTAGAGAGCGCGCACCAAGACAAAACAACTTTGACTGCTTGAAATGCTCTGTCTTAGAGTCAATGCATAATCTCTGCAAATTGCCCACCTTATTAAATGCTAAAAGCTCATCTTCCCCTTTCAGAAAATGGAAAAAGTGTTTATTGTTGGCTTTCCGTAGCCATAAGTCATGAAACAAGTCATGAATGCTGCAAGTTTTGACTCTGCCATCAAATTTTGGTTTGGAAACCATAATTAAACTCTACCAATTAAATCATTCAGGCAATCCTTGGCCAATTGAACAAGTCTTTCTTCTTAGTATTTTGAACAAATCCTTCAGCAATCCATAACCGAAACAACCTTTTGACTGATACCTCTTGATCTTCTGGAAATACCCCGAAGTAGAGGAAGCATGACCTTAAATCATTTGGTAAATTTTTGTAACTTAGCTCCAATGTGTGCTTGCAGCATTCTGTAACATATACAATGTTCGACCTCATCCAGAATTTTTGTTCAACCCTCTGGCTCTATATTTGCAAGAAGTCCAGCAACAATGAGTATTGTCATTGGTAATCCTTTACAAATTTTAGTAATTCACATCCTAATACCATGTAATTCAAGAGGCCACCCATTTTGAGGGAATAACTTCTTCTCCAATAACTCAAGACTCTCTTTTTCTTCAAGTAGACGAAGAAAATGAGGTTCTTGATCAAGCATATAATGAGGAGCAACATCTTGAATACGACTTGTTAAAATAATTCAACTTCCAACAGAATCATTGGGGAATAAATTACCATCCATGCTTAATCTATTCCATGTTTCAATTTCCTATACGTCGTCCAAAAAGACGAGCTATCTCCTTCTCTTCAAACTACGCCTAAACTTATCAGCTAAATCTTCTTCAGTCATATTATCTAAAACACTTTTAGGATCAATATCATTTAAAAGGCCAAGTAACACTCTCCTTTTGTTCAATATCTGTGAAATAGTACACCATGCACAAACTGGAAAATAGTGGGTAATAGAAGGATCATTAAAAACTTTTGCTGCCAAAGTGGTCTTACCTAATCCCGCCATACCTACAATGGCAATGATTCGTAACTACTGTGATCCTCTTGTGAGATGCTCCATAGTTAATCTTGCCTCATTATCAAAACCTACAACTTTCTTTATTAATGCAGGAGTTCTCTGTGATGGCATCTGACTGTAAGTGCCAGTTGCTTCCTCAACTTCCTATCTCCTCCCATAAAAAGTCTTCAAGACATTCGATTTAATTTTCACAATACCATTTCTGAGGGTATCATGTGCTGTCAAAAAATAATGTTGAAGATCACCAACCACAAGGTGTTCAATGAAGCTCTCCATTTTGTTCGACGCTACCAAAACACGATCCCAAAGAGCTTGAAGTTCCTCCTGTTCATGGCACAACTCCACAATTTCCCCCATGAAAGACTTAAGAAAACAAGCTCTTCTTGGATAGTATCAACAGAACTTTTGGCAATTTGGTTCAGCTTTGAAAGTTGTTAATGCCATCAATTTTTCTAATGAAAATCTAGAAAACCCAACTCATTAGTCCTTGAGAAGTCGAATATTAGTATTTGTATATCTTCTTTGCAAGCCTTGCCACAATATTCTTGATTGTTTGCACCAAATCTTGAAGCCCAAGGTCAACCTCTGGATTTGTTTGGTAAGATGAGCAAATCCAGACTCCAACATCACATAACACAGCTCCAATGTCTTCTTCAATTTTCAAATAGAATTTTTCTGGCTGCTGCTTGAGAATGCTTCTAAGGATCTAAGTCCACCATATAGCTCTTGCAATTGATCCTTCACAGAAACCACACAAGTATCAAGTTGTAGGATCTCCCAAAGATAGATATAAGAGAATTAATTACGAAAATTCTCCATTGCAACAATGGCCTCATCATCCATATCTTGAGTTGAAGCAAGTAATTGTCTTTGCAACTTGGAACTCCTTAGGACTTGAGTGTAAGTCTCATACACCTGAGGATTAATAGGTTTAATCTTTTGCACTAGTGTTGAAATCTTCAACTGAATTTCTCTACGGCTTTCTTCATCAAACTTCCCAACTCTAAAACCAAAAATGAGGTTTGCATCATCAAGAGTAACAATTTCAGAGTGAGATAAGAAATCTTCTTTGGGTTTAACACTTCTCTGAGTGGCAAAGCTGATAAGACCTTTCAAGAATACCAATTGCTCTGTCAAGGCTTCCATTTCTTCTCCAAAAATTTCAAGGTCACTGCTGTTCAGTCTGAAGCAGTGAAAATCCACACGATTCTTCAGAATAGAGCTAATGATTTCCGAAACTTCATCTATCATTAGAGGACTTGATTTTTGCGCATGATCCAATAGAGTTATGTACCATTTATTGACTTCTTCCTCAAAAGATTGAAAGTCATCTATGAGCTTATCAATCTTAGAAAAATATGACCAAGCATATCAAAGCATTGAAGGTGAGGGTCCTCTGCAAACATGAGAATATTATCTTCAATCTTTTCCAAGAAGGATTCCAGACTTGTATCATTCCCTAACTTTCTGACACAAAGAACAAAGGTTTTAAGATTCCTTAACCAGAATATTTTGAAATAATAATTTGGTAAAAAACAATGCCTTCCTTTCAGCTTCTCCAAATTATCAAAGACACTATGAATGGAAGTAATGATGGTGGAGACCATCTTGTTCTTTGGGAAAATCTTATGGGATCTGAATGACAGAGAATCCCAAAAACAAGGAGATTGAAAAGAAAACCAAAAGGGTGTTCCGTCTCTCAAAAGGTTAGTGATGAAGGTGAGCAAATGCAGATGGAATACTACACATAATCTGACTCACAAAGGAATCAAATGAAAAAAATGATTGAATAGAAAGTCAACAGAAAAAACATGATCTGAATATATCCAGATGCCAAAGGAATAAGAATATTGATCGATTGAATAGAAAACCAAAGGGTGTAAAAAATTAGGTGATGTAAAATCAACAGATAATGCTAAAGGTAAGCAAACTAAAATGAAGCCGGCCAGAAGAAATAAAAATTAGTTGTAAAGAAAGACTGAATTGCAAGAATAGAAAAAAAGACTCAATTGCAACATCAATCTTGGCACGTTAGTCACCATGGATGCAGACTACTGACTTTTTCAACTAAAGAAACATATAATATAGGGCCCTATAATATAACTAAAGAATAAATAATGCCAACTTGAAGCCAATTGGTGGAAGTTTCTGATGAGGATATCTAAGGCTAAAACAACATAAGTTAGGAGTCAGAATCCACAAAGACAAATGAAGCTCCAATGAACTTAATGGGAAGGAAATGAAGATTACAAGAGTTACCCTACTCGCCATCAAAGTGGAAATGGTGGAAATGGTAAATACTAATCATCACAGTTAAGAAAATGGTGGAAATGATATTTCTAAGTTCTGGAAATTGTGGAAATGGTATTTACAAGTTGAGGAAATAGTGGAAATGGAAACTACTAATCTTTCCAATTGAAGAAATTGAGTTCTCACAACTTTGAAGAATTTTGGAAATGAAATGTATTTGAGTTTCCAAAATGATTCCAAAAGCTTCCAGAAGCTTTCTACATCTACATCATCATGCTACGTCCATTTGGCCGAATTCCATCAAGTCTATCTTCTCTAGATTCGGCCAAGCCCAACAAGCTCACGAGGAAGCCAATATGCGAATTAGGGTTTTACTTAAGTGTTCTAGGGTTTAAGAGAAATTAAGGTATTGTGCATGTTACCTAATTCTCTTCATAGTTTCCATCTTTGTTATTTCCAAAAATAAGGAGATGCTTCTTTTCTCCTTATTTCCAATTCTTGTCAAGGTTACTTAATCTCTTGGTTAACTTTCCTCTTTTATTTTTTTTCCTCTTTATTTTCAAAATTTCCCTTTGGTTTTCCTTGAAAATTTTGTGCATTTCCTTTCCTTATGGCAGCCAAAATTTTCCCTTCTTTTCTTTTGCTTTTTCAGTAAGTAAGTTCCTTTTTCTTGCTGATTTTTGTGAGTTACTTAATATCTTGATTAAGTTCCAATTTTGTGTTCTCTTTCCTTATTTTCTTTCAAGAATTTTGTGCTCCCTATACCTATAAATAGGGGTGCATGACTTCATTATTATTTAGTGATTAATTGAATGATAAGTTTTATATTTTATTAATTAACTCATCTTTATTTTGGCTTAACTAATTTGCATGCTTGTTAATTGCTAAAGTACAGAAACTATAGGTTATTTGATAATTGTTCTATCTAATGCATACTTTGTTTAGCCTTTAGAATTCATCACTTGGTTCAAATTGCGTGTTTAATTTATCTTCTTAAATTAACAGTCTGCCAAATCCAAGGGTAAGGATTCTTGAGTTTTAAGAGCTGCGTCTTGCAATCAGACTTTTCTTAGCAATTTTCCTCATTGAATTCTTGTTTTCACCAATTCAAATCAAGGGTTCACATCAATTGGTATCAGAGCCTTGGCTGTTTTCTCGACAAGAGGAGTTTGGAGTAACCCAACCAAATCATCAGGTGTTTGCTAATCCTTATTAGTCTTGCTTTGGCTTGAAATTCTTGGAACTGGAACACTCCTTTTTGAGAAATTTTTATTTTTTAAATAAATAATTTTGGTTTTCGTACTATTTGAAATCTTTGAAAATCAAAATTAAAAGTTGAAAAGAAAAAGGCAACCAAAAAGAAAGAATTTGCAAAAAAGCCTAATTTCAGTTTTTCTAGGGTTTTTGGTTTTTGTCATCTATTTTGCCACATTGAGCTACTGTTATGCAATTAAAATTCAGTCCTTATTTTTGTGAAAATTGGCATTAAAGTGACCCCTTCTGTTGCTATTTTGTGTCTGTTTTGAGATTTTTTTTATCCCTACTTTGTGCGAGTCGTTGGTGAGTTTTGCTACTGATGTTAAGCATCTCACTTTTGTTTGCAATTGTGATTGGTATGCCTATGATTGATACTTCAGCTTTGAATTCTTGAAAATATTTTGGATTCTTGAAATTGTATCATTGTGCTGCCAAAATTTTTCTTAAAAATCACTTAAAGGTAAATCACTTGTTTGATGTCTTTTGTGGTAAAAATTGAGTAAGAATCGTTTTCTCCAAGGATTAAAGTGTACTTGCAAAGTTGATAGTGTTCGATTACTGACCCTACTCCTCACAACACTACACTCCAAAACCGATGAGGAATCTTTTCTTCATTAGAAATCTTCTTCTCTTTCAAGTGTACTTGCAAAGTTAATATTGTTCGGTTACCGACACTACTCCCCACAACACTACACTTGAAATCTGAGGAATTTTTTCACCACTAGGGATTTTTCGCAAGAAGTTAATTAATTAGGTGGGGATTGGTTTCTCGATTACCTATTGGAGGGTGATCACTTCTTGGGCAGTTTAAGTACTTCCTAATTTGTTTCAACTCCGCTAATTATTCTTGTTTCATCAATTGAATTGCCCTGCTTCTAAAGCCTATTCTGAGACTTTTTGTGCTACCTTGTACGTTTACTCTAAAAATATGGCTTGAATCTTGTCATCGTGCACATTACATTAATTTCTTGAACTTCGAGGGCTTCTCCCTAAAAGTTCCTTTGTGTGCACTTCATATTTGAGCTATACTACAAATCTTCTTTTCAAGAGGTGTTTTGCAAAATAGAACCAAGTGTCTATTTTCAAAAATTTCTTTGCTATTTTCCTATATAGTTTTGTGCTTGTGTGATAAACAGTTTGCTTGTTACCTTTGCCAAAGTACTCTATGAGCTTAATTAAGTTTACAGGATCAAGGTAAAAGGCTGAGTGATACAGCAAACAAGGGCTGCTAACCCTACGAGCGATACACTGGTTTGTGTGTAGTTTGTTAGAAGGGCACATACTAGGGGAACAAGGGTGTAAGGTTACTCTACTCACTTTTACTTGTTCTTAGTAGGCTATTTTCTGGTACTTTCGATAGCAAATTGACCCCTCTAGAGAGATTTGGTGCCATGGTTGCCCATGATTATTTGTGACCTACTAGGGTTCTGTTCTACGAGACCCATGCAAACGGTGTATAAAGCTACAAATTTGTGCAAATTAACCCTTCTAGGGAGATTTGGTGCCATTGTTGTTTCTCATTACTTGGCCTCGGAATTCCAAATGGAGAATTTCTTAGAACTCCATGAGATTTCCTCTCATCTACAAGAAGTCGTGGCCACCAACACGTATGGCATGATCCTTGTACCATTCAGGTTCCAAAGCAGTTTCTTTGCTTATTTAGAGGATGTGTATGGTGGTTTGATATGCTTGTGAAGTTTACTCTTATACTTCATATGTCTTGTTGAAAATTTGGTTACAGATTTTTAAGCTCACTAATTCATTTGTCGGGATACCTCCGAGCAACACTTTTCTATTTTGTTTTGTAGGGATTCCCCCAGTCGGATTGGTGCTTCTACGACACATAGAAAGTTGATAGCTATTCCACGAGGGCCTCCGGAAACTCTTGCGCCTGGGAATCAAAAGTGTAAGTCACAGTAGAAGGTACCTTTTCGCATGCTTTAAAAAGGTACGCTTTTACTTTTACATTGAATCTTTTGGTTACTATTGGTCCTTTGATCAGCATTTTTGACTTTTTAGAGTAAAGAAACAAAATTTGTGGTAACATTTAAATATGTTTTGTACTACACTATTCAAGAAAAATAGGATATATGATCACAACAATCACAAATTTGTCTTTTCTTCATCTATTTTAATGACAAAATGTCAGATCCAAAGTTACATTTTTTCCTTTTTCCAAGAGCCTTATTATTTGGACAATTTCGTGCATGCACCAAAGCATTCTTGGCTGGACCCACGTCTGGAAGCTGTGAAATTATACTAAAATAACCTTAATGAAAGCAAACATCTTTTCACATGTATAATATTTTCTCTCTCCTATGTGATATGTGTTTTTGTCCTAGTTGGACTTTCTTTTTTCTCTCTGGCCAATCCCTCTCCCTTTCCCTCCTATTAGTTCACCGGCTTACCCTGCTTACCAGTGCTACCGACCAACGACTTTAATTTTCATCATCTTAGTGTAACCCTAACTCGAAATAACTGCGAAGGTAACAAATTTTTAAGACATAGATATGACTAGGTCGTAAATAATCGATTCCATTAGTGGGTTTGTTAATTTCTTTGAAATTTTCAGCATCTGCATCATATTGCACAATAGAGGAACCTAATTTCGTGAGGCGTGGAAAAAACCAATCTAACCCGAATTTTGAGAAATTAGTACCTTATTCATAAATAATGAGCAACACGGAGTAAGGGTTATCATAAAAGTTGCTAATAATGATAACGGAAGGTATGAATATTAAAATTTTGAGAATATTTCTCAAAGATCTAAGTCCTCCATATAGCTCTTGCAATTGATCCTTCATGAAAGAATGTTTCTCAAGACGTAGGATCTCCCAAAGATTAGATATTAAGAGAATTAAGGAAAGTCTACATTCCAACAGTGGCATCATCATCCATGTCTTTAGTTGAAGGAAGTAATCTTCTTAGCAGCTTTGAACTTGATCAGTGTAGGTCTCATACACCTGAGGATTTATAGGTTTAATCTCTTGCAGTAATGTTGAAATCTTCAACTGCATTACTCTGCCACTTTCTTCATTAAACTCATAAACTACCCAAAAAAAAAAAAGTTGAGGTGTGCAGCATCAAGAGCAACAATTTCAGAATGAGCTAAGAAATTTAATCATTGGGTTCAACATTTATGTGTGTGGTAAAGCAGATAAGACATTTCAAGAATACCAATTTCTCTGAAATTTCAAGGTCAATCTTTCAGAATTCTATGCAGTCAGAATCCATCAGATTCTCCAAAATAGAGCTAATGATTTCAGAGACTTTGGGCTTGTTTGTTATGACGTTTTAAAACAAAGTCTTAAAAATTTGTTTTTGAAAAATAGTTTTTTAATCTAAAAAGTGTATTGAAAATGTAAAAATATATAACTGAGTAGTAAAAAATTGTATTAAAAATTGTAAAAAAATAATTATGATATATTAAAATGACTATAGAAACCAAAAATAAAACCAAAACACAAACAAAAATCAATAAAAATGAACAGGCCCTTCATGTGTCATAAGAGAACTTGATTTTTCGCATGATCCAACAGAGTAACGTATTATTTATCTACTTCTTCCTCCCAATATCTGATGTCATCTAGGAAATCCCCAAGCATATCATCAAATGAATCTTAATCAATATCAAAGCTTTGAAGGTGAGTTTCCTCTGCAAAAAGGCGGATAGTATCTTCAATCCTTACCAAGAAGGATACCACACTCGTGTCGTTGCGTAACTCTCTGCCACAAAGAACAAATGTTTGGAGATTCCTTAACAAGAAAATAAGTAAATGCTTAGTATTCAGCTCCTCTAAATGATCAAGGAGATTGAAAATAATACCAAAAGGGTTAATGATGAAGATGAGCAAAGAGAGATGAATAACTTAAAGTACACATGATCTTTGTGTACTTGGTGGCAGAAAGTTATACAACGACACAAATCTGGGATCCTTGCCAAAGAAGATCGATCTACTTGAAAGTTGAGCAACGACACAAGGTTAATGATATAAGTATGCAAACATAAATGAAGCAGGCCTGAACAAACCAACGATTCTTGCCAAAGGAGACTTGAAGAAATTGAATTACTAGTAAAGAAAGACCTACTTGCAACATATATAAATCATGGCACGTTAGAAACCATGGATACCGATGCAAACGGCAGACTTTTTGCAGTAAAGAAAAATAAATGCCAACTTGAAGCCTTGGACTAGGCAATTCAAGGAAAAGATAAAAGAAAGCTCACCAAACATGTAAGTGGATGCCAATTGGTGGAGATTTCTGACTTTTTAGAGTAAAGAAACAAAATTGGTTTTAATAATTAAATACCTACTTGCAGCTTAATACGGACTACGTAGTTCAAGAAAAAAGAGGAAAAATCGCAACAATAAAAAATTTGTCTTTTCTTCATCCATTTTAAAGACCAAAACAACGACAGCATCGCTAATTTATTATTGTATATGATGTAATCTCGCCTAAGGGTTTGATCACAAAGCAAAAGCCGATCGTTCTAAGGGTTGCTAGCTAGGGTTGTTTTGGTGAAACCTCGACCCACCAACAATGGATATACAGAACCTTGGTATAGAAGACCACGACCCATGAGTGTACAATGTTCAGAACCTCAGTATAAGCACGCCACGAAGAATTTACCAAAAGATTGTTCGATAAATGTCGAACTCCACAAGACGAAGTCTTGATAAGTTCTATAGTTCAACAAAGAACTAAGAGTTTTAGAAAAACTCACAAAAACATTTTAATTCATCCAAATCTTCCTCCTTAAAGCTTACATAGGTAGCCTATTTATAAAAGAAGAAAATGACTAATAATTAAATATTAGTAATACGTAAATAATGAAGATAATCCTCTTGAACTTCGTTTGGCCCTTGAGATGCTTTGGCTTAAATTAAATGTCTTCAAAATGCACCTCTCTTGGCCTAGCATGGACGAATTCCATGTTGAAATTGAAGTGTTGGCTGGCTGATTTTTAATTCTTAAATAGCCTTCAAAATTCAGCAATTAGTATTCAATATTTTTCATTGAAGTTTGGCTCCACCTTGATTCATGCACTAGCCGAATTCATTCATCTTGTGGGATTTTGGACTTTGTTCATCTTTAATTGCAGGCAAGCAAATCAGCTCCAACATGCATGCAGAACGAGTCAACAATCTTTGTGGGATTCTTGAGTTTCTCATTCAGTAATTAATCAACTTCAAGTGCTCAAATAAAACTGACCTTTCATATCCTTAAGTGATCTCAAATGGCTTAATTCGATGAGCTTCATTCTCCCACGCATACAGGAATTTAGTCTTCATGAAATCTGAATATGAAAACACAATTCTTCAGCTTCCCACATGGCTTCATGACCCATAATAGGCTGCACCATATTTAACAAATTCTTGAACTTAATTGTGCTGAGCCGGATCGCATCAGTATATTTGTCTGATCAGCACTGGAGCGCACCTGCGCAAATTAGAAAATTAACTTGGTTTGGGTCTAGTTATGCATAATGTTGCCATATCCAGATCACCCCATCAACATGGCCATACCAGAACTTCGCAGACTCAGCTCAAACCAGTACTCACATCAGCTACTGCTGCATGAACTAATCTCTTCTATGATCCAATCACTTGACAACACGTCTTCTCAGATAAGCTGTCATGAACTGTAAATAGCTGTCATTTGTAATTATAATAGATAAGTGAGAAAAATCCACTTGCACGTGGATTAGTTTACTTAGGCGGGAAAATCAGTTATCTGATTGTCATATGCACGCTTCTTTCATTTTCTGTAGAGGACACGTGTCCCAGTTCTTCTTTGTCTATAAATAGAGCAGTAGGATTCCATTGTAAAGCTAAGTTAACAGAAATCAATTCAGAAAATCTTTCCCCAAATTCTATAGAGAGTTCTTAGCTTTGCTCATTCTATTTTTTTCATTTTTTCCTTTTTTCTGTGCTTGGAAGCTCTGCCATTCAGTTGAATTGCTTGTAAATTTTGGATTTCGACATGGTATTAGAGCAAGTTTCTTTGATTTTTGTTTAAATCTACAGAGAAATCTGAGGCAACAAGTTTCTAATCAAGTTGAATCACAGAAACAAGCTACTTCGATGGCAGCAAATCAAAGTAGAACCACTACTACAAAATGCCAAAAATTCACCCAATTTAGCCACCGGGTGCATATTATGGTGGCTTTCACAAAACGCGGCATACATAGCCACCGGTTTGTTATAAACCGGTGACTTTTCGCGAAAATGAGTTACAAAGCCACTAGTTATCCTTAAACAGGTGGCTTTATTGGATATAGCACTGGTTTAAGAAAGTTTGGTGGCTTTGTTGTTTAATAACAGACAAAGCCACTGGATTTTTGATGAATCAGTGGCTTTATCGAACGTTTTTTTGGAAAATCCCCTTGTTCATCAAATAGGGCTTTACTGGTTACTTTCTTGACAAAATTGACATATGCCACATCAACTGGAGACTCATTTCAGGAGGTGAAGCTCCTTTACAAAAGTAGCAAAGGGGAGGATGAGTAACTTACTTTCCTAGCTGTGTTAATGCAAAAATTAATAAGCTTCATGGCCAATAATGCAGTTATAAATAAATTTCTTTTGACTTGTCTAAAGTTGTTGACTCACACGAGTAAATAAATGTTTTTAACTTTCCGAAACAAAGCCACCGTTATACGTCCAACCGGTGGCTATGTTTTATATTTCTCCACAACAAAGCCACAGAGTATACCTCTACTCAGTGGCTTTGTTTCCTGTGTTTTGGTAAAGGCCACCGGTTTCTTAATCTGGTGGCTTTTACCTCAAAAAGTCACCCCTCGTATAGCCACCGGGAGAAAATTACGAAGATTGGATGGCTTTGTGTGTATGTACCTGATGGCTTTTAACAATTTTATAGTAGTGAACAGAAGAAGATTCCTCTGCAGGAAGTCACCGAGATGATCGCGTTCAACATGATGAGCAATGCCTTGCAGAAGCAATGATGCTTCACAGATCAGATCACCCAAGTTTAATTTTGGTTATCACTCTTTTGACAGATTGCAATTATGTAATTTGGAGTAGAGCTATGAGGTTAGCTTTATATTCTAAGAACAAATTAGGCTTCATTGATAGATGTATTCCTGAGCTTGTTTTGTACTCTGAAATTCATGATATCTGGAAAACCACTGATGATAAGGTGTCTTCCTCGATATTAAACACTATCATGTGCTAAGGATCTCTGGATTAATTGAGGCAGAGATTTTGTGGCACTAATAGTCCTTTGATCTACCAGATCCAGAGAGATATTGCCTCCATTAGTTAAGGAAACATGAATGCTGTTAACTATTTCTCAAAATTAAAGAGACTTTGGGATGAGCTGGTGACTCTAAAATCTATATGTCCTTGCACTTGTGTTCTTAAATGTACATGTTTGCAGAATCAAGGTGTTCATCAAATGGATCATAACAATAAGCTCATGCAATTTTTTAGGATTAAATGACACATTTGATTCTGTGAAGAACTAGATCTTGATGATGGATCCTTGGCCAACTCTTTCACAGGCATATTCCATGATTCAGACAATTGAAAGGAAACGACACCTCAATACTAGTTACTTTGCCATTCAGGAGAACAGTGCTATGATGATTTCAGCACTAGGGGACAATTCTGTGAAGCAATTTGGTGTCAAATCCATGGAAAGAAGAAGCTGCTGAATAGTAAGCGCATTGGCTTAAAATGCGATTACTGTAAAGGTGAAGGTCATCTAAAGGATTCTTGTTTTAAGTTGGTTGGATATCCAGAATAGTGGAAAGGTGACAAGAGCATAATTCAACCAAGAAATGTGGTGAATGCTGTGGAAACTCCCTTAGATCTTCCTGCAGATCTCAATCACCCTAATCTGGAATCTGTCATCACTGGTGTTTTACAAAGGGAGCTCAATAGAATGCTATAGAATCAAAGATCCTCAGGATCAAAGGTCTCTACATCTACAAGTGGTGATATCATCAACTTTGCACATGTTGATGAGTTTGCTGGTATGAATTCTCAACTCTTTTTGTCTTTTCTTAATTATATTGTTAAGGATTCCTAGATTATAGATATGGGTGCTACTAGTCATATTTGCATGAATTCATCTCTCTTCCATTCTCTAAAAACCAGTGCAAGTTTTACACCTATTTTCCTTCCTGATGGAACCATTAAAGCAGTGACACATTCTGGCTTAATTCATCTTAGTGAAACACTGACTCTTGAAAATTATTTGTGTATTCCATCTTTTAGGTTCAACCTACTATCTGTTAGCAAATGTGCTCAGATAGCTAAAGTATTTTTCACCTTTCATTTTGAGTTTTGCCTAATGCAGGACCTACACTCTAAGAAGATAATTGGCGTTGGGAAAGTAGTCAGAGGACTCTATATTCTTGATATGCTGTCATTCAAGTCTAAAGCCATAAAGCCTTTTGAGTCTTCCTTAGTAGCCAGTCTTCAAACTCCTCAGTCTAGTGACGTCATTCCTGTTACTACTGAACAAACTTCTGTATGGCATTCTAGACTAGGTCATCCTTCTTTTGATGTAATAAAAAGGCTGCACTTAGCTTCTTCAGATGTTATTTCCAAGATTTCTCCCTGTAATATTTGTCCTCTTTCTAAGCAACATAGGATGACAGTTCCTGTAAGCAAAACTAGCACTACTTGCTATTTTGATCTAGTTCACATGAATGTTTGGGTCCATACTCCAAACCTTCTCAGAATAGATGTTCCTATTTTCTCACAATTGTAGATGACTATAGTCGAACTAGTTGGACAATCTTTCTGCAAAATAAAGGGCAAGTTTACAGTGTTATTGAAACTTTCCTATTAATGATTCAAACTCAATTCAGTAATACTGTCAAAGTAGTTAGGATAGATAATGGCACTAAATTCACTAATTCTCAATGTCAAGCATTGTTTTCAAAGCTAGGCATCATTCATCAAAAAAAAATGTCCTTACACTCCTCAACAAAATGGAGTTGAAAGGAAACATAAGCATCTTTTGCAAATAGCTATATCACTTATGTTTCAATCTTCTTTGCCAAAGAAATTTTGGGCAGAGTATGTACTCACTACTACATATCTCATTAATAGAATTCCTTATGCACTTCTAAAATGGAAATCTCCTTTTGAAGTGCTTCATAATACAGTCCCATCTCTTGATCACCTTTAAACTTTTGGTTGTCTATGTTTTGCCTCTGACAACACTTATAAGTACAAGTTTTCCCCTAGGTCCATTAAGTCTATTTTTATAGGTTATCTGCAAAGACGGAAAGGCTACAAATTGTACAGTCTTAAAGCTCACAAGGTATTTGTGTCTAGGGATGTTATTTTTCATGAACTTGCATTTCCATATGCTACTTCTGCTACTGACATATTGCCTGCTCCATCTCTTACAGAATCCCAACCTCTTTTTAGTCCTTATCCTGAGTTTTCTATTAACTGTCATAATACCTCTAGTTCTCCTATTTCTATCATTTCTACACCTACAGACATACCTACTTCTACTTCTTCCCCAGGATCAGCCTTCCCCTGATACTTCCTCCTCTACTTCCATCTCTCTTGTACCTTTGAGGAAAAGTTTTAGAATTAGCAAGACACCTACTTGGCTGTAGGATTTTGTGATTCCTAATAAATTCTCTACTCTTGCTTCACAAGTTTCTGAGCCACATTCTGAACCTACTCCCATCTTCTCTCATGCTTATATGAACTTTGTAGCTAACATATCTTGTGTTCATGAGCCTTATTCATATAAGCAGGTAAAAAGAAAAATTGAGTGGGAAAATGCCACGCAACAGGAAATTCAAGCTCTAGAGTTGAATGATACTTGGGATCTCACTTCATTGCCCAAAGGTAAAAAAGTTCTTAGTTCTCTATGGGTTTATAAAGTCAAAAGATTACCTGATGGCACTGTGGAAAAATACAATGCTAGTGTGGTAGCAAAGAGATATACACAAGTTGAAGGTGAGGACTATTATGAGATTTTTTCTCCTGTAGTTAAAGTGGTGACTGTCAAAATTTTGATAGCTTTGACTACTTCTTACAATTGGCCTCTTCAATAAATGGATGTCAACAATGTAGTTCTGCATGGCTTTTTGGATGGAGAAGTCTATATGATGCCTCCTCCAGGTTATAGTAAAGCTAAGTCTGGTCAAGTTTGCAAGCTTAAGAAGTCACTTTATGGCCTTAAACAAGCTTCAAGATAGTGGAACTTTGAATTAACAGAAAGCCTTAAGGCCTATGGCATCAAATAATGTGAACATAATCATTGTCTCTTCACTTTGCAGCAATCTGAAGTACAGGTTCCTTCTGGTTTATGTGGATGATCTCCTTATCACTGGTTCTTCAGAAATGATTATTTAGGATGTAAAAAAAATTTTGTATGAGAAATTTACCATTAAGGATTTGGGTTCAGCAAAGTACTTTCTTAGGGTTGAGATTGCTCATTCTGACTCTGGCATTTATCTCAATCAGAGAAAATATGTTCAGGGCATTTTAACTGATTCTAGTTTGGTTTATTCAAAGGCAGCTCCTACATCTATGGTTCCTGGAGTTCTTCTAGAGGATAATGCCTCTCCTTTGTTTTCAAATCCTGAGCAATACAAAAGACTCATTGGTAGACTTCTTTATCTTGGCTTCACAAGGCCTGATTTGGCTAATGCCACTCAACAACTGAGTCAATATGTCACTGCACCCAAACAGATTCACTGGGAGGCTGCTTTGCATAGTCTCAAATTCTTGAAAGGATGTCCTTCAAAGGCATTATTCTACTCTTCTCAGCCTCTCACTCAACTTGTTTCTTATTGTGATGCTGACTAGGCTGCTTGTAAGAAAACTCGTAGGTCCCTCACTGGCTTCTGTGTATTTTTGGTACTTCCTTAGTCTCTTGGAAAACCAAGAAACAGGCCACTATTTCCAAATTCTCAGTTGAAGCAGAATACCGTAGTATGGCAGCTATTGTTTGTGAATTGTAGTGGATTACTTATATCTTAAGAGCTTTTCAAGCTTCCTATCCCTTTTTACTATGACAATCAAGCTGCATTGCACATTACTGCAAATCCTATATTCCATGAACGAACGAAGCACTTGGAAATTGACTACCACATAATTAGAAATCAGCATAAAGCTGGTTTGATTCAACCTCTCAGTTCCTCTCTTTGAGTTCCAAGCTTGGCTTGATTGAACTCCATCATGCCCAGCTTAAAGGGGGTATGCAGAATGTTGCCATACCCAGATCGCTCTATCCACATGACTATATAAGAACTTTGCAGACTCAGCTCAAACCAGTACTCACATCAACTACTGCTGTATAAACTAATCTCTTCTACAATCCAATCACTTGACAACACGTGTTCTCAGATGAGCTGTCATAATCTGTAAATAGTTATTTGTCATGACCTATAAATAGTTGTCATTTGTAATTATAATAGATAAGTGAGAAAAATCCACTTGCACGTGAATTAGTTGACTTTGGCGGGAAAATTAGTTATCTGATTTTCATATGCACGCTTCTTTCATTTTCTGTAGATGACACATGTCCTAGTTCTTCTTTGTCTATAAATAGAGCAGTAGGATTCCATTGTAAAGCTAAGTTAATAGAAATCAATTTAGAAAATCTTTCCCCAAATTCTCTAGAGAGTTCTTAGCTTTGCTCATTCTGTTCCATTTTTTCCTTATTTCTATGCTTGGAAACTCTGCTATTCAGTTGAATTGCTTGTCAATTTCATATTTCTATAAGTTAGAAGTTAGAAGGGATTGAAGTCAACTGGAAGGATTTGTTGTACATCATGCTCTTCCTTTGTATTCTTAAAATTTGATCTATCAATTGAAGTATTAGTTGTATTTTGATTCAGGGCTGCTGAAAGTAGACTCCTACCGGAGAGTAATAAACAATGTTTAAAAATTCAAACCAGCAATGAACCAGCAGACAAATAACTACAGTAATAAGCTTGTACACCTGGACCATTAGGCACACCATTAGGATTGGTACTGCACATCTTGGCCCACTCGTCAGCACGCAACACATTACGCCCTCACTTAGCGTGCTAGACAACACAATAGCATAGGCACAAACTACCCCCGCAACTCTTAGTTTAGCGAGCAGCAGAGGAATTAGCCATGGCACTTCCTAATACAACACCCCTCTCATCTAAGCAGCCATCTAAAAAGTGAACTAGCCCTATCAAGAAATGTCAATTTCCTCAAAAGTCTCCTTTAGCAACACCACTATAGTCAGACATGGTTCAGGGTGCATTGGATAAACCCCTGTCTTCTATGACACAGCGCTCTACCCCAGTGCCGAAATTGCTACCCCTCAAAAAAGCGCACACACACCCATTGTTGCTCGCAGATCCCGACTGACTCATAGCTATTTGACAGAATGCCCGCCCGACAATGCTTTACACCACCAGAATCACTACCTTTATCACGAAGGAGCTCAAAGGGTGTCCATAACCTATATGCAAGCATTACACAAAATTGACCGAAATATGATAACTATGGTGATTGGGAGACAGACAATGATGAGGACTTTAAGAATCAGATGAGGACGGCCGATATATACTGGGCCGAACAAAGGAGGATCTGCCAGAACGCTCTTATTTGGATCATCAACTTAGACGGCAGAACAAAGTATACTACAAAAAATTGCATAATTGTGAGCCACTTTTGGGCTAGATTTGATTTAATTTAATACTAGCAGTAAACATTCCCATTTTTACTTATAAAAAAATAAAAAAGCTTGTACACTCACTTTTATACACTGGTTTAGTAAATACCGCTGAGAATAAATAAGAGTGAGGATATTTTTGTACGTAATTATTGTTAAAATATTTATACAAAGTTGGAAGGGAAACTTCATCTGCAAGTTGAAGGGGATAAATTTTATCTCCAACGTATATATGGAAAGAACAGTGTAAATGACTTTAAGAGAGCCATATGTTTTGATATAGGAATTTCAAATCAGCCAGCTTATATTACCAGTCCATAGCTAAGCTCTCTGCAATTCATACATTAAGATTCACACCACAGTGGTTAATGATGTCCAAATTCCTGAAAGGGATAATTAGTTCACAAAAATCTGCTGAAGGGTTGGTAAAGCCGAGCCTGTCTAAGAGAGGGAAATCGTGATGAGGGCTTCAGGACTTTGTCCCGGGAGTAGGCTCCAATGATCAAGTTAATGATCTTTCAAAGCAGTAACCGTAAGCTTCAATAATTTAGAGAGAGAAAATCCCTTACCTTGTAGTCTCATCCATTCTTGTTGAGGAGAAGGCACCTTCCTGGAAGGTGGGTTTTCGTGGGGGCAAAGTTTGTCCCTTATTGGCTTGAGTATTTCTGTCCCCAATAGGAGGATTTTTTGTTGGGGAGAGGAGGGTGAGGGATTAAGTCCCTTCACACACTCTTAAACTGAATACCTTAAGGCAGGAGACATCGATAATCGATGAATTGAAAAAGGAAAAGAAACAGCTTGCAACTATTCAAGTTACAAAGACGATGAAGGCAGGAGTGGAAATAAAGAAGCTGGAGGAGAAACTCAAAGAACTTGAGACTAAAGAAGCTGCAGTCACATGTGTTTTCTGCCACTCCTTCTTGCCTGAGGCACAGGGTATAATTAGTTTAGATGCACAATGATTCTCTATCTTAGGGGCTAAATTCATTTATTCCACTTTGTTTGCATTGAGATAAGGCTTGACATTCTTTCCATCTCTTTCCTTCTTTTTTTCCTGCTTTACAAATAAAACGTCATTATGCCCCAACCGCTAAATTGGTTTTTACCTAAAAAAGAGCATGAACACTGTTATCAAAAGACAGGAAGGAAGTCCTTCTAAAATTACTGGTATGTACAATCAATACTGATGTGGCATCGGAAATAGAATGCGAATACTTGGCGAAAAGGGAGCGAAGTAACCGGCGTAAGGAAAAACGGTGGAGTTTCATGGATCCAATGGCCCAGGTTGATGGTAAATGGGCCTAGGAATAGGACTCATCGCTATGCCATGGCCTACCATCGTACTTCGGACAAATAACGTCGTTTGGGCCTTCAAAAGCCCGTTTTTGAAAAGTTTTGTTTTAGGTATAACTTTTGATTGGAGTGTCTGATTTAGTTGCCATTTTTTTCATTATTCTCATTTTCTTTAGGAGATCGATTCCATGTTGGATTCGAAGAACTTTTCTATTTTGGAAAATTTTCTTTTCGTCTTTGTCTTAGTTTCCATGCGCCTATTAGCTTATAAAAGGGTGTGTCATACCTTGTAGGGAGTAGTTTTTGATTAATAGAGATTCAGTATTATAATTTTAGATAGTCCTATTATGGGTTTTTGATTGTTAGATGCCTGTTTGACTGACAATTGTTCGTCAATTCAACAGTATTTCGGAAGGTTTTTCTTGTTTCTGCAAAATCTTTCTCATAGATAGCTTCCGCTACATCAAATACCAAGTTATGCTACGACTCTATGAGTTGTTTTAAGTTGCCATATTTGATCTTTTTTGCAGGATAGCAGCAAATAAAGTAGGGTACAGGTGTGGCAACACTGGAGGAAATTAAGCGGCAAAATCCATTAGGCTGCATGCCGGAAGCTGAGCAAACAAAAAAAGAGGGCAGCTGGGCTTTATAGTTATGGAATCTTTCAATTTGTCCCTGCTCGAACAAAAAATAACAAAATTAGTACAATAGCAAAACAAAAGTAAATTAAAAATGAAGAAGAGCATTAATTTCTAAAAAGCCAGTGTAACGAGGCTGAGTCGCGTATTTGCTTTTCTTAACTCACTGCGTAAGAATATGGTGCAATAGACCACTCATTATAGTTTAACAAAACTCTCTCTCTCTCTCTCTCTATATATATATATATAGGAGTAATATTTATCAGGATCATTATGAAATATTACTTATCAGGCATCCAATGGCATTTTGCCACGTAAGATATATGAGATTAGTATTTATTAAGTCTTCCCTTAATTAAGGAGCATGATTAACTTCATCCTTCTCTTATTTCCATATATATAAATATAATTATACGGAATATTCCTTTATCTTGTATTGTATTATAATTTTATTAAAAAATTATATCAAAAAATTAAAATAACTATACCCTACACACAAATAAGTGAACCCTTCGTCGTGATATTTAATTTGTTAAAGATGAATATCAATGAAAAAAATTATCAAAATTTTTTAAAATAACTATATCCTATATAAAAATGAGTGAAACCTTAATCAGAAGATTTATTTTTTTTAAATTGAATATCAGTGAAAAAATATTTATTTCTAAACAATTAAAATAACTATACTCTACACACAAATAAGTGAACCCTTAGTCATAAAATTTAATTTGTTAAAAATGATATAATGCAAAAAATTAAATAAATATACCCTACACATAAAAAGGAAAATTAATTTCGTGAAAAAGGAATAAAAAGGAATATATATATATATAAAATATATAAGAGCATGATGAAGTTAATCATGCTCTTTAATTAAGGGAAGACTTAATAAATACTAATCTCATATATCTTACGTGGGAAAATGACATTGGATGCCTGATAAGTTATATTTCAGGATGATCTTGATAAATATTAAACTCTATATATATATATATATATATATATGAGTTTTGATTCCTAGCCTTTTCCTATTTCTCTACGACTTCCCATGGCTCCTCCAGCCATGGAGGGTGGCTGGCCACCGCCAGCTGCCCTCAATTACGTAGAGGCAGTTGCCTCCAAACATAGGCTACCACCGATTTCCGTTCCAATCGACTGCCCACTTTAAAAAGTTACTAAACATTGCGGGAAACTTACACTGATATTCTCGAATGAAGAAACGGATCTACTTGAAGCGCTTCTCAATAGAGCTCTCATTGGAAAATTCTCACGGGAGCGCACAACTAGAGCTCAACTTCGTACGGATTTTTTAACCGCTAGTTTTATTGGAGGATATCACATCGGTCTGATTGACTCCCGACAGGTTCTCATCAAATTTGAAGAGGATGAAGATTACAACCGTTGCTTTCTCAAAGCAGTTTGGAATTTTGGATCGTATGCATTACGAATCGTCAAGTGGACGCCATCTTTTGATCCCCAAGCGAAATCCTCAATTGTTGCAGTTTAGGTGTCTTTGCCAAGATTACATTTTCATCTCTATAACGAATGATTTCTTCTCTCCATAGGAAGCATGTTCGGACGAGCATTGAAAGCAATTTTGCCTCTGCCCGACTTTCACGGCTATCTGTGGCAAGAATTTGCACCGAAATTGATCTTTGCACCCTCTTCCTGACACAATTTACCTAGAGACGAGGTAAGGAATTTATTCAAAAACTGGAGTTTGAAAAGCTCCCCCTTTATTGTGCAAAATGTTTGAAGGTAGGTCATTTTGTGATGTCATGTTGGAAAGATAATCCACCACCAGCCAAACATCAATGAAGGAAGAAGCCCTACGAAAATCGGCAGCCGTCTCCCATACCTCTTGATAAGGGGAAGACCAAGCTTACCGGACATGATAATGCCCCAAGAATCTCACCCTGATCTGTGCCAGAAATCGAGCCCCAATCTTTGCCTCAAATCACTCCTCAAATCGCCTCCAAATCCCTCCCCAAATCCCGCCCCAAATCACTTCCCAAATCACTCCCCAAATCGCTCCCCAAATCACTCACCCAATCACGCCCCAAATCTCTCCCCAAATATCTCCCCAAATCCCCACGGTCACGCCTACACTGCCATCCCTCATTGCCCAAGAATCTGCTGATACTCGACGAAATGCCACGAGGGCGTTACAGTCACTGATACTGCAACCAAACAAGAAAGTGATAGAGAAGACAGTGATATTGAGGAGGTGTTCTTCGAGTTACCACCAATTTGCCTAGGTTCAATACCAATACCCAGTGCCTCTGATGATGGCCAAATTGCTACAGCACCAGCGCACGAGCTAGCTCTATGCACACAGCTTGGTGTGCCCACATCCCTGCGCTGCGCGCAACCAATAATTGCTTCACCCACCGGCCTCTCGAATAATAATAATGCACTGATCAGAACTCCACCTCCTTCAATCCCATCTCCAAAAATAATCCAAGCCGCGATGAAACGCGTTGCAGAAGAAATTACTAAAATACCTACCACACCTATATGGTTCGATGTGGTCTAAGGAGCACTTGAAGTGACTCAATATAATTATTCAAAAGCCCACAAGTCCCTCCCAGTATCTAAATTGAAGCCGATACAGATGATTTTCACTCTCGTTGAAGTACATAGGATGCCTACAGATACTCGGTTCATCAATCGCATGCCGACGAAGCCATACATTCCAACTACAACATCTGTGCCGCACTCACCAAATAACCTTAGTGACAACAACCAAGATGATGAAGGGGAGGCAGCTTATGGCCTCTGGAAAACTGATGACAAAGACGACTTTGAGGACGAAGCATAGAACTACATTATAGGGCCTAAAAAGCACGAGCCAGCGAACACTTAGTTCGAGCATTGAGGAAGCAGGCTAAAGTAGATTGTAGAAAACTATACAAAATAGACCACAAAATGTACACCATTGGGTTTGATTTTCTTTTGATTTATCTTTTCCTACAATCAATAAAATGGGTAACTAACCAAGCTTAAAAAAAAAAAAATGACAACTCATTATTATGGTTGTCACCCTCAAGATTCAACAGCTAAGCCACACTTGTTATACCTCTCTCGTTAGCCTGCACACCCTGTCATTTTAGTAAGAACAATTCGAGTATATGTTTCTAATTCATGTATATAATCAATTCAGGCTTGAAAAGGTACAAAATAACCTAAAACATCAAAACTGCCATGATGCCAGAAATAGCAGCTTATTAGATAGAAAATCAAACCAGTGAAGGAACACAAAAGCTTCTATGTCCTCAAAACTGCCTTTGTAGGTAGAAATTAAACAATACCAAACCCAAATACCATCTGATAAAGACTTGAAGTATATAATATTTAACTACCGAATAAAAACACAAACTGAAAATATTCAAAGAGTGAACAGTCTCCAAGAAACCACCCACATGCGGTTATCAGTAGATAGAACGCAGTCCAAGAACTCCTCCAAAAATCTGTTTCTTTTTCTACAGATCTTGCCCAAATCCTCTCACAATGCGCTATTATGTCTTTTCTTTCCCTTCTATAACATTCCTGCAGTAAAACACTCTTTAGCATAAATGAAGTCAAATACTAGCTCAACTTACCTTGCAAAAATAATTACGAAAGCGAATTTATCAATTCTATACAACAGTTGTAGCTACCTTTTTAATTCACCACACCAATATGAATAAAAATCAGTAATCTTAATCCCCTATTTTGGCTACACAATTGTAGCAAATTTACACTTGTGCCACTAAATGAATACTTGTTACATGAGAAGATGCATGGAACAAAAGGTATAAATTTAACCATAAAAGTACACTTTATCTAATCCTAATTAATTAGTCTGGTAGGGTCCCAATGCATGTAGATATAAGGAGCGTATGAAATTATTTTTCAAATGATCGAAACAATTTGAAATATCAATTAAAAAAGACTAGTAAAGAGATGCAATAGTCACATTTAACCTAGGAATTAATGTTCAAAAAGACATGATCTTTTTCCAAATAATGACCCAAAAGAGGAAAAATAATTTATTTGGAAATTTTTTTCACTCTCTGAATTAAACGGATGCGATCAAAACCTCTCCAGCCCTAGCTTTATACCAACAACATGGAGGTCGGCCTGCAGGCCTTTGTAGCACCGGTGACCAAACACTGGTTACCGTCGCCACCACCTCCCATTTCCCTACCCCTCAAAAAACCCACAAACCATCTTGGGGATCTGGCCCTTGTGTTCACGGATGAAGAGATGGATCTGCTTGAAGCCCCTCTCCAACGAGCTCTAATAGGAAAATTCTCTCGGCGAAGGACGACGATGGAGAAGCTGTGGCAGGATTTTGAAACTGTTGGGTTTATTGGCTCCTATCACATAGTCTTGATTGATAGAAAACAAGTACTCATGCATTTCAAGCTTGATAAAGATTACAGTAGATGCTTCTTCCACGCTGTTTGGGATTTTGGGGCATAATCCCTACACATAACAAAGTGGACACAGGATTTCGATCCTCAAGCAGAATCATCAATTGTTCCAGTATAGGTCTCTTTGTCACGACTATCTTTTCAGTTGTATAATGAATGGTCCCTGCTATCCATTGGGAATATGTTTGGGCAAACCTTGAAGGTTGATTTTACGTCAGCAATGTTATCCCTGCCAACGGTGGCTCGGATCTGTACGAAAATAGATCTCTTGAAGCCACTCCCAAATCGGGTGTGGTTGGAGAAGAGAGGGCAAGGCCTACCAAAATATTGTGTGAGATGTAGAATGGTTAGTCACTCGAAAGACGGCTATCGTAATGGGAAGGCACATCCGGCTAGAGATGGCCACGGTTTTGGTTCGAACCAGAACTGACCCGGAACCGGACCTCCGGTTTTGGAACCAAAACCAGAACCGTGGTCCCCGATTCTGGAACCAGACTCGCCTCTAGCGATTAAGGTTCAGGTTTCTCTTGTCTGAGAACCGGGAACCTGAGGGTCAGAACCGCCGGTTCCAACCCTTCGGTTCTAATGTGAGAACCATAAAAATAATCATTTTTCCATTTTTCTTGCACAGATTCGAACACGCGACCCTTTGCTAGAATTGAAAGGCTTTAAGCAAAATTTATTAACCACTTCAACTATTTGCTTTTTTTGAACTTCTAATTATATTATATGTTTAACATATAATATATATATAAATCAGTTAATTATTTAAATGTATGTACTGTTGCTAGAGATTTTATTTTATTTTTGTAATTTTAATTATTTATAAATAATTGAGTTATTAATTGATTTAAAATAAAATAACATTTATAAGTTAAAAATTTTAAATAAACAAAAAAATTTGTTAAATAAACATAAAAGATTGGAATTGGAACAAGAACCGTGACAGACTGGAACTGGAACCGTGACAGAATTGGAATTGGAACTAAAATCGGCGATTCTGGAACCAACACAGAACAGTCCCCCCAGGGTTCTGGTTTTGGTTCCACTGATTCATGAACCGTAACAAGTGGTTCCAGAACCGTGGCCATCCCTACCTCTGCCGCACAAAATATGGCAAGAAAAAAAAAAAAAAGAAGAAGGAACTTTTGGTGCTGAAGGAACCCCTCAATCTACACAGGATTGAGTTTTAAATAATGCTTTGGTTCGGTTTGACAAAATGCCACAACCAGCAAATCAAATTGAACAACCCTTATGTGTTGCAAATTCTAATGGTGTCCGAGAGAATTCCCCACAGACCCAGTGGCTAGAATGAGGGGAAATCATTAGGGCATATCCACATCTAAGCTCGCAGCCTATCGTGCCCGCACAATCACCCACTGTGCAGCCCTCGGCTCCGAGCAGACAGTTTAGTGTGGCCCCTCTCTGTGCCCAATGCCCAACCCTGCGCTCAGCTGCCTACGCCCAGCAGCCTATGCCAAGCGCTACTCCCTGCGTGCCCCAAGGAACCCTCCTCACCCTCCAGTCCTTCTTGGCTTAGAAGATGCCAACCGATCAAAAATTTTCCCTAGAGGTGGTCCAGTCACCAGATTCAGATAGTGACACTGAGGTCATTTATGTAGAAACATTCTGAGTCCATAACCTTTGCTCGATTTGCCTCCAAATAAAACTCCTTCAACTTTATCTCCAGAAGCACTCGAACCTAAACAAAATGCCCAAGCCACAGACTCCAAAGTCCTCTGCCAAAATCAAGCTTAGAACTTGGCCCAGCTGCTCAAGTATCTACCACGCCTTTTTGGTCCGATATTGTACAAGGGCCACTTCAGTCGACGCATCGCATTTCTAAAAAAGAACACAAGTCCCTGCTTTTTCCCAAAGTAAAGCTTTGGAAACAATTTTCACTCCAATTCAAGCACATACTCTACCTACAGACACTGAGCTCATCGCTCGTATGCCTACTAAGCCATGCATTCCTATTACATGGCTAGTATTCTACTCACCAGAGGTCCATAGTGATGGCAACCGGCCACGATGATGAGGGGAGGTGTGATTATGGCCCCTGGGAAACGGATGACGAGGGTGAAGATGAAGATGTAGTAGAGCCATATGTTTCAAGTTCCAGGAAGACGGAGTCTTACATTGATTATCACCTTGGATGTATAACCCAAAGTAAACTATCGTAAATTCAACAACCGGGGAACAAAATGTGAACCTTGAGCTTCAATCTTATTTGTTTTTAATTTTTAATTTTTTGCAATTAATAAAATGGGTAACCAATCCTATTTAATTAAAAAATAATAATAATAAGAATGACCCAAAAGAGAACAAAAGTAAATCAGTACATACGTAGTAAATACAAACACAAATACTAAATTCATAATGCAACAGAAGACAAACATGCAAATCTGCAATGGCTAGATTGCCATGTATTCAATGATCTTAAAACTTGAATTTCCATACATCTACTATTGTTCCTCAATGTGTTTCACCATATTTAATACATTGCCATAGCAAGACTTGATTTCAATCATTTCACCTTTTTTCGGGTAGTGCATGAAGGCATCTTTTCCAAATTGCTAACATAAGATAATACCAACTTCTGAAAACAGCCCAATTGATCATCCTCACAACATGTCCATTTTCTGAGCTCAAGGAAATACAACCTCAAGAATCTAAGGTTCCAGAATTCCCCTTCTTTCATTTCCAATGCTGACTCTTCGAAACTTACACTGCTGAATTTCAGGACTTCAAGGGTTGGCAATTCACCAATGATTGAAGTATTCCTCAAAGACAAATATAAGTATGGCAATTGCAATGTTTTCAGAGTTTTTGGAAAACTAATCTCAGGTATAGTGGAACGGAATCCATAGCATGACATATGGAGTGATTCCAATTGACTCAGACAGTCCAGACTACAATATTGATGAGATTTTTTGTATCTTCGGCCTCATCAGATCTAAGAAGAAGGCATTTCAACCTACGGATGTTTGGAAACTTTTTGAATACCTTTTCCATGCTAGCCAAAGAATACCCGCACCAGAAAAACTATCCAACTCATATAAAATAGATGAGTTATCAAGATTTTCAATGGGCAAAATGGAACCACCAGAAACATACCTAGTATTACTCCATATGTAAAGATACTGTGGTTTTTGTAGATTCCATAGACTATCTAGCAGTGGAAGTACCTTCGCTGTATCCAGAATTAGAGTTTCCAAATTTCAGAGCTAAGCTATTGATGCTGGGATATGCTCTATGTGGCCTCGAATTGCCAAGAAGGCCAAGTGAATAAGCAGTTCTATTCCAATGGAAATCTAGTCTTTAAATGAATTTGCTACAAATCTAACACTTTTAGACGCTTAAAGATCTGAGTCTCGAATGAGATATTTACCAATGCATCTTTTCCTGCAAGGCAGTTGAAAAGTAGAGAATGTGCACCAGGACAAAACAACTTTGCTGCTTGAAATGCTCTGCCTCAGAGTAAATGCATAACCTCTTTGAATTGCTCGGCTTATCAAATGCTAAAAGCTCATCTTGCCCTTTTAGGAAATGGAGAAAGTGTTCGTCTTTGGCTTTCTGTCGATAAAAATCATGAAGCAAGTCATGAATGCGACATGTTTTCACTCTGCCATTTGATTTTTGTTTGCCAACCATGATTAGACTTCTACCAATTAAGTCATACAAGTAATCTTCAGCCAATTGAACAAGTCTTTTCATCTTAGTTTTCTTTTCATCTTAGTTTTCTGAACAAATCCTTCAGCAATCCATAAATGAAACAACCTTTTGACTGATACCTTATGATCTTCTGGATATGCCCCAAAGTAGAGGAGGCATGACCATAAATCATTTGGTAAATGGTTGTAACTCATCTCCAATGTGTCCTTGCAGCGTTTTGTAACAGATCCAATGCCCGAGCTTAAATCATCCAAAATTTCCGCCCAACCCTCTAGCTCTATATTTCCAAGAAGTCCAGTAACAATGACTATTGTCAGAGGTAATCCTTTACAAATTTCAGCAATTCGCATCCTAATATCATGTGATTCGGGAGGCCAACCATTTTGAGGGAATAACTTCTTCTCCAGTAACTCAAGACGCTCTTCTGTTTCAAGTTGTCGAAGAATATGAGGATCTTGATCGAGCATTTCATGAGGAGCAATATTCTAATGGCGACTTGTCAAAATAATTCTACTTCCATTATCATCATCAGGAAATAAAAGACCACCCATGGTCATATTATTCCATCCTTCAATGTCCCATATGTCATCCAAAAAGATGAGATATCTTCTTCCTTTCAAATTGCGCCTTAACTTATCAGCCAAATCTTCTTCAGTCTTATTATCAAAAGCCCAGTTAGGATAAATATGATTTAAAAGGTCCAGTAACACTTTCCTTTTGTTCAATGTCTCCGAAAAAGTACACCATGCACGAACTGAAAAATGGTGCATAATAGAAGGATCATTAAAACCAGAACCTACAACTTCATTTTGGTGACCCTCTTTTGAGCCGATCCACAATTGATCTTGCCTCATTATCAAAACCTACAACTTCATTTTTTATTGTAGGAGTTCTTTGTGATGGCATCTGATTGTAAGAGCTAGTTGCTTCCTTGACTTCCTGTCTCTTGGCATCAAAAGTCTTCAACACCTCTTCCTTTATTTGCATAATTAATGTCTTTTATGATGGAATCGTATGATGTTGAAAAAGAAACCAGAAGGTCAACATCCACTATGTGTCAATGAGGGTCTCTATTTTGTTAGACACTGCTAAGACACGATCCCAAAGAGCTTGAAGTTCCTCCTGTTCATTGCGCAATTCCACAATTTCCGCCATGAAAGATCTTAAGAAAACAAGTTCTTCTTGGAAATTTGCAACATAAATCTTGGCAATTGGTTCAACTTTGGAAGTTGTCAATGCCATCAGTTTTTCTAATAAAAGATATAGAAAACCTAACTCATTAGTCCTTGGGAGATCGAATATTGGTATTTGTGGATCCTGTTCGCCAGTTTCTGCCAGAATATTCTTGATTGCTCGTAAAGCCCAGGGTCAGCCTCTTGATTTGTTTAATAAATTAAGCAAATTAAGACTCCAGCATCACATAACACAGCTCCAATGTCTTCTTTAATTTTCAAATCGAACTATTTTGGCTACTACTTGAGAATGTTTCTCAAGGATCTTAGTCCTCCATATAGCAGTTGTAATTGGTCCTTCATAAAACTACACAAGTATCAAGTCGTAGGATCTCCCAAAGATTAGATATAAGAGAATTAAGGAAATTCTCCATTGCAACAGTGGCCTCATCATCCATGTTTTGAGTTGAAGAATGTAATCTTCTTAGCAACTTTGAATTGCATAGGACTTGAGTGTAAGTCTGATGCACCTGAGGATCAATAGGTTTAATCTTTTGCACTTGTTAAAATCTTCAACTGCACTTCCCTGCGCCTTCTTCATCAAACTCATCAAACTTCTCAACATTAAAAGTAAAAATGAGGTGTGCAGCTTCGAGAGCAACAATTTCAGAGTGAGCTAACAAATCTCTTTGGGTTCAACACTTCTCTGTGTGGTAAAGCAGATGAGACATTTAATGAATACCAATTGCTCTATCAAGGCTTCCGTTGCTTCTCCAAAATGTTCCCATGTGAATTTGTGAAAATACATTAGATTCTCCAGAATAGAGCTAATGAATTCCAAGACTTCATATGTCATAAGAGAACTTGATTTTTTGGCGTGATCCAATAGAGTAACATACCATTTATGTACTATTTCCTCCAAATATTGAAAGTCATTTAGGATCCTCATAGCTCTTGACCCACCACCATGTGGATCATTATCAAAGCGTCAAACGTGAGCTTCCACTGCATACACGCGAATAATTTTTTTAATCCTTACCAAAAAGAATCCCAGACTTGTGCCGTTTGGTGACTTTCTGGCACAAAGAACAAATGTTTTGAGATTTGTTAACCAATATCTGAGTTTTTTTGTCATTGTTTGCTTGTATGTGAATGATCTGATATTCACTGGAAACAATGAAAAGATGATGTCAGACTTCAGGGAGGCAATGATCAGACAGTTTGAGATGACTGATTTAGGGCTTATGTTATATTTCTTGGAATTGAAGTTTCTCAGACTGATCGTGGAATCTTTATTTCTCAAAGAAAATATGCTGGTGATATTTTGAAGAAGTTCAAGATGAATGGTGCTAATTCGATCATGACTCCAGCTGAAGAAAGGTTGAGGTTGACAAAGGAAGGCACTGGAAATTCTATGGATCCAACATACTTTAAGAGTATGGTTGGTAGTTTGAGATACTTGACTTCTACAAGACCGGATATAAATTTCAGTGTTGGATTGATAAACAGATTCATGGAGAATCCCTGTCAGTCGCATTTGCAGCCTTCAAAGAGAATCTTGAGGTACATTAAGGGTACTTAAGGAGATGGTATTCTGTATCCAAAAGGTGAACCAGTAAAGCTTCTGGGGTATACTGATAGTGATTGGGCTGGAGATACAGTAGAAAGGAAAAGCACTTCGGGGTGTGCTTTCTTTATTGGTTTTGGTGTGTTTTCTTAGAGTTTAAAGAAACAACCAGTAATAGCATTGTCTACTGCTGAGGTTGAATATATTGCAGCTTCTAATTGTGCTACTCAAATGATTTGGTTAAGAAGGATGCTGGGTTTCCTTCAACATAAAAAGAATGGTCCGACAACGGTGTTGTGTGATAGCAAGTCGGCAATTGAGTTAACAAAGCATCCAGTCTTTCATGGTCACAGTAAGCATATTGATATCCAGTATCACTTCATTCATGATTTGGTTAATGAGAAGGAGATTGTTGTTGATTACTGCAAGACTGAAGATCAAGTGGCGGACATTTTCACCAAGGCATTGAAGTTCGAGATCTTTGCAAAGTTGAAGAAGATGCTCGGTATGGCTAACGGCGCGAACTTAGTTTAAGGGAGGCTATATAGAATAATTAAACTAAATTTATATTAATTTCTATTTCCTATTCGTTTGTTTCCTGTTTGGTTTCGTATTTGTTTTAGGAAACTTAATTGTTTTAGAAAATAGTTGCAATCTGAATCAATGTAGGATTCAAGGCTAGTTTAGCCTATAAGTACATGCCTTGGGTTGCCATTGTAAACACAGAGAAATTACAAAGATTAATTAAAGCCTTGCTGCTGTTTCGGTTTCGACATTGAAGTCGTTGCATTGCTTAGGCACAAAGTCTTTTCTTATCTACTTATTAGTTTCCTCATGGTTTGTGCAATTAATTAGATCAATATTATTTGTGTTAATTGGGTGGCCGACAATCAAAACTAAATCAATTTGATTTAGTTCGTGTGTTCGGTTTTTCTTCTCCTCAGCATTGTTCATTCCGTTCATCCGTCGATTGTAGCTTCCGCGTTTAATCTTGTGGGTTTGTTTTATTTTGGATCCTACAGTTTTGAACCTAGGATAATCAAAATAACCATCCCTTCAGCCAATTCAAATCATCTAAGAAACTATGAATCCAAGATGTAGAGTCCATTTTGTTCTTTGGGAATCTTATGGGATCGGAATGACTGAGGAATCCCAAGAACAAGGATACAGAAAAGAAAACCAGAAGGATATAAGAAAATGGGCTACTGTCCAGGTTAGTGATGAAGGTAAGCAAACAGAGCTGAATGAGTTAAAGTACACAAGATCTGAATGGCAAAGGAATCAAAAGAAAAAGAAGATTGAACCGAAAATCAACAGAAAAACACATGATCTGAAGGCATCCAAATGGCAAAAGAATAAGAAGATTGATTGAAACGAAAACCAAAAGGGTGCAAGAAATGAACTGATAGCCAGGTTACTAATGAAGGTGAGAAAATGGAGATGAACGAGCTAAACTGCACATCATCTGAATGGCAAAAGGAATCAAAAGAAGAAGAAGATTGCTTGAATAGAAACCCAAACGGTGTAAAAAATGGGGGTAATGGTCGGGTTAATGATAAAAGTAAGCAAACTGAAATGAAGCCGCCCACAACAACGGCCGATTCTTGGTAAAGGAGACTTGAGGAAATAAAATTTACTAGTAAAGAAAGACCCAACAATTGCAAGAATAAAGAAAGACTCTCCAATCATGGCACGTTAGTCATCATGGCTGCCGATGCAGACTGCAGACTTTTTGCATTAATTAAACAAATAATTGAGTAGGAAAAAATAATGCCAACGTGAAGTCTTGGAGTAGGCAATTCAAGGAAACGAAGAAAAAAAAAACTAACCAGACTTTTCAGAGTAAAGAAACAAAATTAGTAGTAATATTTAAATGCCTACTTGCAGTTTCGAACCACGCAATGCGAGAAAAAGAGGAAAAATCGCAACCATCACAAATTTGTCTTTTCTTCATCCATTTTAAAGACAAAATTTGTCCCATCTGTGATCTGTGATGCTCCCGCCCCGACCTCATATCCCAAGAGCTATCTTGCAAAGGAGTCCGGGTCAGTTCAGGGGATAACGTCATTCAGTACTTTCGCCCAACAAGTCTATATAGGACAATAATTAATAACTCTCTAATAATTATTATTATATAAGAAAAGTCAATGTGCGGAAGTACAAAACAAATCTTCTCATTTCATCACTCTAGTCGAGGTCTAATACAAGTCTAAATATTCGAATCTCTTCTATCGGCCTCACTACTAATAGTGTCGAGCCAAGCAGACATTCATACTCAATTACCTGAAAAAGATATAATACGAAAGGGTGAATTTCACAAGGTCAGTGAGAGACCTCGATTTTTATAGAAAATTCCCACCGTGATACTTTGAAAAACGGTCTCAATATCAAAACGACCATATAAATATGGCCTTACAGTTTATGCATCAATATTCATATTATTCATAGCATATCTATAAATCATGCGTCAATGCGAAAGCAGTCAATCAATTAGGCATTTCTATAATCACATAGCAGAGATAGACATGGCAACATATTACCATGGAATTCTATCAACCATATACAACAATCAATTTGGCATTTTAGCCCTTAGGTTTCGATCAATTTGATTTCTATATAGCTTTTTCATATAAAGCTAAGGCGATCGATAATCAATTCTAGACAATCTAGACGATAAATGATTTTAGGTAGTGATAAAGCCCATCGTTTGGCTACCCAAATGCACAAAAATAGTGCTTAAACCTGTAAGAAATATACTACACATAGCATAGTAAAACATGGTTGATCCCCAAGGAACAATTGATAAAAAAATTCTCATTCCTATCAATTTCGCAAACAAGTTGATTAGCAATCACCTTTTGTGTCTCAGAGAGACCTTTTAAAATATCACTTTATGAATTAAAAACTCAACTCAATTTAACATATGTAATTATTAATTAAGAAACATTTCAACATCATGTAAATCGCATTAACCTCATGCATATAATCATAAACATCTCAAGGAACCCCCCCCCTCCTCCTTAGCATGTTGGCAGTCACCGTGGGCTCCCTACAACATGACTATTGCTCTAGCTAATCTAATTATAGACTTTTGAGCGCTCCTCCTCACCTTGAAATCAACATCTGACTTTATCTCTTGAATTTGATCAAAATCTGAATTTCAAACAAAGGATGAAATCCTATCCTTATCAACATTACTGCTCACTAAATATTCTCCTCTATCTTTCCAGCGATCACTTCAGATTTGAGATAAATCTCCAATTTACTGCTGCTGGGACTTTTCCTTCTGATTGACTATGGTAACAACCAAAATGGATCCTTGCTTTTCACCTCTTTTAGCTCCTTCTTCTTCTTCTCGAATCAGTCCCTAAACACCTGCCCTTGGCTTTATAAAATAGAAAATATACCCGTGAAAGCACCCAAGAGACTATAAAATAAAACAACTAAAAGACACTCATCAGGTAGTGATATGTGTCCTTTAGCTATTGGATTTTAGAGCTTATTTGTGGCAAATCTCACGGGTATGTGCTAGTTTTTATGAGAAAAATACAGGTTTGGAAGAAAGAATGAATGGGGGAGCAAAGCTACAAAAAGAGAGAAAAGTATGAGCCATTTGCCCAAAGAAGCAATGAATGAGGCAGAAGGGTGAATGGAGGCATTAAACCGTGTGCGTGCATGCAGATGGAACGAGTGGGCTGAAGATAAAAGTAACTTATGTTGTTGGACAGCCCAGCCTAGTCCAAGAGAAGGAATCCAATATGGATTAAAAGGCCAAGAGAGAGATTAGGTAATTGCCTACTTGATCAACCGATGAAAGAAGGCAACATGAATGGAATTTGGATTCCTATTTTGTCAACATTCATCACATGCAAGCAAGGAGCTGGTTCTTATTACATTAATTCCATCTTGGTTTTGGATATTGTTTTTAGTAGTTTCCCACAAGGAAAATGGTTTCAGCAGGTTCCTATTTGGATTAGTATCTTATTTTCTACTCTTCATTCTACACCTATTTAAAGAGATGGAATTGAGAGGAGAAAGATACGTTTTTCAAAGCAATATTTAGCCATATTTTTGTAGTTAGTTCAGAGAAAGAAATAGCTTCAGTTCTATTTAGCGATTTGAGGATTTCTGTCCAGACGAGGTTCCGTTAGCCCTAACGGAAAGTAGCTTTCTCGGTGGATATTTTTCAGATCTTAATTCCAGTATTTATTTCTTCTTTCTTCTATTCTTTTTAGTTATTTACAGCATGAATCGTAATATAATTATTTGCATAGTTAGCTTGAACATGAGTAGCTAAATTCTATATTCCAGCATAATTTAATAGCAATTAATCCGGGCATGTTATGAAATCGAATTGTGCTTAATGAAATTGCATGTGTTCCTTCACTAGTATAGAATTGAACAAAGGAGGCGCCCCCTTACAAACATCCAAAGGGGCCGGCAAAGCCTTTGGAGGTGGGTGCGTGTTGGTTATCTATTACATGCACCCACCTCCAAGGCTTTTTGGAGGTTGCACCCGCCTCTAACAGATATCTATTGGAGGCGAGTGCAACCTCCAAAGCTTTGCACCCACCTCCAATATCATGTTTATTGGAGGCGGATGCATTTTTGCAAATTTTAATCCTTAGTGTTTCGAAAATTCTCTTTATTTTGTACTGTTGAAAGTTAAAAATAAATTTGAAAATAATTCACTAGGATAATTTGGAAAGTTGAAAATAATTTTTAAAAAAGCCGATAAATTGCTAGATAATAAAAACCACAAGTTTTAGAAGAAAATATATCAATATATACTTTTGATTTTAACTTTATACACATGATTATATGTAGCCTAGTGGTAAATTTAATGTGCAAAAGTCAAGTGATTCTGCAGGCGCGAGTTCAATTTCTACTAAAGCCATAAATTAAAGAAAGAAAAATTAAATTTTGTACTGGGGAATATTGGAGGCTGGTGTAACGAGAACCCGCCTCCAATAATGATCTATTGGAGGGGTTATTGGAGGCGGGTGCAAGTAAATAACTATTATTGGAGGCGGGTCCAATAACATGCACCCGCCTACAATAACCATTAATCATAATGGCTATTGGAGGAGGGTGCAACACCCGCCTTTAATAATAGATATTGGAGGCGGGTGTGGGAAACTCCTTCTGGAGGTGCTCGCATTGGAGGCGGATGCACACACCGGGCACCCGCTTCCTCTACTCCTATGCACCCGCCTCACCTTTCTCTTTCTCTAATAGTGCTTCTTATTCTCTGTATAACTTTTATTACTGATAGTTAGTTGAGATTGATCATCTTAATTAAATTATGTAGTGCCAATTAATTCCCAGTTAAATAACACAATATTTATTGGGCAAGATTAATTAGTGGTAAATTTTCCTTCAGGTAATAGAGAATAAGGGGATAATATTTCTTAGATGTTGATTCAATAAGGTTATTAAAATCAGGTTTTCCTAAATCTTAAGGATGTTAACATGGTTAATAGGTGTCGCGGCCGTACGGCCTATTCTATGTTAATTAAAGAAACAATTATATCTGTGCAGATTCACGATAATCGTCAATAAAGTAAGGGAGAATTGGGTTATGTCTGTATAGATTCACGGTAATCTATATTTGATTGATGACATGTTATTTAACATATTATTGAGTTCATGATTAACATGCACGTGATTAATGTGATTTACATATTGCTAGAATACTTTATTACATTGATTAAACTCTCTTTATAATTTAAGTTTGTCATCTTAGTTTGCATAAACATCCTACAAAGTTTCTTTGAACGAAACAGATGTGGTTGCCAACAAAAATAGTTTGGATTTAATAGGTTTTGTGATTTTAAGCATTCTGTTCCCTGTGGGATCGATCATGTTATCATTGTGCTACTTTTAGCTATTTGTTGTAGGTTTATACAGTACTTTTATTGTATTTGATAGCACGAATGACGGTCCTATCAGGTAGTTTGCAAACACCTCAATACCCAAGCGGCAACCGTACTAGCAGTGGCCGGAGTGCTCAGCGGCAAGGAGTTTTGGATCCCTCGTTGTATACATGCAACCCTTGGTTTCCCCTTTAGTGATGTGTCGGCTAACTATAACCCAACTTCACCTCCGTGCGGCAACACCCACGTGGTGATTTACAATCTATCAATTAAGACTAGATGTGCACAGTCTTTTATCTGGTTCAAAGATGTCATACATTTTCTCTTATCATGCAAACATGGCATCTCTAGCATGCTTTTCATGAATCCTAAACATTTCAATATGCATCCAATAACCTACTCATGGCATAGGTATTAGGCATCTTCTATTACATCTAGAGGTACATCATGCTTCTCTATAGTGCTCAATCAATCATTCTTTCAATTGATAACAATTCATGTGATCAATAATCAATCAATAGGACATACATGCCTGTCGTCATGTTGAGAAAGGAAGCAATTCAAGGCATATATCTCACGTATAGATCAAATCAAGCAATCAATCATGGCATACATTTCATATGAGCAATTCAATTGTATTTACATGCAAGTGATGCATGGGCAATCTCTTATTTTAATCGAGCAATCAAGGTTATAGTTACACACATACTATATATAGTTTGATTAAACCTTTACGAAATAATCGAGTAAATCCCTCATCTTCATTCAAGCGAGGTCAAAAATCCAGCTAGTGCAAGCGAGTCAATCATTGTCAATCTCAGTCAAGCACGACAAGGTTCCTAAGTAATTAACCTGCGAGTTATGTACTGGGGCTAATTAAGGTATGTCCTAAGATAAGCCTACTCGTGCAAGGGCAAGTTTTCCAAATAGGCTTCAAGTTTCGGAAAGGTTCAATGTCGAGAGGCTATCGAACGCAATGTCGAGATAAGGTTAGACACTGAAGAGGACATCAAATAAATTAGATAGCTTTTGGCATCAAAAGGTTGTCGATCAAGTTTCTAGAGGTCCCTAATTTCTGAAAGTAGAAACGAACTAAGGTAGATTACTTTTGACACCTTAAGGCGGTCAAAAAGGTTTCAGAACGATCTCGGGTCTTATGGTCTTTTTGCAAAATCATTTATTTAAATCCAAATATTTTAACATCAAACTCAGGTACACTTGTAAACTTCAAAACATGATGTGTTTAGGGCTTTAAAACATTTCAAAATGGATACGAAATATTTTTGGAAAAGGCTCCAAATCTTTTGGAAGTTGCGCAAACCATTCTAGAGTTTTTTGGTCTGCCAAGTAAATTTTAAAACCTCTTTTCTCTTAATCAAAAAATTGGATTGACACAAAATTTCACCAGAAGCTAAAAGACATGTTAAAATAGTTACTTTAAAATTTTTAGGATTTTTGGATGAAAGTAAAGTTAGATTTAAAAATCGCAACTTTCTGGTTTTCTGAAAAAAGACTGTAGCGATTAGTCCGCTTTAAATCTCTCCAAAAATAAAACATCTCCTTTTCATGAAAATTTACAAGATGATAAATATATGTACCTATAATGTACAGTAAAAATTTCAGAATTTTCCAACAAAAGGATAATTAAATACTTCACTCGAAAGTTTCAGTTTCCTGAAAAATGACAATACATAATAGTCTACTTTACGCCTTCATATCTCCTTATTCACAAATCGGTTTCCTATGAAATTTTGGAAAATGATAGACCTGTATAGTTTAAACAATAATTTAAAATTCAGGAATAAAATTGCAATATTCAATTTATAGTGATTTTCAAAAGTTGGCAATTTTGCTGAATCGGATTCCCGCAGATATGGGATTTTGTAAAATTTATATTTGACTAATGGTTCATCCAAAAATTATGAAGTTTGATGTACATACTCCTAACTAGGGGTGTCAAACGGGTGGGATGGACGAGTATTACATGGGTATTAAGTTAATGGGTAATGGGTACTCATTACCCATTCAATTAATGGTCTTAATTCAAATGGGTAATGGATACCCATAATACCCATTATACAAAAATGTAAGACTTATTTAATGGTTTATTAATAAAAAATTTTCAAAATTTTTTAATTTCATTTTAATTCTTTTTTTTTAACGGATTTAATTCTTTGAATCTATTCTAAAATTTGAAATATTATATATTGTATACTTTTATATTTAATCGTATGTAGTTTTTTTTGTCCAAATACAATTTTTATATTTATAGGTAGGTTTTATTGGGTTAAAACCCAATGGGTTTGGGTGATTTTTGGTTTCATGGTTTTTTTTGCCACCCATGCTCCTAACATATCTATAATACTATGGTAAGTGCAGTTTTTTGAAATTATTCTTCTATAAAGAGAAACTGTGAGAAGATCATATTCGGTTTACCGATTCGAGGGAGTTTCGTAAGACGTCGTCAGTCGACTAAGGCTCTTCCCATTTTCTTTTCTTATAGATCAGGATTTAAGTACCTAGGAATCAATGGTTTATACATGAGTATTAGAATAATATAGTTTTCCAAACCATTTGAATGAAAAATAATCGAATTAACAGAGAGCAACAACAAACAGACGTCGTTGGGCAAAACTGAAACTTACACTTTCGTTTTTCCTCAATTGCAGTGCTGGGATGTTCTTCCTTCATCTTCGTCTAGAACAGGGATTCAAGAATGATGGAGGCTTGAAGTTAATTTGGGCAAAGAAGAGAAGAAGAAGAAGGTGGAAGAAATGAAACGATATGAGGTAGAAGCTTGTGGCGACAGCAAGAGAGAAAAGAAGATTGAATTGCTTAATTCTTTCTCTTAGTTTCTTACGTGAGGCTTTTTTTTCTTTTTCTTTTTTTTTTGTGAAATGTTGCTTTACTTTTGGTTTTTTTTTTTTTTTTAGTTAACCGTGGGGTTGGTTATCTATTTTATTTATTGCAGAAAAATAAAAATGAAAAGGAAATGTGTGGCCTATTTTGTTTAGTTTTCTGTAATCTACTTTAGGCTGCTTCTGAAGTCGATGTTCAAAGTAAATGTTCACTGACTCGTGCTTTTTAGGCCCTATAATGTAGTTTTCTACTTCGTCCTTAAAGTCACCTTCATCATTAGTTTCCCATGGGCCATAAGCTGCCTCCTCTTCATCTTTTTTGTTGTTGTCACTAAGGCCCTTTGGTGAGTGCAGCATAGATGATGTAGTTGGAATATGTGACTTCGTTAACATGCGTTTAATGAGCTGCGTATCTGTAAGCATCATATGTCCTTTAACGGGAGTGAAAATCGTATGTAGTAGCTTCAATTTAGGTACTGAAAGGGACTTGTGAGCTTTTGAAAAATTATGTTAAGTTATTTCAAGTGCTCCTTGGACTACATCGAACCACATAGGTGGGGTAGCTATTGTAGTAAATTCTTCTGCAACGTGCTTTATGGTGGCTTAGATTGTTACTGGAGATGGGATTGAAACAGGTAGAGTATTTGATCATTCATTATTATTGTCTGATGATGTGACGTAAAAGGTCCGAATCTGGATGCTTCAGTCGGTTGATGAAGATCTTGTAGGTTTAGCTCGGATCTGGGAAACTATAGGTTGGTAGGACTGCCTTCTTGATGAATCTGGTAAGAAACTAGAACAAAGCGGGGCTATCCCCCCTGTTCTACTCCGACACTCAAATTAGTTGAGTATGGGAATAAACTGAATGGACAAGAGTGCTTAAACTTGTAAGAATCGCGTACCTGATTTAGCATAATGCCTGAGTATATATAGCTCACCTGGCCTTGCCCTCTGTATCATTCTGAGCTATAGCATTTATTGCACACCTTAATTGGCTCTGGCATTTATTAGCTCCGCCTTTATTGCCTTAGTAACGCCTTGGCTATTTATGGCTCGGATAAGGCTCCTTCGCCATTATTACTGTGTATAACTCCTGCATAAATTTAGACCTAGACTCCCGGCCCTTAATGTCACCTATTTATTTTGCAATTGTTACCGTTAGTCTGACCTAAGCTTTCCTTAAAACTTGGCTACTTCAATTGCCTACCGACCTAAGCTTTTCTCGGTTCAGTTATACTAACTCCTACCAACCTAAACATAGATTTAGGCCTTTTATGATCTTGTCTTCCTGTTACTTAGATTCTCTTTTGCCTATTGGGCCAGGCCCAATTGATCTAATTATTTTTTTGCACATCAACAAGCCTCCCCAGTATTGTGTTTTACTAAACTGAGCTAAAACATGATACTTACCAAGCTAACCACTTGCTGACTCTAGCCAAAGACTCTGCTACCTTTATATATATATATATATATATATATAGGCCTTCATGGCCCCCAGAGAATAAATAAGGTCTGACCTACTAGCAACTGCAACTAAGATAAATAAAACGATGCTAAGCTACTGATAACTTGACCGAACAAAATGAACCAAAAAAGTAAAATGAATGTTTTGAAAAAATACATACCTTCGTTGCTCACCCTAGAAAAGTCTAAGCTATACTTGGACGGGATATGAAAGGACTAGCACATGATTCTGCAGACACAATGATGGTAACACAATCCCTGACATATGCGGTTCAACTTCCCACGTTGCCTTAATTCTCGTTTCCACTTCTTTTAATTTTACTTGCCCTTTTGGTTCAACTTCCCTTTGTTTCCAACTGCTATACTGTGAGCATTAAAACCCCAAAATACGTGACCTTTGTTTTTACGCATTCTAAAATTCCCTTTGCTCTTATACTTCTCGTGCCTTCTTCTTCCTTACAACCTCCGCCGTACCTTCGCCGTATTTGAAGCATCTTCCATGGCTGACAAGAGAAGCTCCGCTACTGGCCTCCCTCCCATAAACCCTGCCAAAGGTCAGTCTATCCTTCCTTCTCCTTCACATGCTTTAAGTTCTGAAGCTACTTTAAGTCAGTCATCGCCTAGGGTTAGATCTCTGGAGCGCTTTATACAAACCACCATTCCATTCTGACCAGCCGCTATAGCTTGGTCCACCCTTGCCGATGTCAATTTTGATGACTTGGTGACTACCTCCCCCCCCCCCCCCCCCCCCCCCCCCACCCACTCTAGATGTGGTAGCTAGTAATAAAAACTTAAATCCAGAATCTTCCGCTCTCCCTGACTGTGAAATCATGCCAAATTTCTCCACTCCTGACATTCCTTCGGTAAAACAACCACCACCTCTCTTAGATTTTACCCTACGGTTAGCCCACTACCTTGACTTGATTGTTCTGACCCACTCACCCACTGCTGAAGAATGAGTTGATAGCCTTTCCAATAAGTGGATTGCCATCTATAAACATCACCTAAAATCTGGGCTTAGATTCTCTACCCCAGCTTTCTTCACTAAGCTATGCACTCATTTTGATGTTGGGCTAACCCAATTTGTCCCCAATGCCTTTAGGTTCCTAATAGGTTTCTTGTGCCTTTGCGTTGGCACCCAAATACGACCTTCCTTAGGTCTACTTCTTCAATACTACACTATCTGGCAATATCCCCTAGGCCCAACTTGGATAACCTTACAAAAAAGAAGAAATTGTCCCTCTCTAATAACTTACTTCCCTGATGCAATAAAAAATTGGAAGTCTCACTTTTTCATGGTAAAGGCCAAAGAAGTCAACCTTCCATGCCGATGGAAGAAATTAATTCTAACCGGAGAACCAAACCTGGGATACATCCGACCCTATATTGATGTTGTAGTGCAAGGTGTTAGAGTCCTTTCCCCAAAAATACTAAGCCAAGCCCCCAATGTCAAGAGTGAATGTAATAATCTGCCTCTAGCCTTTAGCTATAGAATTGTGGTTTTAGGTCAGTTTTTCTTATATCTTTCCATATTATTTTGAATGTGGGTTCAGTGGTTTTGGCAAAAAGAGGAAGTCCAATTGACAAATGAGCACCACCTCTGGCTCTACCCAAAAGCTGGCCACAGAGATTGACCAGACCCAAGAAAGGGAGGGTGCCGACCTAGAAATATCCCAGCCAAATGAAGCCCCAATTCCTAAAGACTCCAAGAAGAATCAAGCGACCCCGTAGAAATCCAAGCTGCGAAGAAAGCCAAAGCTCCGAAGATCTAACTTTATTGATGGGCCTGACCTTTTGAGCCGAAGTCCCTTGCCCAGATGAGTTCTTGGGGCCACTAAACTCTACAACCAAGGAAAAACTGATCATCCTAAAGGACATGAAAGAAAGGCCAACCTCGTTAGCTCGGCCGATATACCAGCCTCATCTATCAGAGCCCTAGGTTGGCGACCTTATGCCTTACACCAAGATCATGAATAACTCTCATAATTCCTTTAGGGAGATTGTTGAGGCAAGCAACTAGATGAAGCATAAGGTAGAAAAGATGAATGACTTGGCTAGGGATATCAGCCAAGAAGAAACCCTTATTGCCTTTCATATTAAGCGGGTAAGTTTTGAATTCCGAACTTACTGCCTAAATTTACCTTGATACTTGAATGAGAACTGATGTAATGCGTAATTATTGTTATAGATCAGGATAAATTATGGGGTCACAGCAAAGAGAACCATAGCCTTGGACATCTTATCCAAGAGCTATGAACAAGAAAGGTTGAAGCAGCCAACTGAAAAAATAGTCGAGCAAAAGATGAAGCTATGGGTGGAGTCCAGTAAGGTTACCAACCTGTAGGATAAGAATACTGAGTTGTATTAGGAAAATCAGAGGCTGGGTACTAAGTCTAGTCAGATGGAAACCAAGGCAAGTGGGTTGGAGGCAGAGGTCGGGAGCTTGAAGGAGGAGAATGCAAGCCTGAAGAAGGCTTTGGCGGAGGAAAAGGAAAGGTCAGCTGGTATGCTAGGTCCGTCTGAGGTGGAAAAGGCACACTAAGCTGTGCTGAAGGTTTTCAAGGAGGGTCCTTTGCTGGAGCCGATGAACCGTCAGTTTATATAGCTAGCCCAGTGCGGCTACACTTTAAGCTGGGATGAAACCAAAGGTCCCCGGGTATTTGAAGGCTTGCGAGATGATTCCTTGCCCCGCAAAACCTTGTTGGCTCCAGGTCGGGATCCTTACGATCTGATTGAGAAGGCAAAGCAGGAATGTCGGGATATGGGCATACCTCTTCCAGAAGATGCCGAAGAAGAAGTTGCCAACCTGGGTAAGCTTGCCAATCAAAAGGCTACCTCCCAAGCCCCACCAGCCTAATGCTTCTTGAATTTCTGTTTATCAAACAATTTTTTTTTTCCTGCTTTTTGGATATATTCTAACTGTTTTTCTTGGGTTGGTGGATGGGTTTTCCAGCATAACTGCTATAAATGCTCTAACTTAGTTTTCCATTATGGTGCTTGCTGATCTTCTATTTATACATAGTATTTTCTTAAGTGTACTGCATTCCAAACCCGAGGAACTACCTTGCCTTGTATATCTTCCAAAACATAACTACCTATAGCCCGAGCTTCCACTATTCGATATGGCCCTTCCCAATTAGACACTAACTTTCCTTGATCATGCGGTTTGCTGATGGCTCAGTTTTGCAAAACCAAATCTTCAGGTACAAAGGCTTGATGCCTTACTCATGGATCAAAATGTTGTCGAACTAAATTTTTGTAGTTTATATGATGTACATAGGTCGTATCTTGAACTTCTTCCAACAAATCCAAGCTAAGCTTTAGATTTTCTTAATTTTGACTTCTTTCAAAGTGCATGACCCGAGGTGCACTATTCTGTACTATTGGGGGTATGACTGCGTTAACCCCAAAGGCTAACTCCAAAGGAGTCTTTCTCGTAGTGGACTTAGGTGTGGTTCGATGACACCACAATATATGAGGTAACTGCTTCACCCAATTCTTGCCCTTATCTTCTAGCCTAGTTTTAAGTCCATGTAATAAGGTTGATTAGTGAGTTCCACCTGTCCGTTTGCTGGAGGATGAGCTATAGATGCAAAACATTGCCTAATTCCTAACTTAGTACATAATGCCATGAACTCCTTGGATTCAAACTGAGTCCCATAATTCGAGATAACAATGTTAGGTATACCAAAGTGACAAATAACATGTCTCCATAAAAATTGAGCTACGGTGTGTCCTGTAATATTTGTTAATGCCTCTACCCACTTAGTAAAATAATCTATGGCCACAACTAGATACTGGCAAGAACCCACCTTAGGAAAAGGACCCATAAGATCTATCCCCCATTCTGCAAATGGCCAAGGCACTACTATCCCCGTAAAGCTAGATACTAGCAGCCTATGAATTGATGCGTGATGCTGACAACTAAAACAATGTTGAACATACTCTTCTGCTTCATGAAATAACTGGGGCCAATAAAATCCAGCCCCAATTATCTTTTTTGCTATATTTCGAGCCCTGGTATGGGACCCACAATCTCCTTGATATATTTCCCTAAGCACGGCTACTGCTTCCCCTGGCCCTAAGCATTTTAAAGAAGGAATTAAAAAAGGCTCTTTTGTATAAATCATCACTAATAATCTGATAATGTTCTACTTTTCTTCGTATTTGCTACGCCTCTTTCCTTGATTCGAGCAACGTGCCATCCTGCAAATACGGCCATAAAGGAATCCGCCAATCATAACCTTCGAATATGGGTAAAACTGTGGTCTCGACCGTGCTCCGGGTTTGCACCTCTTCTACTAAAATACTTTTGGTTAAGTGAGAATAAACTGAAGAAGCCAATTTGGACAACGCATCTGCATTTGCGTTTCTCCCTCATGGCACTCGCTCTATAGCCCATTTTGAAAAGGTTTGCAACAACTGTTGTACCAATGCTAAGTACTCTTCCATTTGTCTATCTTTAGCCATATACTCCCCCAAAATTTGTTTAACGACCAACTGTGAGTCTGAACAAATTTTCAAGTTTTGGACCCCAAATTTTCGAGCAAACTTTAGACCGACTACTATGGCCTCGTATTCAGCTTCATTATTGGTAGCTTGGAAACAGAACTGTAGAGCGTATTGTGAGCTTTCCCTGCTGGGCTGGTGAGAATGAGCCCAGCACCCGACCCCAATTGACTAGAAGCACCATACACATAAAGTGTCCATGAATCATCCTTTTGTAATTCGTAAATGAAGTCCAGATCCTTGGGGCGAATCATGTGAAGTCTCTTAGGTATCAGATATCCCCTCTACTAAAAAAATCAGCTAGTACCTGGCTTTTAATGAGGCGTGAAGGTAATTTCCTAGCTCGATAGCCCATTTAGTAAGACAGCCTGACACTCCAGCTTTTTGCAAGACTGCCTTAAGTGGGGCATTGGTATAAACAGTGACAGGATGTGCATCAAAGTAAGGCCGAAGACGCCGAGTTGAGTGGACTAAAGCCAAAACTAATTTTTCCAAGCTAGAATAATTCTTCTCTGCAGCCTGTAAAACTTTGCTAACAAAAATAGAGGGTCTTTGAACTCGATTATCATCTCTAAGCAAAACTGAGCTAATGTAATGCCCCTACTTCTCTAAGTACGTTAAAACATTTAGGAAATATAAATAACACAAGCTGACTCACCTAGATGTACATAGTACATCCTAAAATGTGGATTGAAAATTTTTCTAAAGGGATTTGAGAGTTAAAACTATAAATATGAAGCTTTGAGTGTCATAATTAAATTAGTTTAAACTTTTGATATCCAAACTAAAATGAACACATCTAGATTAAAATTAAAACCATCACTAGTTCTATAGAAATTATAAGGCTTAAAATTGATAAGAAGATTCAAAACTAGAGATGAAATGTTTAATGCAACTTAGGTTAAGAATTAGATAAAAGAATAATTTAAACCATAAGAATGTTTTGGAGAGAAAATAGGCAAATGTATCTAATTAAGTATCTTAAGAATTTAATAGAAATAGTCAAGTTTAAGCAAGAGTAATAGAAACTAAAGGGACCAAATTGTGATTAAGCAAATTAAGAGAAGGCCTAATTGAATAAAGAATGAAAGGAAATTGAGGTTAAGTCATATTTAATGTGAATTCAAGGATAGGAAATTAAAATCTCAATAAGGGCCTAAACATGTGTCATTATGCATGGATATAAAAGGCCACCTCAATTAGAAACTAAATAATTAAATAAATAAAATATTAAAAATAAAAAGAAGAAACAGGAAGGGAAAAATAAACCAAAAGCCTTTTATTCACTCACCATTTCTTCTCCCCTAGACCCACGATTTTCTTCCCTATTTCTCTTCCCCAAAATCTGTAATCTTCTTCTTTCCATTCAGACAATCCTTTATATCTTTCCTCACTTTGTGACCTTCAAATTTGATTCATGTGCATACATGAAGAATTCCTCATCCAATCCATCACAAATTCATAAAGCCCATTCTTTGTTCTAACCCTCAACATCCCAGCACCATAGAACATTAAATCTAAAACCCATATGAATATTCTTGGAGGCAATTTGGTCACAACAATCCTGAAGCCAAAGTCCATATAAGAATGATGAAGCAAGAGGCCAAGGAAGCTAAAATTATGGAATTTAAACTTGATTAAGAGGGAGAGGTGTTTTATTTTGAGGGAATAACTGTTCAAGAGGTAAGTCTTATGTAAACTCAATCTTTTAGCTTGTAAAATTTCATGCATGTGTAAATTAGAGCTAGAACACATAAATCCCTAAGATAGTTGCTTTAGTTAGGATTAGTGTTTATCATACTGAAATTGAGATTATAAAAGAATGGATGTATCTTAATTTTGTTTACAATATTATGAATTGAGAGTTTTATGAGAAATTCTTGCGAGTGAGAGTTCAAGGACTGATTAGAAAGATAAATTCTAAATGTCTATTATTAAATCAATGTTCTTTGATTGATATAAATGTATATGAGACTGTTTTTGATAGATATAAACAATGGGCTCTTTCTAGATTGTTGTTAAAATAGTAAGATTGAATTTTGGGCATGAAAACTACCTGAAATTGAGTTAAAATCTTATATTTTTGATGTTGATACTTGGCTGAGATACCCCTGCATGTAATTAAGATTATATTAGGATTAATGGGAATTGTATTTTTGAAGAAAAATTAGTAAGGATGGATGGTTGAAAGAGGTTAGGTACTGTTTTGCATTAGGATCATTGTAAACACTTTTTGAGTTAGATTCTTAGTTAAAAATACCTATAGGACTCTTTGGATGGGTTTATCATGTTTGCTCTTAAATTTCTCTTGCGGTGGAAATCTAAAAATGTAAAACAAGGAAACATAATTTATATTTATATAATCTTGGGATGTGCAAATATAGTTATCAAACATGCTATTGAAGCTATTTTTGTTATAACGAAAACTTGGATCTGCTGGACAATTGTTTTGGAATACTTTTTAACCTCTTGGGTTTGCCTAAACTGAAATTCCAGTACTTGAGCTTGGCTTTACACACGTGTATTCTTAAATCTTATAAGATTGATAAATCAAGGAATTGAGTCATAGCCTTTGAGTTTTGGAAAATGAAAGCACTACTTTAGGTTGAAATTTTTGTTTTGAAAGCTATAGTTGTTTTGTAATCTCTGAACCTATTTAGGTCATTTTGAGAATGTGTTGGGAAGTGTTTTAAGGTTTATCCTCTGTAAAAGTACTATTGTTTTTGAAACTTTGGAATAAGAGAGATTTTCCCTATTTTAGAAAATATTGTAATTTTGGAAATTTTGAACTCTAAAGTCGCACAAATCAACTTAAAGGCATATAGGTGCATTTAGGAACATGTTAAATTGCATTAATGCTTTATTATAACTCTATTATTGATAGATAAGTTTTAAACTAAATGCAGATTTGCTCCAAAAGTACTAGAGACTCAAGGTGAGTGTTCTCACTAAAGGGATAAATGCTTTAAATGAGTAACTAAATGAGCTAGCGTGCTTTATAATGTTTATACGGAGTCGTTTGTGCAATGTTGTATTTGTGAAATGTCTCTTTATGTAATAGAGTTGTAAATGTACATTATTGTGATCGTTATATGTGCAAAGTGCAGTGTTTATAGATGTGTTATGTGTATGTAATGTTCTCATATGTAGAGTTATGCGTAAAGAAAAAATATTTGTTAAAATTTATTGCATGAATGTAATTGTAGTGTACTTGTAAATAAAGTGGTAAGTGTTAAGTATTATTTGTGTTCAGTGTTAAATGTTATTTGTGTGTAAGTGTGGGATCCCAAACCCTGTTTAGTTGTTGAAATCGGGCGTGTCAGCATTGGGCTTGAGTGTTCGATTAAATGACTGAAGAGGTAGTGTTCTGTATTATCTCAAGGTATGTCACAGTGTCCAGTGGTCAGTTGTGGGCGTTGTTGACCAGAAGCAGTTAACATTGTACAATGTACTAGTTTACATTGTACAATGTCCAATTTCAGGTAAAGTATAATCAGTAATGTCTCCAAAGGGTCATATAGATCCTTTGGTATGACTTGCTGCTTATGCTATTTCTCTCTCTTATTTTTTTCCCCTTGTGTGATTAGGAAATACGTGTTATGTGTTTGGTAAATTGATTACCTAGTAAGTGTTTTAATAGTGCGACCTCACTGAGATTTGGAGCTCACCCCCTTAGACGTTTGCATGTTACAAGTATTAAGGAGACATTAATTGTGAAAATCATCGAGATCATAAAGCGAAGATTTATGTTAGGCATCTAACGGGAAGTTAGCAATTGGAAACCATTGTAATAGTTGTTCATAAACTTTTGTAATTTGTAAAGTTAGTGAAATGGAAGACATCATTTATATATACACTATAGTTGTATTATAAGTGGTCAGTGTTCTATGTATCGTCACTGATTCCTAGTGTGAGCCAGGCGGGCACACTTGGTCGGGTCTCTCGCCCAAACAAGGAGGTCGGACTCAGGGTGTCATAGCTAATCACAGATTCAGTGATAGCTAAATACATGTATAATCGTTCCCAAGGAATTGGCATCGTCAAAAATGGTAAAGAAGCTAAATATGATTTTAATTGTTCCAATGCTACCTGACATTCTGGAGTCCAAACAAACCTATCTGACTTTTTCAAAATGTTATAAAAAGGGTAAGACCTTCTCTGCTGACCAAGCTACAAACTGATTTAAAGCAGCTAACCTACTTGTCAATTGTTGTACCTCATGGATTGACCTAGGGGGCTGCATTTGTAAAACAGCCTCTACTTTTTTTGGATTAACGGAAATACCACCCTCGAAAACCATATAACCTAAAAACTTACCCGAGGTAGCCCCAGAAATACATTTTTTAGGATATAACCGTATACTAAGCTAAGTATTTCACGAAGATCAAGTAAATAAGCAGTTCATTCCTACTTTTGACAAGAAAATCATCAACATATGCCTATTTCGACCTAACTATTTCTTAAAGATCTTATTGACCAGGCGTTAGAAAGTAGCCCCAGCATTTTTTAAATCTAAAGGCATAGTAATGAAACAATAAGTACCTTTGTCCGTGATAAATGATATTTTTTCTTTATTCTCCTTAGCAATGAAAATTTGGTGATAGCCCTTTGTATGCATCCAAGAAGTTAAGAAAGCAAACCTAGCTATGGAATTGGCCAGAATGTCAATTAAAGGCAGAGGGAACCAATCCTTAGGGCAGGCTTTGTTCAAATCTATAAAATCTATACACATACGCCAAGTGCCATCTAGCTTGGGAACTAACCCAGGATTAGCTAGCCATTCAAGGTTCAATGATATTTTGAGAAATACCAGGCATATCTTCTGGACCCCAAGCAAGGAGCTCCTCAAACTCAAGCAACAAGTTAAGTAAATTATGCTCTAACGGAGGAGATAAATCAGCTCTTACCTTTATTACCTTATTTGGGTTGGCAGCCAGGGGAACGGCCTTAACCTCAGCTCCAGCCTCAATGAATCGTTCTAAGAGGCCTGTGGGATCTTCCAGGTTAGTGATATCAATAATGCGAGATGTACCACCTTCAGGAATAACTGGTGGAGCTCATGATGCAGTGGACGGCAGGACCACCTAAACAACGGGTAAACTGGAATGCAACGGCACCTATTCTTTTAGCAAATCTGTATAGCATTTCTTAGCCTATTTAACATCATAACGAAGAGAAGCCATGCCATCCATGGTAGGAAATTTCAAAAGCATATGCATGGTAGAAGCAATGGCCTAAAACTGATTTAATCCAGGCGGGTCTAGGTACACAGTGTAAGGTGATGGCTCATCTGTGACCACAAAATCTATGGTTTATGTACATTTTAGCTAGCCAACTATCAAAGTGACTAGTATACTTAACTGCCCTGTAGGAATAACATCGTGGTTGCCAAAGCCAATCAAGGGTGTTCGCATCGGATCTAACCAGGCCTTATGCAACTGACATCATGCTAGTGCTTTTGTAGTGATTATATTACTAGAGCTACCAGTATCCTACGGACTTGAAAATTAGAAATGTAATAATCAATGACTAGGGTATCATCACAATTATAAGATAAGAAATGATCATTGTCATCAAAGGTAATGACCGAGGCCATAGGATCTGCCTTACGCTTACCTAGAATACCCTCCCTCTGATGATCTACATGTTTTCTTTGGCGATTCGAATCACCTTGGGTCTACCCCCCAGCTATGGTGTTTACAACTCCAGCTATGGTTGGGTCTGCATCAGCATTTGTCTGCAAGGCCCAGGGGTCAAGTTGAGAGCACTCCCGGTCAAAATGACCAAGCTCTCCACATCTGTAACATCCAGCAGGCCGCTTCCACCCAGTAGAAGCTGGAGGCTTGGGCAAAGGAGCCACTTGTGTATATTGAGGTAACTTTCCAGCTTGGCTAAGTTTTTCTATTTCTAAAGCTAAATCCTGCAATCGTTAGTGTTATGACCAATATATTTATGATAATTACAATACCTGCTGGGGTTTACCCAATCCGTGGGGCCCAATATGGGGTGAGCTGGAGGAAATAACCCTTGATGCTGGATGGTCGTATATATGTCCACCCATGGCACGGAAAAGGGCTTGATCACCTGCAAAGCATTAACACCGACCCCAGTCCTTGGACCAGCATTAGTAGTACCTACAAAGTTTTGCCTCTTCCCCCCTCCAGAGTTAGGAACAGGAGAAGAAGCTTTATACTTACCATAAGCATCAGAAAGCCCTCTCTCGTTCCTGTTTAATTGTCGCGGAATCCTCAATAACAACAAAATTTGTAGCCATAACCATCATTTCAAAATAAGAATGCGGGGATCTAATAGCTAATTAGTGGCTAAGGGTCCTGAGCGTAATCCAATGATGAATGACCCCATCATGGTTCTATCATCTTTTTCATGACACTGCCTAGATTCTACATTAAAGTAGTCTATATAGGCCTGCAACCCTTCACCCACCCTCTGAGTTATGTTCATTAAAGGGGAAATGGGTTTAGATAAGATTTTATTGCCCATTAAATTAGCAAAAAATAAATCCCCAAACTGATCTAATGAATGAATGAATAGAATTACGAGGCAAAGTACAATACCAATTGATTGCCTGGCCCTTGAGGGTGAGGTGAAATGTCATGCAACGATTAGCGTCAGATAGATTAGCGGCATCCATCACACTCATGCATTGCATCCAATGAGCTGTTGGGTTAGCGGTGTCATCATATTTGTCAATCTTACCTAAACTCTTATAACTCTATAGAAATGGAGCTATCTGGATCTTCCAGCCAAATGGATGAGAAAAGTGAGAGGTGGGCCCGAACTGTCCTTACTGAGCATATCCAGATCCTGGCATGACTGACTGTCCGGGCTGGGAGTATCCCACCTGACCTGGCTGAAACCACCTTATACCAGGATAACTAAGCAACGACGCCCCGGCTGCCAAACCCCTTGCACTAGCCCCAGTATAATAACTTGGGTTGAATAAATGAGAATATTTAGTAGGAGGTTGTACAGCTCGGCTTGTGCCTATACTATAGTGTTGAAATTGGGCCAAATTTGACTGGACCGCAGATTCGGGATACCCTAAATGACCTCTCTCAGGACCAAGCTGACCTAACTGACCCCCTACCCCCCTCCCCCCCCCTAAGGGAAAAGGGAAAGGCAAACCCGAAGCAAGAGGGAAACCACCGGGCTGAGCTGCAGGAACTCCAAAATAACCTGGGAAACTATGGTGAACATGAGGAGCAGCAGAGAGGCCGGGGAGACCAGAAACATGAGTAGATAAAGAAAAGGGGTAAGCCCACCCAGGGTAAGAGGGACAAGCGGGGGCTAAACCGGGAAATCTGGGTGGATGAGGCAGGCTAGAAATCAGATCGGCAGTTAGACCGGCCATTGGGTAAGAAAGAGCAAAACTGGCACCATGCGCAATAGAAGTAGCAAGCAAGGAAATCGCTAAAGTGACCTGCGAAATAGGAAGATCTTCAATAGTAATAATTTCAGGGACAGTTGTAGTGACAATAGAAACAAGAAGCTCCAAGCTAGAAGCAGGGGTAGCCCGAGGGCCAAGATTAGCAAAATGAAACATATGACGAAATAAACGATAAAACTTCTCTCGCTCAGCCTATTCTTGCTGAGAGGTGAGGGACACGGCGGTGGAAACCACTAGAGTAGAAGATGTGGCCGTGATTGTGGTAACAGGAAGAGTAACAGTGGTGGGAACCATAGTAGCGGTGATAGCAACTATTAGAGCAGCGGTGAAAACAGTGACAACATCGGAAGAAGAAGCATCCGCTACCGAACGTTCTTCCGTAATGATTCCAAAAAATTTCTTTAAATTATGGAAAAAAAATTTGATAAAAAAAAGTCAATCAAACGGTCCCCACAGACGGCTCCAATTGTTGTGACTTAAAAAGTTTGGATCTGGATGTTTCGGTCGGTTGATGAAGATATTGAAGGTTTAGCTCGAAACTGTAGGTCAGTAGAACTGCCTTCTTGATGAATCTAGTAAGGAAGGTAAGAAACAAGAACAAAGTGGGGCTATCCCCCCTGTTCTACTCCGACGCTCAAGTTAGTAGAGTATGGGAATAAATTGAATGGACAATGGAGCTTAAACTTGTAAAGAATCGTGTACTTGATTTAGCATGATGCCTGAGTATATATAGCTCACCTGGCCTTACCCTCTGTATCATTTTGAGCTGCAGCATTTATTGCACACCTTAATTGCCTCTGGCCTTTTTTAGCTCAGCCTTCATTGCCTTAGTAAGGCCTTGGCTATTTATGGCTCGGATAAGGCTCCTTTGCCATTATTACTGTGCGTAACTCCTGCAAAAATTTAGATCTAGACTTCCGGCCCTATCACCTATTTATTTTGTAATTGTTACCGTTGGTCCGACCTAAGCTTTCCTTCAAACTTGGCTACTTCAATTGCCTACCGACCTAAGCTTTTCTCGGCTAGGTTATACCTAACTCCTACCGACCTAAACATGGATATACCATCTGAGATATGTTCTAGGTCTGCAATCTTATTCTTTATATGCATGCAGCCAAAACTAAGTTAGCTTTAATTTAGGCAATTAGTTTTTTCTTCTAATTAAATAATTAGGTAGTTGGAAGATTCCAATTCATGTTTCAATTAAGGAAGGTTTTAATCTTACTTCTAGAATAAAGCAATTGACAACATAAAAGATAGCAATTCCTTCCAAGATAAGGTAATTATTGATTTATTTTATTTCCTTCCTTTACTTTACAAATTCCGAGATTTCCTTATAAACTACCAATTATATTCCTAAATTATTCCTTTCTTAGATTATGGCTCAGTCTTAATTTGGAAAGTATCATAATTCACAATTTAATCTTTTTAACTTTAGCGCCAGATTTACGTTGAGATTTCCTAATAAAATCTTAACCACTTGTAATTAATTTCCTTCATTAAATTAATCCTACAAGCTCAATACTTAATTACTAGTCGAGCAAGGGACTAAATTACCATTTTGCCCTTAGGTCTTATATAAGAATAATGAAACACCTTTAAATCCTAGACAGACTTTTTATTTTGGTTCCATGAAATTAGTCAATGGTCAAATTAACCTTAAAATTCTAAGAATTTAATTGCTGAAAATCTAGGGCGTCACATTATCAGCACTGGATTACACCTAAGCAAATTAGTAAACAAACTTGGTTTGTCTTTGAGGAATGGAGTATGGACCAATTTCTCTCTATTGAAGGATTAGTTGTGTATCATGTTCTTCCTTTGTATTATTAAATTTTGATCTATTAATTGAAGTAGTAAACAATGTTTGAAAATTCAGACCGGACAATGAACCAGCAGACAAGCCAAGTTGGAGGGGATATAGTTTATCTCCAACATATGTATAGAAAAACAGTGTTTGATAACATATGGCTTCAAGACCTACAGTATATGTTATGGTATAGGATTTCAAATCAGCCAGCTTCTAGTACCACAAATCGAGCATGAAGGGTCAGATCATAGTGGTCTTTGGTAGGGTCTATGATCGCTACATATTGACAGTTCATATTTAACACACAATGGTCAAGAAGGTGTGGCCTGGTTGTTCATATCCCTTGTACCACTTGTTCTATACTAAGCATGCCCCACAGCTTCAATACACACTCATATGTTAATATACATTTATTATTTTTCCTTCAAAACATTTGTGTCTTGAAGCCGTGGTATATATCTGATGTGGTGGCGAGGGAGTAATCATATCAACATCTATGTATGTTGTACCCCTGCAAACTACTGTTAGGAATAAAGACCCCCTCAGGATCTTTGAACCACTTGTTAGAAGAAATATTCCAACAAGAACACTGCAGCGGAATTGAAAACAGAAAACAAAAAACACAATAGATTTAAAGTGGTTCGATCTCAACAGATCTACTCCACATAATTACTGACTACTTCTTCATATATGGGAATCAAACAATAGAAGAATTTATTATGTATATCCTCAACATGCAAAGTCTTTTGCCCTTTATTCTATTATCAATCCCCTTCTTTCTATCTCGTCGTTGAAGGCATAAGCAGGAACACACATCTCTTATTACTTTAGGATGACTCCCGCAACTCACAACGCAACATTGGAGACATAAGAAGGAATCTTCATCATCTCTTATGAACTCACGACAGCACTCCATCTTTCACCCACTTGTCCGAAGGCCTTCTCTCTACCCTGCACCCTACTTGGGTGGATGCTCTCTATTTAGCATGCCCTATTCTATTACATAGCTCACATATTTATAATAGAAAAAAGCAAACCCTAATAAGCCCGGATTAATTGGCCCAATACTAATTATACTAGGAATTTGAGGAGATTAACCCAACAACTACGTACCACACCTCCTTTATGATCATACCAATACCAGAGTAGTCTTTACCCCTTTCATCTCAAGCAGCCATAACTAGATCTGTAGCTATAACTACTAGATCTGAGCATTAAAAAGTAGATCTGCACTAAAACAAAACCAAAAACACATAGATCTATATAATAAAAAGAAACTACATAATGGCCTATTTAGCAGCAGGTATTAGTAACTGCATCCAATACACTATTCTTTGACGCAGTTACTTTATTATTGATGCGGTTACTCACTGTGATGGGATTCTAATTAGACTGATGCTAGACATCTCTCTCCCTCACATCTCTCTCTAGGGTTACCGTTTACAATTCCGCCGCCTCCCACCCTTAATTATATGTCAATTCTCTCCAAACATCGCCTCCCACCATTCCTCAAACCAATTGACCTCTCTTTGAAACAAGCAACAGAGCATTGTGGGAAGCTAGGTCTGATCTACTCCGAGGAGAAGAGCGATCCGTTGGAGGCCCCCCTCAAGAGATCACTGATCGGACATATTTCCAGGGGCAAGCTGCTGATTGATGCAGTTTGAATGGATTTTTTAACAGTAGGATATGAGAGCAATTTTACATCGGATTGATTGAGCCTCGCAAAGTCCTAATTCGGTTTGAGCACGATGCAGATTATAATTGATGCTTCGTGAAAATTGTTTGGAATTTCAAATCCTACGCCGTCAGAATCACGAAGTGGGTGCCGTATTTCAACCCACAAGCAGAATCCTCCATTGTCCTAGTTTGGGTAAGCCTCCCGCAATTACCCTTCCAACTATATGAGAATGGTCTTTGATGTCAATAGGTAACATGTTCGGTCGTGCACTCAAGGTGGATTTTGGTTCTGCCCACTTATCATGTCCATCTTTTGCGAGGATTTGTTCTGAGATGGATCTCCTTTAGCCCCTCCTGGAATCCGTCTATCTGGAGTCGCGAGGAAGAGGCTTCCTCCAAGTTCTGGAGTTCGAAAAGATGTCGTCGTACTGTGTTGGTTGTTATAAGGTAGGTCTTCATTAATCTGACTGCCGCAAAGGAGAGAAGCCTCCACCAAAACAACAATGGCAAAGAAAGCCTTTAGGCAGTATAGATCCAGCACTACCGATGCCCCTTCCAGTGAATAAGGGAAAATCTGAGCTCCCAAGCAAGACAATCTTTTGGTGGAGGTAGCCCACACATCGGATCTGCTCACAGCGCCAGCGGTTCCCACAATCTAGGCTAAAACAACCTCCATGGGTATGGATACAGATAGTGATGTTGAAGAAGTGTTTGCTGAAGACCCACTTGCAATCGTCGATTCACCCCGCCCTCTCACACTAGCCATGGGCATGTAGCAGCAGCCTACCAGTGGGCATACACCAGAAGTTAGCCATCAGTGCACTGCCACTAGCTAGCTACGCGCAGGCCCTCATCCGATTAGCAGATTCCTGCGCGCCCAGCAGTGCCTAGGCAAAAGTTTTGGTCCAGGAGTTGCCCACCAGTAGCCCCACACCTCTGTGCCAGTAAGGTGCTTGACGGAACGCCCAAGCAAGCGGTGCACAGGTCCCTCAAACGACATATATAGTAGCAATTACACAACAATCATAGGCCAATAGCACACCTTTGGGCCATGAAGGTGCTCAACAAAGTGCCCAAACCACAGATTCTCATATGCATAAGCAAGCAAGCAGCTCAGAACCTAGCCCAGACCTTGCGCTCCCAGCTCCCGACGCTCCTAACACCACACCTTTGTGGTCTGCTGCAGTCCAAGGACCTGTTCAATGGACACAACGAAATCACGAACAAGTACACAAGTTTCTGCCACTTCCTAAAGTGAAGGCGCTGAAGAGGATTTTCACTCCAATTCAAGCTCATCGAATGCCCACAGACACGGAGCTTATCACTCGTATGCCTACGAAGCCACACATTCCTATTACATTGCCGATATTCCACTCACCAGAGATCCATAGTGATTGCAACCCCGATGACAAGGGGAGGGGTGATTATGGCTCCTTGGAAACTGATGACGAGGGCAAAAATGAAGAGGTAGTACAGCCGTCTGTTTCAAGATCCAGGAGGCTGGAATCGTAGGTTGAGTATGAACTTCGAGGCTCAATCTTATTTGTTTTCCTTTTTATTTTTAATAAAACAGGTAACCAATCCCATTTAATTAAATAAAAATAAAAAAAGATGCGGTCAAAAATTGTTTTATTAGCACCGTTGTCCTCCTAATTCTGCAATTCTTCACTTTAGCTCAGCCATTCTGTGCCTCCTTCCACCGGTTTCCGCCTCCTTTCGTTATTCCCATGCCATTGTGGTTCTAAACATCTTCAAGGTTAGCTAATTTTTATGAAACAAATTTGTCCATACATTATATATATTAAGATTTGGAGAATTGTTACTTGTCAATTATATCCATTAAGTTGGACGGAATAAAAACGTTAGCAAATTGTTACTTGTCAAAAGTTCTTGCAATAGTTCTTATTAGTCTAAAAAATGGTTAGCAACAGTACTCTGCGTGCAATTCCCTCACAGTCTTAAGCTTTCTCCGGCTCCACCACTCGCACCGGTACCACAGACTTATATTAATTGATAACTTAATGATTTTAGGGTACAATGGATGTTAATGTCCTTCAAACCAGGATATTTAGATGTCTAGTGGTTTGATTATGTTTGTGGAAATCCTTCAAAACATAAAATCCTTATGACAGTAATTTTCACTAGGAGACTCAAAACCCACTTATAGAGGGACTCCAACTCCCACACGGGAGACAAAGAAGAACAAAAGAATTGTAAAACAGAGAGGAAAAAAGATTGGCTCCCCCATTCTTCCAGCAGGAAGAATAGGGAAGGAAGAAGTTTTTTTTTTTTTTCGGTGAGTGGGTTTGGAGATAGAGAGAAGGGGGAGAAAAGTTTTAGAAATAAAGGAAATTGAAGCAATGAAGCTTTGACGCCATGTTTCAGTGTCAAACCACCCGTCAAAGTTGGTTGTACGAATTTGCATTGAGCTTCGCAGAAAGAACAAGAACAAAAGTCAAAATATGCTAAGTGTTGAAAGCAAGTTCAACACCTGAGTTCGATGGCGAACTAAATGTGTCAGCCAAACAGAAGAAATTAGGCTGAAGATCAAAAGCTCTTCGAAACCTTTGTTCGGGTTGAAATGGCCAGTTCGATGTCGAACAAGTCTCGAACAGGGTGTCACACCAATTACTGAGAATGCTTCATTTTTTGAATGGTTGTAACTTTTCACAAAATGTGAGATTTCAATGTCGGATTTCATCTGATTTAGTCCGAATCTTTTCTTATATTTTCGTAAGAGTTGTGACTATTAAATTGTGTGTTTTGAGGTATATAAATAGACCCAATAGGGACTAAATTACGACAGATGAATTTACATCTCAAGTTAAGGCCCTGTTTAGTATACTTTTCAAATATTTTTGGGCAGATTTTGATAGGCCCAATTTAAAAAGTGTGTTTGGTTTGTAGTTCATTTTACCTCATTCCAAGATGAATTCTGGAGAGGTGTTTGGCGTGGACTTACATAGAAATGGCCCAAAAACAAAATCTGTTTCAACCCAAAAAAATCTCAAGTCCATCTTGAAGCTGCTGAACTCCATCGTCTGATATTTTTTTTTTTTTTTTCAAATGATCAGTAATTATGTAATGCTATTCAGAAAAAAATCTCAAGTCCATCTTAAGGTTTTTTTTTTATGTGTTTTACAAATAAAATAAAAACACACACACACACAGTGGTGAACAACAACTATATGGTATTATTCACGAGTATCGGTATTAATTAATTCAGGTTTAGAAATAAATAATGAATTTAGAAGGAAAAAATCTCAAGTTCGTATCATGACCAATGATGTTAGTAATTTTAAAGTATATTTGATGTATAAAAAAACTTTTAAAAAAAAAATCGTGAACAGTATGTGGTACCATTCACGAGTATCGGAATTAATTAATTCAGATTTAGAAATAAATAATGAACCTAGAAGAAAAAAAAATTTCAACTTCATATAATCACCAATGATGTTAAAAATTTAAAAGTATCTTTAATGTGTTCAGGAAAAAAAAATTTTTGTGAACAGTAATTATGTGGTATTATTCACGAGTATCGGAATTAATTAATTTAGGTTTAGAAATAAACAACTAACCTAGAAGAAAAAAATCTCAAGTTCGTATACTCACCGATGTTAGTAAATTAAAAGTATCCTTGATGTGTTTTAACCACAAAAAAAAAAAAAAAAATCATGAACAATAATTACGTGGTACTATTCATGAGTATCATAATTAATCCTGGTTTAGAAATAAATCAATGTTTAACAAACAGGATCGGACGATGAACCAGCCGAGCTCAGGGATTGGGGTTCAACCGGGGTTCAGGGGTTGAACCAGTGACATTATTACGATGTGATAAATATATTTAAAATATTATATTGTTCATAATTAATATATAATTAATTTTATAATATTAAAAAGATAATTTTTAGAAGGGACAGTAAACATATAAATTATCGAACATCTAATTTATCATATTGGCATAATGGTTCACCAATTTTCCATAAGAGCTTTACTTTTCTTGAAGACTTAGGTTCAAATCTTGACTGGATATTATTAATTTTTATATTTGTTTTAGATTTTTCACATTCCACATTGATTGTGGAGAGAAATAAGTTCTCATATAAAAGGAGAAGGGCTGCATAAAATTTTAAAAAAGAAGAAAACTCAAAAAAAAAAAAAAATGAAGAAAAACCGGGTTTGTACCGGTTTACCCCAGTTCATGGTCTCTGACCAATGTGACCGGGTTTTAGCCATTTACCATATTCTAAGGCAAACTGGACCGAACACCTGACCGGTTCCCGGTTAACCCGGTCGAACCAGCCAGTCTGATTCGAATTGTTAAACAATGAAATAAATAATTAAACTAAAAGAAAAATCTCAAATTCATATAATCACCAATGACGTTAGTAATTTGCAAGTATCTTTGATGTGTTTTTTTTTTAAAAATTATTTTTCAAAAAAAACGCTGGTGAACAGTAATTTTGTGGTACTATTCACGAGTATCAGAAGTTGGAGGTAAATTTTGCAATGCCATACAATATCTTGAAATATATCTTAAAACACATTCCAAAATACATTTGAAGATGAGCGTCCAAACAATATCTCAAAACATCTTTTAAAACCCATTTCAAAACATCTTTCCAAATGTGATACCAAACAGGGGCTAAGGCTTTTTTGCACTTTCCTATTCTATGTTTTGTTTAAGTTAGTAATGGCTTCAAACAAAAGTCTTTATCTTATCCCAAAAGAATATTAGTTTCACAACCTTTAGACACTAAATGAAAACTAATAAAGTCTAAAGGAAAATGCCTAACACGATTTGAAGAGTCATTTCTTTCGTGTTACTTCATTGTAATAGATTAGAGCTTTTCTTCAAAATTATAATCCTTGTTTGTCATTGTTGTTTCTGAAAATATTCAACACGGGGTAGCGAGGAAACATTCGACAATCTTATGCATTTAGGAAAACATCAGAAATGGTGGGGCAATGCTGCGCTCCTACGCTAAGCTATATCAAGATCCGATGATCCGGGACGTAGTGGATTCTTATAGGGAATGCTAAACGCAGGATAAAAAAAATATTAAACGCAACATAGAGAGATAGTATTTTCCATTTCTTTTCAATATTACCCACGACCAAACCAACGACAGATCAAAACCACCAACCGTTGAAGAAGGTAATTTTTTTATTTTTAAAAACAAAAAAAAAACCAAAAAAAAAATGAAATAGCTTCATGGCCGGGTATGGGTGGCGGGAGCTGCCACCTACACCTGGCCATACACAGCCAGATCCGGCTGCGTATGGCCGAAAATGAAACTCCCTTGGGAGTTTCATTTAATTTAGGGTTTCATTTAGTTTTTTTTCTTTTACCTTTACATCCCCTATAATCGAACCCATGACCTCGGCGTTACAAGGTCCTGCCCTTACCACCACCCCAACACTCCCCCAGGGTTTCATTTAGTTTGCAGTGGAGCAGCTTGCCGCTCTTCCTTCTTTCTTTTTTCTTTTTTTTAAAAAAAGATTGGGGGTAAGGCGCCTTGTGCCAAGCTTTCGGGTAAGGCGCCTTGTGCCAAGCTTTCAGGTAAGGCACCTTACGCCGGAAAACCGGGGTAAGGCTGTGTTTAAAAAAATAATAAAATAAAAGAAAAGAGGTAAACTGCAAGCTTTCGGGTAAGGCGCCTTACCCCAAGCTTTGGGATAAAGCACCCCTTACCTCGGTTTTTTGGCAACTGTGATTTAATGTTTTTAAAAAGAAAAAAAAAAGGTGGTAAGCTGCTTTCTGACAGTTTGTCGGGAACTATTATAAAGGGGTTTCATTTTTCTCTTATGGTGGCCAGTCGGGAATTTTTCTTATAAAAAAAAAAGAAAAAAGAAAAATGGGTATACTTCATTCCGGCGGTGGCGCGGCGGTGGTGAGGCGATGGGTGGGAGAAAAGCATGATGGGGGTAAATTTGATTAGAAAAGCAAAATATTATATCTACATCCTTGGTTTATTATTTTTTTGGTCCTACGTTTAAAATTCCTATCATTTTGACGTGAAAACTGGTTCACAGGGCACCACTGGCGTGTTTGTGGAGCTTTGAATTGATTGGTTTTCTTCACCTTTAGCTCTCACGCTCATGGAATAGGAAAAAAAGCAGAATTTGTAGTGTTATAATTCCTAGGAATACCACTATCATTATTATTATGAGATGCAGAAACAGAAAACATTGTCCAGCAACTTGTAATGTATACTAATATTATACATTATTTTCTTCTTGGAGCTAGAATTATTTTTTAATAATATTATATTCTGTACAATGATTTCTTGTACAGGTTTTTTATTTATTTATTGTACAGGGAATTTTAAAAAATAAAGGAAAATTGGAGCTTCAAGGGTAATTTTGTATAAAAAATTATATAACTTTCATCAAAATTATTTTTCATAGTTAAAGGTTTAATTTATACATTTTTAAAACTTGGCAGTTTATTTTATACTTATGACAAAATTTAGGATTGTTTTTGTATTCCATCAAAATCATAAAGAGATCCAAAGAAAAGATCGTTGTTGAACTATTGACACGAGAACAAACGAATTAGATGGAGATCAAGGTTATGTTTACTTTGTGAACATTTCAAGAAAAATATCACTTTTTCTTTCGGGAAAAAAAAAATCAGTCCAGACACCCTAATTTTTCCTTAATTTTAAATTTTAAGATTTAAATTTTCCTCTAAAATCATACTCTTTCAAAAAACCAACTCATTATTACACTTTTTCTTTTATTTTCCTACACAAATCTCACCAAAAGAAATTCCTTTCAAAAATTAGTCCTTCCCCAAAAACAAAAATTCTCAGTTTGGTCTCAAAGTAAACGGAGCCCATATAGGATATAAGACAATATATGTCCTAATCAAGGGCAGAGCCACCTGCAAGGTTGGTGGGGCAAAGCACTCTCAAAAAAAAAAAAAAAATCACTATGTAAAATTTGTATTTTATCCCACCAACAATTAAATTAATAGGAGTAAATATTTATTGTAAATTATTTTGCTACACCAAATTTTCATTCCTTGGATCCGCCACTGATCCTAATAATATAAAGATTAACGCATAAAGAAATAAACTAAGGTTTTGTTTGATAAAACTTATGTCTGAAGTCTAAAATCTGAATTCATTATCAGTTTGATAAAATTTAAAATTTAAGATCTGAAATTTGGACTGAACTTTGAAATCTGAAGGTTGAAGTTTGAAGTCTGAAATTTGAACACTCTGAAGTCTGAAAACTGAAGTCTGAATTATATTAAGTTATTAAAAATTTAAAAAATATATTTTACTTTTAAAATTGAATTTAATTATATTTTTAATAAATTTATAAAAATGAAGATAATATTTTTTTAAAATTTAGTTACAAAATTAATCTATTTTATTTTTTTGAATTGATAAATGTTAAAAATATTAAAACATAAAATAAAATAACAATACCAAAAAATGAGAAAATTCAAAAAGAAAAAAATTTATTCAATTCAAATTCAGTGGTAAGTGATTGGCACATTACTTATTTTTTGGATAAAGTGTCCAAAATTCCCATATGATTTATGAAAGTTTTGGATAACCGCCCTCCCCTATATTAAAAAAAAAAAAAGCTTCCAATATAGGGGAGGGGGTTATTCATAACTTTTCTGAGATCTATAATCATTAATTTTTCTATTTTTTTCATTTTCTCTGTCAAATTACATATTTACCCTTACAAATAAAATTCCATGTTTATAATTTATGCATATGACATATTTACCCTCAATTAAAATATATATAAATGTAAATATTTTTATTTTGTATATTTTAAAATTTTCTCTTTCCTTTTATTTTTAAAACTCTGATTATTGTTAAAATATTACCCTTATATTTACTTTTATAAAACATCCTTATTACTGAAGCTCTTTTTCCTTTTTTCTTTTTCCGTTTCTTCATTTTCACTACTATAAAATTTTCTTTTTTTATTTATATTTTTCTATTCTTTGAAGGTGTTCTTGACATTCAAGATAACCACCACCATTGTCAGACTTCCATCGCCACTGGGCCACCACCACCGCCACCGCCACCACCACCACCACCACCAACATTGTTGCAAGAGGGAGAATCAATAAATTACCAGTCATAAAATTACAGCAACAAGAGACTGCCAAATCCAATAAAAATTGAAGCAACAAACAAAACAAATGATTACAGAGCCCTACACGAAAATTGCAGCAACGACAGAACTCAACTGCATTTCCTGGGTTCTCACCTCTTGGCCAGAACCCAACGATAGCAAAGTAAAAAATTACAGCCCAGCACATTCATTCTTCAAACAACTATACCACCACTCTCCTAACGTCCAGTATCATCATTAATTTGCAGCTATGAAGGTGGCGGCAAAAGAAAAAAAAAATTAATATAAGAAACCTATCATTTAAGATACCACACTCACCCTGAGATTTTCAATCTCACCCATCAAATCCTCACCAGAAATAAGAAACCCACTAACTTGCAGAGCGTGACAGCTTCAGATTCAATGGGAGCGGCGCGGCGGTGACGAATTCAATGGCAGCGGCGTTGGGAGATTCAATAGCGGTGGTGACGGGTTCAATATCGGGGGAACGTAATTAAAAACTCCCCCATTATGAAGAAGCCACAAGCGGCAGCGGCGAATTTTGTAATGACGGCAGTAAAGACATAAGTTAAGAAAGAAGATGAAGCAATAAATAAAGAAAACAAATTTGGGGCCTCCATTCAACTTTGCCGCAGCCGCCGTCCGCCTATTCTCAGATCTGTAGTGGGGTTATGATGCCGGTGATGGCGGATGTGAGAGTAGTTGATGGTGGGGGTGTGTGCGAAAAATTAGACGGGTCCGTTAGAGAGAGAGAGAAAATGAAGATGAAGATAATGGTGATTTGGTTAGAGACGATTGTTATAAAACAAATTTAAAAATTAGAAGGGTCAGTGAATGATAAAAGTGAAATTGTAAAATTATAATAATAAAATGACAAAAATAAATTCTCAATGTTAAAATTAACCGAAACCCTAAAGATTACAGATTTTAGAAAAATATGAGAGGGTCATTAGGAGCTCTTTTTAACATGGGAGGTTATTCATAACTTTCATAAACTATAAGTGGGTTTTTGATACTTTATCCCTTATTTTTTAGGCCAGAATTATATTTGATTTTTAAACTCACTTAATTAATTAAGTTATTCAGGTTTTCGTTATTAAATGCACTTAATAGATTAATTGTTTAACTCCAAAATTACTTAATTCATTAAGACTTATGACTGAGAGTTATCAAACACACTTAATTTGATTAAGCTCTTAATCATTAATTTTAGGGTGAAATGTACCAAATACCACATAACTATCGACTTTTGCAAAAAATACTAATTTTCTTTTAAAACTCCAATTACAAACACTTTACTTTCAAAACGTGCGTCAAGTACCACTCTATTAGTCAATTCCGTTAAGTGACTAACAGTCAAAAAAGACAGAGGCAAAATCGTCATTTTACACGTGCGACACTGTTCATCGTCTTCTCCAACGAACAGTTCCGGGACTGTTCATGGCAAATTTTTTTTTTTTTTTTCTTCTTCCTCCTCCGATGAAGAACCAACAAAAGAAGAAGGCCCGATTTAATTGGGTCTTTATCGGAACAGTTCGGCCGATGAATAGTATCGGAACTGTTCATCGGAGAAGACGATGAACAGTGCTGCACGTGTGAAATGTGATTTTGCCCTTGTCTTTTTTTGACTGTTAGTCACTTAACGAAATTGACTAACAGAGTGGTACTTGACGCACATTTTGAAAGTAAAGTACTTGTAATTGGAGTTTTAAAAGGAAAATGATTTTTTTTGCAAAAGCCGATAGTTACGTGGTATTTGGTGCATTTCATCCTAAAGAAAATAAAAATTTTACAATAAAACTCATATATAATTAATAAAATTATATAATAATATTAAACAAATCGTACAAATGAAATTTATAAAAACAAGTAAATGATGTAACTTATTAAATAAATTTTTAATACTAAAATACAATAATAAAAAATAAAACAAATTTTATTTGATAACATTATGATGAAAAACTTTAAAATACGTGGTATGCTAATGAAGAAAAAAATAAAATAATAATTTATTTAAAAATAAATATTTATAATTAAATCAATATGAATAAAATAAAATGGTTAGTTTCAAAAATTAAATATGAATTATTTACGAACATGGAACATTAAGTAATAAGGAATAAGCTAACTTTTACTGCTTAAATTTTTTTAAAGAAAATAAATAGTACTTAATCAATTAAGATGTTCGAACTATCTAACAGGACGGAAGTCATTGCTTAATTAAATAATTTTAACCATTAAGCATTGTTATCAAACATGCCCTAAGACTAATAATACCCAAAAATGAAATAAATCGAATTAAATATGGAGATTGTAACTAAACGGTCAACACGGAACAAAACTCAAAATCAAAGTTTTCTTCTTGTATAAATCGGGCCCACAAAAACTAAGCAAATAACAAAGGTATTAAATCAACCTTCAATAAACTCACAGCTTGCTCGCCTCTTCACAAAGAAAGCCTTTCACGGCATCTTCGTCAAACCTTCACCCGAAGATTTTTTTTTTTTTTTTTTCATTTCTTTTTCCACATGAATTTCTTTCCTGTTTTACAATTACCATCATAGATCATTTATATAGACCATAGACAGAGTTACCAAATCCTACTCAGATAATTACTTTTTAAAGCCAAATAAAAAACAATTAGAATAAGTAATTACTAAATTCTACTACAAATATAATTACCTAATTAATTAAGTTTGATTTAATTAATATTTCTAACATAACCTTCCCTAAACCAAACTTGAATCAAATTAGGTCTGATATCTTCACGAGTTTGAATCTCCATCGAAATCTCCCTTGTAGTAATGACTACGTGCAATATTAATTTGGGATTCGACTATAGTCCCTTCACGGAATCATTCAATCACTAAATAATGGCTTATGCAATTGCATAAGTGGTTGCATAAGTTATTTTCTAGTTGCTGAATAGTTCCTTGAAGGGACTATAGTATTTCCCATTAATTTGAACTTGTCCTTCAATTTCAGTACCTACAAACTTGATGCAAATACAAACTTTCACTTTGAGTAAATTTTATCAAAATGCTCATCATGGTCAAAGAATTAATTCACATCTATCAATTCATCTTCAGAACAGATCCTTCTGTCGACATTGTTAATCTCATCAATGCTGTCAAATTTAACAATGTCCTTGCAAATTCAAGACTCCAAAGTCAAATTATCATCTATGTTTTCTTTTGAATCAACAGTCTTCAATAATCAATAATCACTTTGGTATTCTGTTTCATTAGTTTTTAAGAAGTTACTATCCTTCAATTTAATAACTTATATTCAACAATCACATGATATCTTTCCCGTGCATGCTCATTAATTTCAATTTTTACCTCTTGTTCTAAGACACAAACAATATCTTCTTCTTTTTTAACTAAACCGACACTTTCAGTGTATTCATCTTTAATTTTTGTACCTTCATCTTGATCATTGACACAATCTAGCTCGTCAACACATTTGCTTTCTATATTGCACTAGTCGTTGGAAGATCCATTCTCTAAACTTTCATCATCAGCTTCAAGCAATGCTTCTTCATGCTCTTCATCCAATGACATGAAGGCTTCAACTTTAACATCACAAAAATTGTTAATAATCTTGGCATGCACTTCTTTCTTTTTAAAATTTTTAGATCAACAATCTCTTTTGTAGTGGCCTAATTTTCCACATTGATAACACTTAGTTCTTGACTTATCATGCCTTTGCCTATGACAATTTTGACTATTCTCATTGATATGACCATATTTGAAAATCTCACCTTTGGGCTTACCACCTAAAGTTTCCAATGTTTCTTCTGTTGGATCCAGAAATTGTCGGGGAAGAGACATCTCATAAGTCACCAGTTCACCTTCCAAGTCATCGTAATCAAACGTAGAAAAATCCTTAGTGGCTTCTAAAACTAATTTCTTTGCGTGAAACTTCCAAGTCAACGTACGAAGAGTGTTTGACACCATTTGTTCTTCTGTCATATTCTCACCATTGATTCTCATCTCACCAATGATGGATTTGACCTTGTCTATGTATTCTTCGACCTTTTTATCAGGCTTCATTTGAACCAATTCAAATTGTCTTCTCAACTCTTGTAGTTTCACTCTTCTAACAACACTATTTTCATGACTTGAATTTTCTAAAATTATCCATGCCTCTCTGGCTGATTTCGCATGCATAAATTTGTTGTACCCATTCAACTCAACCCTCATATTTAAATAAAACTTATCCAATTGATCGTGAGATTGATTTATCTATGATTCTTAGCTTTCTGCAAACCTTAACTCAAACACGTGCCAAATTTCAATAACTCTGAAGAAATCTTCCATCAGTCAACACCAAACTTCAAATTATTTTTGCTGTCAAATACAAAAACAGGACAATCACGAAGACTAGGAAGACATCTAAAATTACCCTAAAATTAACACAAGCTCAGATACCATGACCCTCAAAATAAGTAACCCACGAACAGAAGCAGCAAAACACACACCGTTGCCGTTGATTGAAAATCACCGGGGCGAAACACACGAATTTGCGTGTTTGTGCAAATTGACATTGAATGCAGGAGAATCCAAGAAGTCAAAAACCAAACAATACAAATTAACCGCAGTTGAGGCAATTGATGAAGAACAACAAAGCTTAAAGCTTTGTAAATCAATTTAAATCAAACTGAACAAAGCAAAATTCTGGGTGGCGATTCAAGACGCAACACAGATAAAACAATCGTAAAATTTTTCTGTTTTATTTCAAATTTTTGTATGTTTCTCTGTCATTACAATGATAATCCAATGTATATATTTATAAGCTAAATTATTTTCGAATCCTACAATGAATACAAAAAAAATAGATAAATAGGAAAGTTAAACCAAACCGGAAATAGAAACAAATAGAAATTTTAGTTTAATAATACTAAAGCCCAAAATACCTTGCCCAACCGAGTTGCTTGAGAGTTAAATGGAGGGAGGGAGAGAGATGGCAAAAGCAGCGTCTTGACAGCTGAATGCGGGTTTGGTAGTAATGAAAAGGGAAGTCCAATAGCAGCTAAAAAAACAAAAACATTTCAGATTGAACCGGATCCGATGGGAAATCAATCCAAATTGACCCGAATTCGATCCAATCCGTTTGGATTGGATTGGATCATTTTCTCCATGGCTACCAAAATAAAGAGATTATAGTCAATTATATATATATATATATATATATATATATACATAAGGAAAAGTAATTAAGGGTAATAGTACCCAAGCCATGTGACACATTCAAGGAACATTAAAACTTTTGGCTTGGAAGACCAGGATTCAAATTCTAGCAACTCCCAAGTGCAGTGGCACCAAAAGTGTAATAGGTCCAAAATACAAGAGCTTTAATGTTAGGAATAGTTACAAACACCCCTCTCAAAGATTGGTCATATTTCAAAACAAGCCATGTAATTTAGAAATTTTATAAAATAGACCCTAATAGTTAATCCGGCCATCACAAAAATACCCTTGTCTATTTGAGAATGTTCCTTCTAATCGTAACTAAACTTTTTTTTTTTTTCTTGACCCTTATGTACTTCTGAACAAATTGAAAAATCTAATGGATAGAAAGTATGATCGAGGTGATTAGGTTTGTTTTGTAATATGATCAAATCATAAGGAGATTCTTGTTATGATTCATCAAACCCCAGGAGATGTTTCATAATTTTCTAAAATCAAAGGGTTTTCATCGAATATTTTTTGAATAAAATTTAATTAATGGATGACGTTGTAAATCGTCCAACAACGATTAACAAAAAATTCATAAATAATTAATACAAATGACTAAAAAACATTTGATTTGATAAATTTTTATCAGAACAAAACCACCACAATTGTATATCTATATATAGGGGTGATAACGAGCCGAGCTTTGACGTGTTCATTTATTTATCGAGCTTAAAATCTTGTTCATGCTCGTTTATTTATTAATCGAGCCGAGCTGAGCCGAGCTTTAACGTGTTCATTTATTGTTCATTTATTTATTGAGTTTAAAATCTTGTTCGTATTCGTTTATTTATTAATCGAGCCGAGCTGAGCTTGTTCATATTCGTTCTCAGCCCTAAGTGTCATGCTCATCTATTTATAAGGAATTTTCCTCCCAAATCTTCTCTCATTTCCGATGTGGGATTAGGTGAAATTCACCTCAAAATTGTGAAATAAAATAAATTTGGCCTTGTGAAGATTTGAACCCTAATTCCCTTACTTCTCTTTTTGATGTCTTACCACTATACCAAATTTATTTTCATATTATATGTATGAATGATAAATTATATATGTATTTTATCCTTCTTAAAAATTATTTTTTCTTATCGAGCTGTTCACGAACGTAATCGAGCCGAGCTCCCTTTTGTTCATTTATTGTTCATTTATTAATCGAGCCTAAAATTTTGTTCGTGTTCATTTATTAATAAATAACGATCTCGAACCGAGTTTTTAACGAATCGATCCCGAACTTGTTCGTGTTTGTTCTCAGCCCTATCTATATATAGTATAGATCTAAATATAGTAGAAAATATAAAATTCGCAATTGCTCTGAATAAATCACGTACCGATGATCACGAATCTGTAACTAATTACTAATGAAAGTTTCGAAACTGAATTTCAGGCCGAGTCTTCATACACCATAACCATAAATGGTACGTTTGCTTGGTATATAATATGACCAAATGGGGGAGGGGGTTTGTAATTGTCTTAATTAATATTATGAAGCCATAAATTATTAAAATAATAAAAAGAAGTTAATTAATTTTCACACAAGGATAAATATTTAGCATCAAAATTATTTTCGTACATCATTTGAGAAGAGCATTTATGTCAACCAATCCCAAACGAACACTAAAAACGAAAGGAGAAGCTAAAAAATAGAAACCACATTAACCATAATGTATTTTTTTTAAACCAAAATTTGGATATAATTAAAGACCCACTCAAGTCACAACGCTAAAATAACTCTCCTCCTCACAAACACAACTAATTCCCGATCAATATCACACCACAAATATTCACAAAACAACTTTCCCAAAATAGCAAAAAATGGAATTCCAAGCTCAGAAAACACCTCTATAAATGGCTCCCCCTCCCCCCATTTACCAAATCAAACAGGCATTCAAAGCACAAGCGCATTTCATAAGTATCCTGTTAGCTAAAAAGGCTAAGTTCGGTTTCGATTCTCCGGTTTCTACCGTTCAAGCCTCCAAAAAAAACAAGAAAACCCCCAAAAATCCAAAACAAAAGATGGAGATGAAGAAGATCGCTTGTGCTGCCCTTGTCGCCACCGCCGCCTCCATGAGCGTGGTCCTGGCCGTGGATAGCCCAGCAGCATCACCTGCCGCCGGCCCCGGCGCCGCCCCAGGTGCCGCTGGCGCCACCAGCGGAGCCAATGTTGCATTGCCCGCCATCGGAACCCTCGTCGGCGCATCCCTCATGTCTTTCTTCGCCTATTACATGCACTAAAGTGTTAGGTGCTTCTCTTGGAGCAAAAGGAGGCGCTGATCAATAAATGGAGGCGGTGAATCCGGTGATGATGAGGAGGAATTGTACTAATAAAAAAATAATAATAATGATTGGTTGTTTGATTGTGTTTTCTACATTAATTGTAATAATAATAATAATAATAATAATAATAATGAAAAAAATGGAATAAAAGGATGATTTTCCTACTACTTACTGACTTCCTTTTTTTTTCTTTTGATCCAATTTTTCTCTACGTTATTTTGATTTGATTTAATTGATGATGCATGCGAGGACGGTCCTAAGTAGAATTATACAGTTTCAAACATAAGTGGGATAAAAGTGCAATTTTTTTGGGTGGAGATATACATAAAATAAAAAGGCTAATATTATTGTTAGAGTAATTATTTATCAAATTAATTATTACTAAAACAAATATGTATATTTTTATATACAAATTGTTTTGGATAGTAAATTACTACTCTGGCAATCACCCAAATAAGCATCATCATTTTTTTTATTTTTTTTAATAACAGATGCATTTTTCTTCAATATATATATATATATATATAAATAACTGATGCATTAAATAATTAATTTTGTGATTATATATGTGGGTAACACTATAGTTTTTTTAAAGAAAATAAACTCTAATTACAGTATATCTCATTTAGACCCATGAGATATTCTGTCTACCCTACTCTTGATCTGATCTCACATGCCTGGGACTTCCTCACAATCTGTTTTTTGAAGGATATAATATTGAAACTGGACCTTAAAACTACTCAAATTCCCTAGCACAGGATCAGCATGGTGGCATCTCTTAAGTTTTTCTTGTTTCACATATTGAATAGAAGTTCTGATTTTTAATCTGAGTGGTTTGCAATAAAAGTGTAATAACTACAATACGTATGTACGACTTATTTTGTTTTGGTTCAATTTGGTAAATTTTGGACCAGATTTAGTAACGGTTCAATTTTTTACCATTTTTATACCAAATAAAATATTTTATATTTTTACATTTTTAAATATATTATATTTATACTTTGCTTTTGTTCTAGTTTATATTATTTTTTGAAAAAAAAAAGTAATAGTACCAAATTTGGTGAAAAAAAGATGGGGATGGTCTGAGAATGACCAAAGAGACATTAATTTTTCAACCGTTCCTGACATATTTATCAATCCCATTTTGGGACCAGTTGGAGATGCTTTTGTATTCATTCGTTTTTATATAAAGAGTTTTGATTTTAAAAAGTACAATTTTTTTATAAGTTATTTGATAAAATAAGTAATTTGACACTTTTTTGTACTTATAATTTTATTTTTAAGTGTATATATGTGTATTAATTGTGAATCACACATTTTATATTAGTACTATAAGAGAATATAAATGTGATTTTTTTATTGGAAAAAAAAATTTATGGAAATATTACTCTTCTAAGAGACTGAGAAAGAAATTGCTTATTAAAAATATAAAACACTATTAATCTGTTTTTGTCTATGTTTTTAGTTTTCTTTTTCTTTCACAAAAATTTGTATGCACCTTATTTATGTATGTGATTGGACATACTCGTGCAGAGCAGTTGCTCTTTTCTATTTGTTTGGAAGTGATAGTCTGAAGTCTCAACTTTCAAAAGTGCAATTCTCAAATTATAAAGATGATACTTTTGTTGTTTAAATTCAACATTTTTTTTAACTTTTTCAAGAATATAAGTACTAGTACTATTTTCAATAGTTTTTTTAGTTGCTCTTGTTTACGAATATCATTTCTTTTTTGAAAAAAAAAAAAAATTATGCTCAAGCATAAAAAATGAAAAATAAAAGCACGCACGCCTAAACAATAAAATTGATAGCATTTATTAATCGGTTTCACATGACTCCACTTTTTTATATTCTGTTATACTGTAAAGTAGCCCATATATATATATATGTAATGGGCAAAGTTGTCAGGCTAATTAGCCTGAATTAACACAAAAGTAAAGAAACGAGAATTGAAAAGGGGAAGAAAACCAGAAGGAGAATGAGAGAAGAAGGAATGGGGGGGGGAGAATTGGGATTCAGATCTCAGAACAATGCAAAATTACAATACAAATCAGATGCTTCTCACGTCTTCCGCGACGGCTACTTAATGTTAATAGTTTCCACCAACTTGCACACAATGGCTAAAACAACAACGTTAAATTTAATGAAATTATGAAAAGAATTAATTTCTCTCAAGAGGCATGACAAAAGTTCACTTACTGAGTAGATATTTTCAGCCTTTTAAGAGAACTATTTAGTTAAATTTGGATTTTATATAAATTAATTATGCAATTGTATAGACCAAATTCATAATCATTTTTGGAAGGGACTATAGTTTTTTTGGATATTTTATACTTCCTTCGTTTCATTCGAAGATTCCATTTTGAAAGGGAAAAAAAAAAATTGTATTAATTAAAGAGTCTATTTTAAATTTTTTTATATTTATATATCTTTACTAATATTATAATATATGATTATATAGACTCTTTGATTGAGACGTAAGAAGTAGTGTATAATTATGTTGAATCTGAGAAATCAACCTGATTGTGGTTGAGGCATGCATGGAAACGTGGCAATGCATTTGTGTGTACGTGTATGTACGCTATGAAATAGCGCTGAATTTCAAAAGAACAAATCAATACTTTTCACACACTAGTAATTTTCTCTCATAGTGTCATTCACATTTATTGATCAAATTATTCAACAATAATAATGCACTGTAAAGAGTATTTGGAAAAGAATTATACATCTCTTGAGATTTGTGAAAATTACAAATGAATCTTAAACTTTTATAACACTATCAATGAACTCGTTAAATATTGGCAAAATTTTGTATTCAATCTGTCGGACAGTTCAACGCGCACATTTTTCTTTTTAAAAAACATGATACTTCTTTAAAGATGCGAGTATCAAAATTTAGTCTAAAAAATACCGCATGTATGTTATAATGTATTGTATATTCAATATTTTAAAGGCAAAAGTATCGTCAAATAGTCTAGTAAGAGACTTCTCTCAAAATTTCTGCCAAACAACAAAAAAGCTTAAGTATTGATTTCCGTTTTTTTGACTCACAAAGGAAAAACTATAATTTTATCAAACCAAATGAGACAACTGTTATATTATTACTTTGTTAAAGGAGATTATCATAGTTTTACAAAACCTCAAAATTCATTTGGTAATTTCATCTATTCTCGAGGGAATAAATGTAATTTACCCTTTATTTTAAAAGTGAGCGACCTTTAATATACCTTTACTTTTCGAAAGTGTCCGCTTTGGTACAAAATCTTTTTTTTTAGCCACGAATGTACCTATACTAATTTAAAGGGGCCAAAAATGTACTTTGCCGTTAACTCACCGTTAAACTTAACGGAATTGCCATCACATGCCATTTTTCAAGGGTATTTTTGTCCCTTCACGGTTCATCGTCTTCTTCCTTCTTCTTTTTCTTTCTTTTCTTTTCTTTTCTTTGTCTGTCTCTGGACTCTCCCCGCGCCGGCTGCCACTTTTGTCCTTGCTTCTATGGTCCTCCTCTCTCCCGTCGTTGTCGTCGTCATCATCTTCCGTTGCTGTTTTTCTTTTTTTTTTTTTTTTTCTTATTTTTGGCCCGCAATTGTAGAACTTCGGTTCTGCAATCAAATTGCAGTTCGGTTCTGCAATTCGATTGCAGAACCGAAGCTCTGCAATTTCGATTGTAGAACTTCAGTTCTGCAATCAAACCGTGCTGACGTCGTTCTCCTCCCTCTCCATCTTTGTCGTCTTCATCAATTGAGCCTTTGATGATTACGTTTGCATAACTTTCCAGGAAATCTTGTTTCTTCGCTTCATTTTCTATTTTCTTTCTGGTTGTTGTCGTTTAGCTGTTGATGTTTCCACACTTTAATTGGATATAGAAGAGGCGCACGGTGGCAGAGAAGGAAAGGTGTAGAAATTTGGGGAGGAAGAAGATGAACAGTGAAAAAGAAGAAAATGAATAATGAAGAGACGAAAATACCCCTAGAAAAAAGGCTATTTCGTCAAAACTAACCGAAGTTAAAGACAAAGTATATTTTTGGCCCCTTTAAATTAGTAAAGGTACATTCGTTGATACAAAAAAAAATATAGGTACCAAAGTGGACACAATTGAAAAGTAAAAGTATATTAAAGGTCGTTCACTCTTATTTTAATAAGACAACCTTACTTAGGCCCTGTATGGAAGCATCTTTTGAGATGTATTTTGGGCTAAAATTAGTGGGCCACATGCCAAGATATTGTTTGGAATGTATTTTGTGTTTTATCAACTTAAAATATGTTTTGAAAGGCTTTTGGAAGCTGTTTGGTTTGTATTTTGGAAAGAGTTTTCAGATTTTCCTTTCATCCCATAATTCTTCTTTCCTTTCTCTTTTTTTTTCTTTCTCTGGCTACCTTCTCCCTCACCCCCACCTCCAGAAACATTTCCTTTTCTTTTTCTTTCTTTCCTTCTCCCTACACTCACCTGAGCAGCCACCCCTCCCCCCCCCCCATCTTCCACATCTTTTTTCTCTTTTCTTTCTTTCTTCTCTTCTTTTATTTCTTTCCTAACTCTTACCCGTGATGGTGGTGGCGGATCTAGATCTGAAAATGTGAACAGTCGTTGTGGTAATGTTGTATCTGAAAATGGACACAAGTGGTGTCTGGCGATGATATTGGTGGATCTGAAAATGGTAGGGGTGGTGACAGATGGTGGCGGGTGGTGGGCAGGGGTGGTGACTGGCGGCAATGGTGGATTTGTGGGCGGCGATAATGTTGTATGGCGGTGATGATGGGTTAGCTATGATTATGGTTATAATAGTGACGAGTGAAATTTTTTTATTAAAATAAAAGTAAATGATTATTCTAATTAAAAGAAATATAATTAATGAGAAAAGATAAAGATGATTTTTTTTTTCACAGAAAAATGAGGTGATGGCGCAGCTATAGCTAGTGCTTGAAGCCGATGTGTTACGAGTGATCAAGGATTTTCGTTTTAATTTCCTCCCTACTCAGGATCGACTAGTGTGGAAACTTTACTCTAGGGGTGAGTTTTTAGTTCACTCTGCATATGATCTGGTTCAGCCTCGGGGCCAGGAGGGGTTCCCGATGGCCTTATAGAATAGTACTCTTTCAACAAAGTTGTCAATATTTATGTGGTGGGTGGTGAATCAGATCTTGCCGTTGGATGATGTTTTGCGCAGAATAAGTTTCTCGCTTTCCTCAAAATGTCCTTTTTGCGATATGGAAGGGGGGCTGCAACATCTTTTCCTCACCTGCGTATGGGCCAGAAATATCTAGGTCTTCTTGTTTGGCGCCCTACATCTCAGTCAACCTTAATTCGCCACGCTTGAGGACTTGTTAAATTGGTTCTAGGATCGGGAGAATGCAGAATTTCGGGAGTTACCTAAGGAGATTGTTAACCTTCTACCATGGTGATCTGTTGGGAGCTATGACTAGGATACTGCAAGGTGGTTTTTGGTGGGGAAAGGGACACAGTGGGTCAAGTGCTTTTGAGGACTCCGAAGGTGGTATGGGAACTATGTGACATGCGCCCTCCTCAGTGCAGCTCGAGCTCGCAGTTCTTGGAAGGTACAATTTTACCTTGTTAGGCGTACCGGAAGAAGAAAGTAGCAAAGATAGTAGCATGGTAAGGGCCACTGTGTATGCAATATAAGTTGAACGTAGATGAATCATCCCTAGGGAACCCTGGACCTGCAGGTGCGAGAGCGATACTGTAAACTATTACAGGCGAAGTGGTGTTTGCGGCTAGTGTTTTCTTGGGTCGCATCACGGCCTTCCAGGCAGAGGCACTAGCGTTTTGTATGGGCTCATGATTTGTCGGTAGCTGGGTATATTAGCTCTGGAGATAGAAACTGACTCACAAGTGCTGGAACATGCGATAAAGACAGGAAAGGGTCCATGGCAATCGGCAAGTATTTTGTTTCAAGTAGGAGAACTCATCGGAAACTATGTTTTGCAACACATCTACAGGGAAGGGAACGCGGTTGTCGATGCCTTGGCCACAGGGGCAAGTGCTACAGGTTCGACAACCCTTTATTTCATGGAGAGCCTTCCCCCGCAGATTAGGGGGTTGGTCCTTCTAGATATTAGGAGCTTTCCGTATATTCGAGTATAGACACGTTTTGAGGCAGGGTCAGGTTGCATGTCCCCCCTATTTGTAGTTTCTTCTCTTTTCGGATGAAAGAAAAAGGCTACGGCCCACAGCTTCGGCTGTTTTAACCACACACAAAAAAATGACCAGAAAAGATAAGGATAGGATGATAATTGTAAATAATTATGAAAATAAATATGATAATTAAAAGAATAAAGAAAGTAGAATAATTAAAATATAAAAATTCAATAATATTTTTAAGTATTTAAGGTAATATACATAAATTTAAGAGTGCATAAAAAAGAAAGCAAAAAAATAAAAAATCAATCAAATATCAAAATTATTAAATAAAAAAGAAATATTAAAAACACTATGGTTACATAAAACTAAAAAGGTAAAATAGAAAAATATAATACCATACAACATCTTCAAACATATTTTAAAACACATTCCAAACTACATTTGAAGATGTGCTTCCAAACAATATCTCAAAATATATTTTAAAAGACATTTCAAAACACTTCTTGAAAGTCACAGGGCCTTAATGTTAAATGTGTTTAGTGAACAATTAGTTTCACACACTTGGAGTCGAAGATGTGTATGCAGCCACAATATTGGCAATGATAATTTTGTTCGCGCATTTCAATTCAACATATGTGGTTTTCTAACTTATGTCAAGAAATAATTGTTTGTTATGGTTGTTTTTATTTTTGTTTTTGTTGTGGTTTTGGTTTATACAATAAGTTCAAATATTACATTTATTTTTTTATCATTTTTAATATAATTTTTAACTATATAATTATATATATATATATTTTTTTTAAAAAAAATATTTTTTTACTTTATAAAACTATTTTTCAATAACATATTTTCAAATCCATATTTCATAACGAACAAGCCCGTTAATTTTAATGGGCTAAGGTTATGCAGGGGTCCAGTTTGGACTTTGGAGCTTGAAAGTTTTTCAAACGTGAAGGGTCTATTCATAATATTCCCAAACCTCAGGGGATGTAGATGTAATTTATCCAAGTTCGTTCTGCGTTCAGACTTCCTTTGTTCCCGTCCGCCGTCGTTCTTGAATCTAAACCATCATGGCCTTTCCACTCTCTTGCAGGCCTTAAATTCAGAGGTTTATCGCTCTCGTTCTTGACAACCATGGCTCGTTTACTCTCTCGTGGTCTGAGTTCTTCAAAATTCCGCAATCCCCAAATCTTTTCGTTTTTCTCATCGTCCATTACTACAAAAGATCACCTCTTAAACCCCAAATTCCTAAACCCAGATGCCCTTTACCCCCAGTCGGAAAGATCAATTTTCTTGGCCACTAGGTCCAACCGTTCCAATCTCTACTCGTATGAGGTGCACTTTCCAACTGGTTACAATCCGGTCGATCCCACAAACAATTTGATCAAAAACCTAGCAAAATCAACCTCTCGTGTTGGTGTTCGTGTTGGTGTTGGTGGTCAAAATCCGTTGTGTTTTCTTGGGAAGCCCTTCAAATCTCAATCATCCCGTCAAGGTTTGGTACGAAATGCGATCTCTGTACCCTCCAGATACTTTTCAACTTCCAATGAATCAACAGATCCAGTAAACCCAACGGAACACCCGAGCCAAACCCGGGAGTTTAAGCACCAAGAAATCACCGGTCCAACAGTGGAGCGGGATGTTTCGGCGTTAGCCAACGAGACTCGTGAAGTTCTTGAACAAATGATGAAGAACATGTATGCTTTAAGCAAAACATTGGCCGCTGTAGGCTTAATCAACCTTGGTTTAGGAGCATGGATTTCGCACATCACTAAGGGTACGCCAATTTTCGAAGTTTCAATGCAGAGTATGTTGGCATTTGGGGTTCCGTTTTCGATGGCATTGATGATGAGGAGAGCATTGAAGCCAATGTACTTCTTCAAGAAAATGGAGGAACAGAGTAGGCTGCAAATTCTGACTCTCACTCTTCAGGTTGCAAAGCAGTTGAACGTGCTTTTCATTCGGTTTAAAGGTGTTTCATATTTGTGCATTGCTGGAACATCCATTGGGTTGATTTATGTTGCTGTGCTTAGATCGTAGGAGTTTTTTTTTTTTTTTTGAGGATATTCACACACATCACTATGAAATTTCTGGGTTGGAATTCGGTAGGGATGGTTTTTCCCAGCTTTTTTGAATTCGACTATATACTTTTAATTGATCACAAGCTACTAGGCAGTAAGATTTCTTAGCTCAGTGATTGGGCAGAATGCTATAAAACAGTCTTTTTGTAAATCACAGAGCCTCTGTATATTTGTGATTCGTGAGATTTGATGTGGGAAAAACATATTTGAAAATTTTCACTCCTTTTACTAGTTTATCTAGAAATGTGATGTTAACACATCTAACTCTGGATGTTTGGAGCCAGGGGGTTCTTCCCTGCCAGAGGGTAGGGGTTGGAAGTTCGAATCGGCCAAAAAATTCACCCTTCCCATGGTCTAATGAAATTGTTGTTTGTGAGGGGTGGAATGTTAATTTTACATCATGATTCTTTGGTTATATGGAACAAATTTCGAGCTTGGAAGTTAATCTCCAGCATACTTGGGGAAGAGGTTGTCGCGGCTTCTGCATACTTGGGCTATGAGACAAATTTTGAAGTTGAATGCCGAGCTCTTTTGATAGGGTTCAGGGTGTGTGATCGACTGGCCATTCGAGGGTTGAGGTCGAATCGGATTCATTGGCTTTAGTTAATATGGTTCACAGGCAATTCAATTCAATTCGACAAATATGGAGCATTAAGAAGTTTGGAGCCTGTACTTTCAGACACATCTATCGGGAGACCAACTCAATTGCGAACACGCTTGGGCGACACGGTATCATACTCAAGAAAACTGCAACATACAAATCCACAGTTCTTCCTTCAACAGGCTGCTCGTTACGTCTACATCGCCAAACTCTTTCTTTTTTTCCAAATTAATAATGGGTCTCTATGTTCTCCAGTTACTTAATCGGCTATTACAACAAAAACAAAATAAAATAATCTCCAGCCAAAGAGACAAGGGGAAGGAGGAGGTTTGCAGATTTACCTATTTTCAGTTCGTTCCGCTCTTCCTTCCACAAGGAAACAGAGCTTGAAGTTCACGGGATTAAGCTTTCACTCCTCCAGGCTCCAGTCAAGCAAGACTGATACAGATTATGTAGCTAAAGATGAACAAATTTTTTTGAAGATATAATTGAAGTTCTTAGGTTAATAAAGGCCTCAAGGTTTCAGGTAAAAGTACGTAACCTAGTATTTTCCATCAAATAACATGAGCTGCAGGCCCGATGCCCGTCAGTAAAGTAATTACCGAAGCACGATGACAAGATTTACAGGTCGAGAAGAGAATCAACATGACAACGGTGACTGAGGAATTCAAGAAAAATAATACATGCTAAACACGAGAAAAGGAGCATATATTATTTAGCAAAATGTTAGTCCATTCGTAGTTCATACTAAGAGCAAAATTAGAACTTGCCCTGCTCCCTCTCCATTTTCCCTCTTTCTTTCTTTTCTCCTTTCCCTGTAATTCTTTTCTCGACAATTGCTGAGAAATCTTTGAACCAATAAACAATCTATGGATCGCCTATTCACAAAATGCAACTACCAGTTTACACCAACCACTATCTTCTCAATCTACAAAACCAGGAAAGAGGAAAAAAGCAAAAGAAACACCCTCCATCAATCTCCAACTTTAGCTCTCACTTCCCCCCTTCAAGTGATAAAAGAATTGGGAGAACAAACATGACATGGCTAGTTTTAGGGTTAGTTCCCTCTGTCAACCCAAGATTCCCCCAGTTGAAAACAAACAGAACTAGAGCGCACCAAAAATAACTTGGCAAAGCCAAGCAGCCAATTAACTTCCATTCGTTTTGGCCTCAGGACGGATATATGTGAGGCTCCGAGGAACAGAAGATGGGCCAGTGTTACTAGTGGCGATAACGCTTGTCTCAGATGGAGAGGATTGATTTTCACGCTTCCACTGGAAACTCCTCGCACCAGCTTTTACTGGAAAGCGGGACCGATATCCCCCAGCCATGGCCCTTGGGAAAGGAGGCCTGCCAAATCTAGAAGCAGTATAAGGGGATGCACGGAGAGCACGTGGAAAAGGTGCGACAGAAGAAGCTTCCACCTGAGCAGAATTTTTTCGTACCACCTGCATAATAAAATTATAATATCCTATCATCAATAGAAAGTATCAACCGTCTAGTCATATAAACTGAAATAAATAGCCTTCAAAATATAAAAAACCACTTTCTTCAGGGCAGAAACTGTTCAGTACGCATCTAAGTTATACCCTTATCCTAAACCAATAATTCATTTATCCACCACCTATAGCAGGTTCATCTGTGCAGGATGAAATACAAACTAGGCTTCACATCTGATTTTGCTATAACAGGGTACAATAAGCTAGGCTCCAGCGCAACAAAATCAAATAAACCAAGGACAACATGAGACCAAAATTTCACAACTTAAAGACCAAGACAAATGAGGTGAATATAGAACAACAACTTACTGCCAATATAGTAAGCAAAACAAGAATAAGTTGGAAACCTCATAATAAGTAATCTCCAAGGCATCCTTTAATAACTTACCCTGAGAATACGAGACATGAACGAAGTGCCATCTAAAGAGAGAGCATTTTCTGCTGCCTCCTTACTCATGAACTCAATATAAGCTGACCTGTTTTCCCAATTTGCATAGAAACAGCATTCTGAATGAGCTACACAAATAGCAATCAAATGCTAGAGAACAAGCAACTTAGACGAGCTTACCCTTTTGGCTGCCCGGTTGCTGTATCAGTTAAAATAACCACTTTTAGTACTGCCCCAGATTTGTTGAAGTGCCTGGAAAGGCTATCCTTGGTAGCAGCAAAATGAACCTAACGAAGAAAGCTGAGTCAGTGATAAAATATCATTTTCACAGGCTATGAGCATAGGCATGAAATAAGGACATAGGTCCATACATTGTTAACAAATATCGTCCGAGAGTCAGCATCTTCCGTTGGTCCACCAGCAGGGTACAAGCCTGAAGCAGACATGAAAGTGGAGTTAATGAGACAGGTTTCACAGGGAAAACATAATTGACAAGAAAGTCATCAACAAATCATAGGAATAGAACTTCAAAAATTTATCTCTGAACATTAAAGGAGAACAAATCATTTTTTTGACAGGCAAGAAAAGATGAAGGATCATATAAACCACCAGAGAGAAATTAAAAACCACAAAAAAAAAAAAAAATCCATTATTAGAAAACACTACACATGAATACATTATCTTCAGATTCAATCTTGTTTATTAAAATTAGCATTACCCAGTCAAAATTAAGACGAGAAACTAACCAGGAGTGGGTAACTGATTCTTTTGGGGCTCTTTCTGCAAATCCAATTCAGTTTTTACCTAACCAAAAAGAAATTAGGAAATGGGTCAGTCAAATAAGTACATATAATAAAGTGAATCATTACCAGGAAAAAAAAAAAATCAGAGAAATATCTTACATTGCCATTAGCAGCCAAAACAGGACTACCATTCTCCTCCATTACTAGCATTCCAGGCTGAGAAGTTAAGGCTTCACTAACTTCTGCTAGCTTCTGGTTATCTACATCTAAATTCTCCCTCAACTCCCCATATCGCTCATGGTATTTTAACTTTTCAGCATTGTTGGCCATACTGTGCAGGACCACTGGTGAGTCAACACCTCTGTTTCCTCCAGATGTTCCAGTTTGAGAAATACCCCCTACTCTGCTCACTACGTTTGCATCATAATCAACTGATGCTGGGACAATTGCCCTTCTCATATCCCTTTGTAAAGCAGGCATATCACTCAAATACGTGTGGCTGCTGTAATCATTTCTCTGATCATAACTTAACCCACCTTGCTCCTTGAGATAATTGTAAGTTCCATCTTCTTCACTGTCAACAGGAGCATCTCCAAATTCTGGCAACTGGTTCAAGGTTTCCGAAATATCATTGCGACGACCAATTCTATCAAACACGTTACTAGATGACCTTGCTCTCCGAACATCTTCTGCAGCTTCTGCTACAGCTTTATATGCAGCTGCCACAGCATTTGGTACTCTAGCAACAGGTCGAATTCTCCGCGGAGGTTCTTGAATATTCAAATCATCCGCAGATGTAGACACCACGGAACGAAGCCGTTTTGATGAAGGCTCTAGTGTTAAGTTTGAAGGCTTCGAAGTGGCAACTGCGTCTCGGACTGCAAATTGCAACAACCTTCTGGGTGCAGCGATGCTTGCTTGAGACGCAGTCTCCCTCTGGAAGACAATAGAAAAATGAATGACGAGACAAATCATAACCCATATTGATAAAATAAGCAATCCAAATTTTGTGATCAAAATTAAATTTCCAAATGAAATGATTAAATTAAAAAAATAGAGGCGGCATGCCCAATGCTGGTAACAGAGACTGCATGTTCTATTCACAGAAAATATGACATGTGCCAGTTTCAGCAGTAAGGATCAGAGAAAGGGAATTTCTATTAGTTACATAGTAACATTTAAGGAAGGCAAAGAGGGAAAACTTTACACAAAAGATTCCATGAGATAACAGTGTTGTAGCATGAAATCAGAATAAGAACATTAATATAGAATTGTGCCATTACCTTAATTCGTAATCCAAACATTTCATACTTTAAACACAATAAAATGCATACACAATGATCATTTGGAGTTCACATTTTGAAGCCATCCACATTCATAAGCTTTCTAAACTAGAAAGTATCTATAACTACAAGAAAAAGAAAAAAAATACTAAAAAATCCTTTAGATGGAATGCTGATTGCAAAGCCAAACAAGCTGTTCATGAGCAATATAAAGATTAGAAAAAGAATAGCAGATATCACAGATTCACATTACATCAGAATTTAAAATCAAATCAAAAGTAATTAATATATGAAGCTAAAGAGAAAAATAAATATTGTCAAATAGAAACAATAGGATGTCTTTTAATTCCAACACGAAAGAGAAATGCCAACCTTCCAATCTACAGACAACAAAAGCACATAAACCACAAAAAAAATATGAGCGACAAAAATACCTTGACTTGTAGCCGCTCATCAGGCCGATTTCTTTTTCTACGAGCTGATGGTATAGGAGAGATGGATCTTTTCTCAATACCAACTTTATGACTTTCCCTATTACTATGAATGCTGTCACTCACTGTGCTTTGTAAGCTAGGTCGCTTTCCTCTATCTACCTCTGGCTCCTTCCATTCCCTACTTTGATGAGAATTCAGTGATTTATCTGGTTTTAATTTTGCAGATTCAGACTCCATCTGCTGAGAACCTCCACCAGCAAGCTCTGTTGTCACTGCATTTCTCTTGAGAGCCGCATCAGAATGTGACTGCCGCGCTTGGACATAAAGATTTAAATGTGACCCCAGGTGATCCCACAACCTTCAAAGAAGCAGACATTTAGAAATACGACTTGTTCAAAAGCTGCAATCTAGTCTTAGCAAAGTATATATTACCAAGATACAAAAGAATCACTATCATCATCCAGGAAAACGTTCAATTCATTCCTGGCCTCATCTTTACGCCTTCCATTCTTCAGCAAGACTATCACATATTCCTGTAAATTGGAGTGAATTAATAAACCCTGAAGTACAAACAGATAAAACCTTTGTCCAAAAATACAGAATAAAAATAAACAGAGTTACTGCTTCAATGAAAAAGTAATCAAGAAAACCAAATGAAAGTTCTCCCCCTCTTAGCCGGCAAAAAGACCTCAAGGAGTAAAAAAGTTCTTACTCCTAGAGTGCATTAATTGTAAATGGTTCCCTTTCATATTCCAGTGCCCTCTAGAAACCAAGCAGTCAAATTTTCAAAGCTTCACATGCTCAGAGAACCTTCTTTGCACCTGGGTTCTACTCCTTCCCAATCTGAAGACACTTAATTCCATAATCAACATAAACCCCTTCTAGCAGTTAATCTATGTTAGCAGTACTTCCTAACCCAATATGAGCTGATAATAGCCCATAAAATACACAAGAAACAAACAGATGAGACTTGTATCACTTCAAAAAAGTGAAGAATTTTATCCAAATCAGCACACATACATTCAACATACAGAAAAATGTGAACAGAGAGCGGTAGAAGACTAATACTTCAAACAGGTTTTCCTTTTCCTTTTAAAAACGAAGCAGAGTGATAGTGTCATTTTTATGTTAAACCCCCAAAAAAAAAAAAGGACAGGAATAAACATTTCAGAAACTATTTGAATAGGTACATGTATAAACACATATATGACACATGTATACATGCATCATATATGTATACATACACATGTGCATAAGCAAATGCCAATAATGGCCAGATAAATAACCACAAAAATTACACATGTTAAGAGGTCCTGAGGCTGTCTAAAACCCACCATGTTGTATTAGGTGGAAGGACAAGGTCAGTAAGGCCCACAGTCATGAAACACAAAGAAATGTAATTTTGGCTCTTCACCAGGTAGAAGAGGCATACTCACCCACTGCTTCCGTATCGCAAACAATATATTGCACCAACCAAAGAAGTTAATGGGGGAAAAAAGAAGAATGCTCACAAACATAATAACCTTAACTCTTTATTCAACATTCAATTACAATTCAAAAAATTAAGTGTAAAATTCTTGAGTAGCCTTCCCTTCTAAGAATGAATACCTAGGCCCTGTATGGCAACTTTTTTTTCCATCTCATTTCACTCTCACTTTCATTTTATAATAATTTCTCATCAATTTCAATACACCTTTTTACATTTCACAAATACCTTTTTACATTCCCCAAACACCTTTTTATATTTCCAATATATTTTTAATAATTTTAAAATCAAAAACACCTTTCAAAACACCTTTCAAAAGGCATACCATACGGGGCCCTATATTCCCCCTATTCCCAAGCTCAAAATCACTTCATTATACCTTAAGTACACCAAGTTCAGATGTATTAATTACAACATAAAGTCCTTGGATATCAAAAATGACAGACAAATCTCGGATATCAAGAAGTTGCTTGCAGAAAGGATAAGTATATTGTGGCTTGCTGAAACATAATATGGAACATTAACAAGCATTTCAGGACACAGCTTGCTAACTCCACAAGTTGCTTGCAGAAAAGATAATTCAAAAGAAGACCTAGTGCAGTAACATCTTAAGCCTAAATTTCATAGTCCTTCAGATGGTGGTTTCCAATCGTTTGAGTTCATCACAGAAGTTTCTTAGCAATTCATAAATTGATGCCCGTGATATTTGTAAATTTCGGTAGAAGTATTGTGGCTTTTGATTAGCTAGGACAACACGAGTTTTACTGCTCTACAAATAGGACATCTAGGTGATGATAAATAGTTTTATCAAATTTGAGCTCTTGCAAGATTTTATAATGCTACTAACCAACATCATCCTGAAATGCTCCATTATAACTCTCCAGAGCTAGTACATTATGTTTCCACACCGCATGCCCATTAAATGCCAATCCCATTTCCCTAATAGCTAGGAAAAATGTATTTCAAAGTTCAAACACGAGAATTCAAACATCATCCGAATACAAATATCCTCCATGCATAAGTTGATCCTCAGATATGATATCACCAGATTGTAGCACAACTTTATCCAAGAACATCACCCATTCTCTAATCAACATGTCCAGCTAAAAATCAATGCTTGCTACGCACTAAGCACCCAAGCGAGATGCAAAACCCCATTCTGCCTAATACCCCAAATTGATATGCAAGTCCAATAGTTTAAAATTGTGACCCCTCAATCGTGTTCCCAATTACCCTACAACACTCAAAACTGTAAGAGTAAATAAAACAATGAAATGCTCCAAGGCAAAAACTAGCCACAAATGGAGAGAAACTCCCGATTGAAGAATGCCGAGGGAATAAACCAATATGATGAATATCACAGTATATTCTTCCACGGATCAAAAAAATTCTTAATAATTCAATAACAGATCAGACACACCCAACACATTGCAAAAGACGCAAATCCACGGAGCAAGCCCACGTTCTCCAGCATAGACCTTAGCCAACTTGCAATTTCCATTTTACAATCACATAAACCTCAAAACATCCAGAGAAAATCACTCGGCAGAATTAGGAAACGGGGACGATGGCCAGGTAAACAACAATATATCAACGAAATAATTCAATGTTTCCCACAAAACTCCACGAATTCATAAAACCCTAATAAGAAAAATTCGTACCACCAGAGTATCATCGGTGTAATCGCCCATATACTCCTTGAGCTTCTCCATAACATTCTCCCGCAGCTTCGCTACACCTTCGCTGCTAAAATTAACCCTAAAAGTCCGATCATCGCCGGTTCCTTCCGTACCCTCCATTCCGCTATCCAGCAAAACCCTAATTCAAATACTCCAAGAATGCTCCCCGCTTATCCCAATCCCCAATATATATACATTCGATCATCGATTTGCAAGATATTAGATTAATTTAACCGACCCCGAAAACAAAATTTTGCAAAAAAAAAAAAAAAAAAAAAAGCAAAACCCTAACTCCTCCTGGGAGGATAAAATGTTAAGGCGAATGAATATTCGTAAATTAAAAAGTGAAGAATCTAAAATTGTATATATTGAAGCATTTGGAGGGTTTTGCACAAATATTTTAGGAACGAAAAAAGAAGAGAAAATGAAGGTGTGACTGAGAGAAGAAAATAAAACCCCAGAAGAGGAAGGGCCGCTTTGATTGGTTTTGGCTGGGCTGGGGGGGGGCCTCACGGTTACGGACAGGGAGAAACCGGGGAGTCATGAGGGTATAATGAGAGGCCGGTATTTTCATCCATTTCCAAGGTCGGTTGTTACATTCGGGCCATTCTGAACTATGGCATGTTCTTTAAGTTTTTGTTTTGTTTTACTTTTGGTATTAACAGTAAATTTAATATATTATAATCAATTTTTATTATTTATAATATAATTTTTTACTATTTAACTATACTTTTTTACATTTTTAATACACTTTTTATATTATAAAACTATTTTTCTCAAACTAAAACTCAATCCAACCAAAAAGAACAAGGAAGTCGGATCTTCAAAGAATTTAGGGGTAAATTCATGAAATTACCATTAAACCCTTGTAAACCATCGCCACCCTCATTGATTAAGGTATCAACGAAAAAACTACAGTCCCTTTAAAACTACAGTCTCTAGGTTTGTATATGTTTCATTTACTTGCATCTGTGTATCTCTAAAGCAAGGCTCATTATGTCCCCCTTAGAATGTTGCGACAATGTGCCTTCATTTTAATAAATGGTTCCCAAGCCCCTAGTCACTTAATCGGTTGTTCACCAAAATAATAATAATTCGACCATTGAATTTGCCATTAGACCATTACTAATGCAATTGCATATGTCAAATCTAATGATTGAACAATGGGATTGTAGTCTCACCCTTAACTCGCATTAAAAAAAACATAATGATTAACTCTCCTAGTTTGATCAAAGAGTTAGTCTTGCGTAAAATGAATTTATATATGCGACCAATTTTCACTTGAATAGTACGCTTTTTTAAAAAAATTTAAAGTGATATAAAATAAATTTGATGCCTGTTAACAATATCACTAATATTCTCTTCAAGTATCACCTTAAAGATGAAAAAAAAAACAAAATAAAATATTAAGAAAAAAAACTACTAAAATAAGAGTGATACCTTCAAAAGTAACATAAGAAAATTAATAAATTTAATAAAAACTGGAACTACTACTAAGAAGATTATTAAATGACTTAGTTTACTACTTCTATTGTTTTTGATAATGGTAGAACTATAAAACATAGGGCGAATTACATTTATCACCCTCAAAGTTTGCAAAAATTTCAAATCGACCTTCCAAGTTTCAAAAAATAACATTAGAGTCCCTTGATCGACTAAACTTTAATAGATACACCCATTGAGGCCAGAAAGTTGATATGGCATGAAAAAAAAAAAAAAAAGCAGTCATATGGACTGATGTGCATAAAAATAGCTAAAGTCATTGGGTTTGGCTCAATCAAGACAAGGAGAGTTTAGGCACAAAAAGCCCAAGGGCAGGTTTAGGTCGGCATTAAAAAGACCTAAGGAGATAGTCAAGGTCAGGCTTAGGTCGGTATTAAACAGACTTAACGACATGGTCAAGGTTGAGCTTAGGTCAGTAAACAAGATATCAAAGCTCAAGGAGCTTAGGTCGGTAAACAAGATAACCAAACTCGGGAAGCTTAGGTCGATAAAGCTTAGGTCAGTAAAGCTTAGGTCAGGCAGAGCTTAGGTCAGTAAAGCTTAGGTCAGTAAAGTTTAGGTCAGGAAAGCTTAGGTCGGCAAAGTTTAGGTCAGCAAATCTTAGGTCGGTAAAGCTTAGGTCAGATCGGGATAACGGTAACATTGGCATGACAGCTAGACATCATTGTAGGGCCATGAATCTGATATATGCATGAGCAATAATGACAAAGGAGCCAAATTAGAGCCGTTATTACAAGAACGTTAAAGTCATCATAAAAAGGAGAGTAGTTGGAAGTGCAGGTCATCATGGCACAACGGACATATCATACAGCTCATCACGGCACAACGGATATATCAAGATGAGCCTATAAATACTCAGTCACCAGACTCATTTCGGGTAAGCCATTCTGGATGCCTTCTTCTTCATGCTTAAACTCTTAATCAATACAGTTTCTCATATTGCATCTTGCTAACTTGATCGTCGGAATTAAACAGGGGGGATAGCCCTGCTTCTTTCTGATTGCTTATCTTTGTCATCGGAATATTCTTCATACAGATCCAGGTCCTCACTAATCCGACCTCCATAGCTCGATTTCCATCTTTGCCTTCATCCATTTTGTCCATCAATCTCTATATTGGGCCTGAACGTTCAAGATCTTCATTGGACCAGCCGGAGCATCCATACGCCGGACATTTTGCGTCACATTAACTGGCGCCGTCTGTGGGGAATGATTTGATCAATGTTTTCATCAATTTTTCTTCACAATCAAAGAAATTTGTTGAAATCATGATGCAAGAAGGTTCGGGAACGGATGCTTCTTCTTCCGGAATAGCAGTTTGCACTAAAGAAATAATTATTCAATCAGGTACAGTTTTCGAGACGATGAATTTTCTACCGACGTAAAGAAACATAAACTTGGTTGGCATCAATGCATCGTCATCATACCATGTACATCTGGGGAAGGCCCGGTTTTTTAGCCGCTTCCAAACTGCATACCATGTGCATCTATCTGGTTGTTAACATTTTAGAAGGAGCACGCTTCAGAAGGCAGCTCTTGAAACAATTAAAATATGTCTTGAAACTGCATACCATGTGTCTCTTGTTTCTAGGTTGTATACTTTAACTCTTGTTGCATTTCTTGTTATTTGTTGTGCATGGATGTCGAGAAATGGAGGAATGGCAAATCATGAAGACATTTTAGGTCCCAAAATTTTTGCATGTGGAATACAGGTCAAATATATTAATTTACGGAGTGAGAAATAAGGATTGGAGGCCTACCCATAAGTGGATGACCTTGGAGGCTGACCCATAAGTGGATGACCTTGGAGGATGACCCATCAGTGAATGACCTTGGAAGATGACCCATCAGTGAATGACCTTGGAGGATGACCCATCAGTGAATGACCTTGGAAGATGACCCATCAGTGAATGACCTTGGAGGATGACCCATCAGTGGATGACCTTGGGGGATGACCCATCAGTGCATGACCTTAGAGTCCGACCCATCAGTGAATGACCTTAGAGAATGACCCATCAGTGGATGACCTTGGAGGCTGACCCATCAGTGGATGACCTTGGAGGATGACCCATCAGTGGATGACCTTGGAGGGCGACCCATCAGTAGATGACCTTGGAGGCCGACCCATCAATGGATGACCTTGGAGGCTAACCCCCATCAGTGGATGACCTTGGAGGCTGACCCCCATCAATGGACAACCTAGAAGGCTGACCCCTATCAGTGGATGACCTAAAAGGTAGACCTCATCAGTGGACGACATGGAGCAGTTGATGACCTAGATGGCAGACCCCATCAGTGGACGACCTGGAGGGCAGACCCCCATCAGTTGACGATCTGGGGGACGACCCCGTTAGTAGACAAACTGAACTACAGTGTCTTAAGTACACCACGGATATTAAACACCCCTTTATAACCTGCAGGGGACACGCATTCAAGTCATGAAGTCAGGTCAGACACCGTTGGTAGGTCTTGGAGACCATCAGGTACGGTCTATAGGACAATAAAATATCTTAGATGCTTAAGTTACTATTTACATTATTCAGTATGCATTATGAAAGACACGGTTGGAAACTACTTTCACATTATTATTTTCATTATTCAGTATGCATTGTGAAAGACACGGTTTGGAACCGCTTTCAAATTATTGTGACAACCATCACGATAGCTGAGCATACCAGTCACCATGTTAAATTTGGTAACCACCATGTTATACTCACAAGATAGTTGAGCATACCAGTAATCATGATAGCTGGGCAGCTACTACTTACAGAAATCATGTGATCACCTTACCATGTATACCTTGGAAGGCTCGGTTTAAACCGTTTTTAAGCCATGTCTTCAATTATGCATATGTTTTCTCTATCATGTATGGGATGGCTCATCTTCATTGTCATGTTAAACAGGCAAGGCAATGTTATATGGGAAGGGCTAAGCAATTAGCTGGGACAAACATAGGTAGGGCTAAGCATTTGGCCGGGACAAATCATTAGCAGTCTCATAAGATATTGGGTCAAACCTTTAGATCGGGATGCGGAGGTATGTAATTAAATAAATCTTTCAGTTATCACTGCAAACATTGTTAGGTAGGTCCGGCTGACATGGCGTAGTGCTCTATGTTAGTTTAACATTTCAGATAGCAATAGGTCGGTAAAATTCATATTAGGTCGATAATTATAGTCTGAATTTCAGTACCTCACCACAGTCAAAGTCGGACAAGAACTTATTAAGGTCGGATGCATACTAATCATTTATCTGGGGCTAAGTATCATGTTTTAGCTTAAGTCAAGTAAAACATGATATTGGGGGGGCTTGTTGATGTGCATAAAAATAGTTAAAGTCATTGGGCTTGGCCCAATCAAGACAAGGAGAGTTTAGGCACAAAAAGCCCAAGGGCAGGTTTAGGTCGGCATTAAAAAGACCTAAGGAGATAGTCAAGGTCAGGCTTAGGTCGGTATTAAACAGACCTAACGAGATGGTCAAGGTTGAGCTTAGGTCAGTAAACAAGATATCAAAGCTCAAGGAGCTTAGGTCGGTAAACAAGATAACCAAACTCGGGAAGCTTAGGTCGGTAAAGCTTAGGTCAGGCAAAGCTTAGGTCGGCAGAGCTTAGGTCAGTAAAGCTTAGGTCAGTAAAGTTTAGGTCAGGAAAGCTTAGGTCGGCAAAGCTTAGGTCAGCAAATCTTAGATCGGTAAAGTTTAGGTCAGGTCGGCATAACGATAACATTGGCATGACAACTAGACATCATTGTAGGGCCATGAATCTGATATATGCATGAGCAATAATGACAAAGGAGCCAAATTAGAGCCGTTATTACAAGAACGTTAAAGTCATCATAAAAAGAAGAGTAGTTGGAAGTGTAGGTCATCAAGGCACAACAGACATATCATACAGCTCATCACGGCACAATGGATATATCAAGATGACCCTATAAATACTCAGTCACCAGACTCATTTCGGGTAAGCCATTCTGGACGCCTTCTTCTTCATGCTTAAACTCTTAATCAATACAGTTTCTCATATTGCATCTTGCTAACTTGATCGTCGGAGTTAAACAGGGGGGGATAGCCCCGCTTCTTTCTGATTGCTTGTCTTTGTCACCGGAATATTCTTTATACAGATCCAGGTCCTCACTAATCCGACCTCCATAGCTCGGTTTCGATCTTTGCCTTCATTCATTTTGTCTGTCAATCTCTATATTGGGCCTGAACGTTCAAGATCTTCATTGGGCCAGCCGGAGCATCCATACGTCGGACATTTTGCGTCACATTATGGACCAAAATACCTTACATGAGGACCACCGATTTTTTTGGACGGAAATAACCTTCTCTTCTTGAAAAACAAAACTTCAAACGCAATTCTCATTCTTAATGAAAAGGATCAAATTAATAGAAGCAAATTGGTCTGTTTAGGGTTTCTTTATATGGTATATCGTAAATATAGGTTTAAACTTATCTCTTGGGTTGATGGATCCATCTAGTTGCAGCAACAGTGTAGGTAATTTGTAATATGAACAATTGTCTTGCGATGCGGAGGAAATGCAGTAGTATTGGTTGGTGTCGAATTCGGCGAGAATACGAGAAGGTTGTACTATAGGTGCAATATTCATGGCTTTTTGAATTAGGTTGTGTCGCCACCAATGGAATCGGCCGGTATACAATACACATTCGAACGTTGAAATGAAATATTCGAAATGCAAGAAGACAGAGCTGAGGTGTAAGGAGAAATGATAAAGGATGAAAGTTGTAATTACAAAATAGAAATGAAACAAAATGCAAATTGTAGTTGTAGGAGAGTGTTGCAACTTTTTAATTATGGTGATTTTAGTTATTCTAGCTACGAATTCGGTTGCACTTCTGATCCACATAGCTAGTGCTTGCCAATCTCAAATATTTTACCCATTGCAACAAGACGTTTCCCAATAGGTTGTTCAATTATGAACAAATGACAATCTGCTCCATCTTACGATAATGGGTACATTGAAATAAAATTAGTCCTTATTAATGGTTCTTAGTTAAAGAAAAAGTTTATATATTATCGGATGAATTGTAAAAAATAGTTACCTTGTACTCGCCATCCAAGTTTGGCTCTCCTGATGGGGAAGAAAGCTGGGTGTGTGTTCATCTACACTGTGAAAATCCAACGGATTTGAAGTGGACCCACGGATGTTGAGTCTATGTTGTGGCTGTTATTGCTTGATTGGAGGATACCATTCATCACTTCTTCATAGGACACGCCTATCTTGTTGCACAATGTCTGGACTACAGTATCAAGTACACTGACCTTTGTTTTGTCTTATTTAAATTGTTGTGCATGTGAACTCGAGCTGGTGGAAGCAACATTAGGAAACACTTGTATGAGACGCATCCGGCAACCCACTCCTTGTAAAAGCCAATGCAATCTTTATTTTGTGTCGCAATGACAGTATGTCATTTCTCCCATCTGTAATGGACTCCTCTTTGGTCTCGCAATGAGATAGCTCATCCTAGTAATTTGTAAAAGAAAACAATACATTAGCATTCATACAAAATAAAAAAAAACATAAGAAAAGTATAAAGTAAATTGATCATTCATAAGCATAATACATAGGCTCACAATGCAATTGCCAACTTCCATAGCCACTTTGGTCACATATTTACCATTCTTGTGTTGGTGAGCCCTTTAAAAAAGCATAGATTAGGAAATGGGAGAAGGTGGGAGGGAGTGCATGGGCATCTTCTTTGCTCATCCATCATCAATAACCTCTTTATACTGTTCCTCCCTTTTTTTCCGCCATCATTATTTTTCAGAGTTACTTTATTCCACCATAGATGTCGTATGTGGAAATTTATTCTTTTTTTACCTTGCTTGATATTTAGTACGCTTTTTCTATGTGGCCAAAAATTTAGAATAAATAATAAAAGTCAATCCTGCAAAATGTTAAAACAAAAGGAATGAATTACAAGAGTTGGAATTACTAGTCATTCTTCCGTAAGTCAGCTTGCACGAAACACTTTCCATGTTTCCCACGTGAGATATGGTTATATAGTGTATGGGTGCTCATTTTTCTAAGATTAAACTATAATGTGGCTTTGAACAGCAGGGGTTGTCAACCATTTGGGATTTTTGTCCGAGGTGAAAATTTTTGTGTGCCCCAACCTTCCTGTTTATTACTGGTCTGTTCTTTTTGAAGTTTTGAGACTTGTTTTGAGAAAAAGTTTCAAACAAATTGGGTTTAAAGTCAAAACAAATTGGGTTTTAAATGAAAACAAAGAAACAAAGTTTTGATAACAAGTTTTAAAACAAAATTTTAAAATTATTTTTATTATTTTTTTTTTCAAAACCCAAACATATATATCTCCCTTATCTCTTTTGCTCCTCCTACAGCAGGAGCTCTGCCGCTCCTCCACCACCTTGCCGCCGCAGCCACTCTAAACCCTAGAATTTCAAATCTAACCAAAAATCCAAGTACATAATACTTCCACCTCCTTAATGAAGCTCATTCTCCTTCCTCTCACCCTTTATATCCCATACCAAAATACCCAAAATACTTCTCCCTTAACCCTAATAAATCTCAATGGAAATAGAAGAAATCCGAGCCAAATAGGTACACTTCAAACATAAGAAATTAATTGAAGGTAAGTGTTGGGCATTGCGGGCGGCGGAGTGAAGGAGGAGAAGCGGAGTGAAAACAGAGTTTCGATTGAGGACGGTGGCGGCAGAGTGAAATTGAGGACGGTGATTGCGATGTGGGTGGTGGCTTGGGTTTGAGAATTAGGTTTAAGAATTGGTTTCAAAACCACTTACAGAACAAGGTTTTAAAGTTTTATTTGAGATTTGTTCTCAAAATTGGTTTGAAAACCACAAAAAGAATAGGCCCTACGTGTCATCGGGTCAATGGATCAACATTTACAATGCGGTACTTCACCTTTGTCTCAAACGACGTCGTTTGGGTACCATTTTGGGCCAACCCAAACGACGTCGTTTTCGTACAAAAACTGGGTTTTTACTGTTCCTCCACCTTCGAAATTCATGATTTCTCTCTCTTCCCAATCGGCTCCGCATCAGCTCCGAGGCCATTTTCTTTGGTGGGGGTATGAGTCGTCCATGGAGAAAAGCAAAAGCCCTTCTTTCTTTCTCCATTCCCGGTCCAAGGCCTCGAATGCTTCAATATTCTCCTCGAATTCTTCAATCTTCTTCCATGGATATAACCTAAAGCTCACATCTCCGTCTCCCTCTTTCTTCACTTCTCCTTTTTCGTTTTTCTTTCTTCTTCTCCATCGTTGCTCCAACAGTAAGGTTTATCGCCATCGGAACTCGAAAGAAGATAACTTCATATCTTTCTCATTCTGACTTGTCTTTTATCCATCATCTTCTTATTTTTTTAAGTTTGCTTTTGGGTTTTCTATCGCTGGCGTTAGGGCTTCTTCAGATGGGGCTCGAAACCTTCAATCTTCTATTATGATTAGTTCTCCACTTTCACAGCGAGAGTTCTCTACCACCGATGCTAGGGTTTGGGGGAGACACAAGAAGATGGCTCTCGCTTCAGCTTCTGTCATCTTCAAATCCCACTACTAGCGATGAGTCAAAGGCGAAGGCTTCAAGAGTCTTGTTCTTTGCTTTCCGTATTTACTAAGCCATTGAATTTTTGTAGCTTTAGGTCCACTTCACTTCTCTGTCCTAATCTTCTTACTGTTTAGTTTTTTTTTTTAATCGATCTTTTCTTACCTCTTTTGCTAATGTCAATTTTTTTGGAGGGAAGAAAATGCTTATCGCTTCATCTTCAGCTTCGGTTATCTTCAGATCTGGCTACCACTGATGAGTCAAAGGCGAAGGCTTCAAGAGTCGTATTTCTTTGCACTCCATATCTGCGAAGCCATTACCTTTCTTTTATCCTTGGCATTTTTTTAGCTTTAGGTCCGCTTCTCTCATCCATCCTAATCTTTTTACTATTTTTTTTAACAAATCTAAATTTTTTTTGAAGCAGCCTTTTGTTCAAGCAAAAGGCAGGTAAAAAATTCACTTTTTGTGTGGTTCACCATCTTCTCTTCCCAGACGTCATATGTTGTCTTTTTTTTCCTTCTTTGATATGAAAGAATCGGTTGTGCATTGTGTTATATTGCTGTCTTTTAATATTTAATTATGCATCATTGTTCACAATGAGTCTTAGAATTATTTTTAGCAAGAATTTATGGTTTACAGCGTCCAGTTGTTGACTTTTTATGCTTTCATAACTAGCATGGGTTCCTCTGTTTCTTTCTATGGTATCATTATTTAATGTAGCTAGGTGACCTCTTTTCTTATTTTTAAATGGATGGAAAAACTGCAACTATCTTGCATTTAACATCATTAACTTGAAAGGAATCTTACTTGAATGCAAATATCTATAGGAAGAATAACGTATGCATGATTTTTATAGTAAGCTTTCAGATTATATATATCATATAATTAGATTAGATTTTCTGCTCTGAATCAGTGAGCTTTGCATCGTTAGTTGGACCTTTAACCTATGCAAATTTCTTTCATTTTCTACCTCAGGATGAAGCTTATCTCTTTGTCAATGTGTTCTTTAATTTATAGCAAAAAAAATGTATAGCACTCATGCTATTGGGATTCTGTTTATAAAATTTGAAATACATGATTCTATTTTATCTTCTTGCTACTGCCGATACACTAAAAAGATACTTTTGGCAGCAATTGATGAAGGCCATAGAGGCACTTATGATTTCATTTACTTGCCAATTGATTTCAAGGCAAGCGCAATTTCACCTTTAAAATGATGAATTCGATGTCAATTTCACATTTGTATAATGGGTATCTAAAGTAGTTTTGTGGCTTTTTTTTTTTCCCTTGCAGAACAAATGCAGTATTAGCTATTCATTTATCAACATACTGATCTGTTATCCAAACTTCAACATTTTTGTGACATTTTGTGCTTGTTGATGACAATGTTTTTCAGCTCTTGTAGGATTATTCTAAAGATCTGGCATCTCTGAAGAGGGTTCAAGAGAAATGGGGAATGGGACAAGGCTCCGTCTACTGTTAGTCTCCACTTAACAAGGTAGTGTTGTTGGGCTATCTGTTCGCTACCTTTTGAATGAGTCCATGCCATCATCATTCATATGTTTGTGTTTTTTGTCTCTGCAAGTGACCTGATCTTGTTTTTTTTCCCATTGTGGTGCTAATTTTCTTTTTCTTTATTATTGTACTAGATTTTTTTTTCCCTCCTATTCTCTTAAAACAATAAAGGAGATTTTGTTGGTTGTGGTTGCAGCTTTCTGTGGTCACTAAATAATCAAAAATAGGAGGAGAAAAAGAAAAGAATTAGTTTTGCAAAGGTAAATTTTTTATTTTTTTTTTATTTTTATCTTGCTCCAAAGTTTGTTTCTCTCTTTGCATTTCCTGATTATTTTGCTTATTTTCTGTGTTATGGGGTTTATGGCTTTTTTGACAAATGAGAAAGGAGAAAAATATTTTACAGAGATAGATTTCATGAATTTTGCTTGCCTTAGCTCTAATATGAATAGAGATCAAGTTGTGATAATGGAAGTCTTAGCTCTAATATTAATCCTTAACCACCATGAAGGATAGAAAGTTTATTTTCATGTGTTCCTGTTAGAGTACTATTATGGAAGAAGATCTGAGATTAAGGAAGTATAAGAAAAACTTGAAAGATTAGCAAAGAAAATAAACTATTCAAGAAATCTAAGAAAAGCTTGCATGTGTTATATACCTTTCCTTCTTTTTGGAGTGGTCCTAAAATTTTCTCCCCCTGTAGTTTTTTTTATACAACTTGCCTCCTAATTGTTTTTGCATTCTGAATAAGGTGAAGCTGAAACTTTTTGTGTTATTTGTCTTGTTTTTTCTCAGTCAGTATGTCCATGCTTAGGTCTGATATGCATGTTGTTACTTCTGTTTTTATTAATTTATACCTTTGAACTTTCAAGGGAAGGGTCATATGATTTATGGTTGGAGCATTCATTCAGGTATAACCAACTTTCATGTCGGAGAATTTGAAATGACATATCAACTATTCCCGACAATTGGAATTTCTGTGATTTTTTTGCAGTTCCTTTTATGAAATTGTGGGTTAGTTGTGGCATAGTTTGTGATGCTAAGATAGTCAAATCATGTTTCTCTTATATTTTTGCAGGAAATCAGATAATCCAATTTTTGTCGTGCTCTCTCGCTCCATCCTCCTTCAACCAAAAGCTTCAGGTGATTTTTTTTCCTCATTCCAACTTGGTTTTGCCTCTATTTTCATTTGTGATTATTTTATGATTTTGGATGGGCAAGCGGAGAAGAGGATAACATTGCATATTTAGTTTTCATTGTTTGTGTTGTTGAGGTTTTTTGTCTTTCTTCTCCATTTTCAGCTTCTTTGCTCTCTAGCTCTATCCACATTCTGAAATTGGATTATCTAATCCTACAGCCATTGGTGCGTTGCATTTTCTTTTCAAACTTTACCATATTTCAGATTGTTGGTTGTTAAGGCTTGTTTCATGGAATCGTTTTGAAATGTTTTTTAGGTGTTGACTGATTTAGACACCTAAGTGCTTATGAGCCATGCTTTTTTAAGACAATTCTTACTTAATCTTAAGCAGGCAGTTTTGCTTTTTATGATAATCCATTGATAAAGGGTTACAGAATGTAGCTATAACAAAAAAATTTCTGCTTCAATAGTGTTTGTTTTCATTTTCTCATTTAATTGTTTGCAGGATGGAAACGTATTGCCTCAGGGACCTATTGTTGATTTTTTAACATTTTTTCATGGATTGGCAAGTAGAGAAGAGGATCTCGTTGCGGTTAGTGTCCATTTTTTTTATGTGGTTGATTATTTTATGTTTTCTTCTCCATTTTCATCTTCTCTGCTGTCAAGCTTTTTTTTTACTGTTCATTTGATTTATATTGTTGATTCTTTGATGCTTTTTGAAGGATGACAATGTGGAGAGCAGGATAAAAATTAAAGTTCCAAGGGTATTTTCTTATTCTGTAAATGCAATCTGGTATGGTTTCTTTGCTTGTTCATTTTTTGAATTACGATTTGTATAGAAAAGGGGGAAAAAGGGAGAAGAATTATTTGGGTTGGATTTTGACCCCATATGAAGAGAAAGAAAGATAATGAGGGAGGGGACGAGCTGAGGTAGAAGTTTTATGATTCTTTTCAGTGTTACTATGTCGGATGGGCTCTTAGGTATGTGTTTTACTTACATACTTTTGGTCAGTGATAACCAAACAATTTTTGTATGCAATTCCTTGTGCTATGTGCCAAATTTTGAATATGTTGATTTTTGCCTTTTGCTTATTGAGAAACTTCAAATTTGATTCCTTATATTGATGTTCAATATATGTGTGTGTGTGTATATATATATTGGGACTAAGCTTGCCGAGTTTTGTGATTTTGTCTGGATAAGTTGCTGGACATACTTCCAAAAATTGTAATCTGTTTATTGTTTTTTTGTTATAGTCTTTTTTTTTTCTTCGTAGTTATCATCTTGAAGGTGAAATCTTGATCTTCTGTGACCAGAAATCTATTTATGCACAAAGGACATTGAAATTTATTAATTTATTGTTATTCAATAGAATTCTGTTCTCCCTAAATAAATGGCATTATGTGTATCAGAGACATCAATAGATAGGGAGACGAGTGAAAGGAAGCTTTTGCTTTTCTAATAGTTGTTTAAGCTTGGCTAATCTTTAGTACTGTTAGAATTTGTGTTGTATGCTATGTAACTTGGGTTGTTTGGTTATTTCTGCAAATGTAGGTTAAAACCTACTCTTCTCTTTGTAAGGATGCCAGACAAGGTTGTCTGGGCCAAACCGAATATTGAACCGACGAGGCCAAGGGGTCGCTCGAACCGGGGGTTCGATCGGTTCGAGCCGAGGGTCCAACTTGATGACGTCACACACACACACACACACACACAAATAGTTTTAACATTTAAAAAATATTTTTTTCACAACAGTTATATATATTTTCAAATTTTACAACTAACTTAAACATTAAAATTCATTACTATAAAACCCAATAAGTAAATCAAATATAAAATATTGCTTATTTTCTATTAAAAAATATATAAAATTATATTACTAAATTTTTATTAGAAAAAAAAGAGAAAATTTGATGTAAAAAAAATGAAACATATTTTAAGTTAGTACATGAAAAAACTAAAAAAACTTTAATTGAAAAGAAAACAACTAATAAAAATGTGATAGTCTTAATTTTATAAATGGTAAGGAATGACAATAAAATTAACATTAGTTTCGATGGTCCAATTAATAGATTGTTAGAAATACTGTGATTCATATTAAAAATAAGTTAAAACAATGTTTTACACAAGAATAAACAATGGTATAGTGGCAAGTACTTTTGTCTACTATATGGGTGACCAAGGTTCGAATCCTATTAAAAGAAAAAATTTTAAAAATTGAATAATTTGAAAAAAAATGGTAAAAATTGGGTTCGGGTCGGGGTTTTTTTTCCCCTCCCGATTTTTTGGCATTTTTGAACCAGCAAGGCTGCCGATTCGATGCCTGACCAGTCCAGCCCAGATAACATTGATGCCAGGAACACTCTTCTAATGTTCTCTATACTGTGATTTGGGAAAGAATGCAAATTGGAGGGTGAAGGAAGAGACTGAACCAACAACCAACATTGATACTGAACCCGCAACCAACATTTATGCATCTTATTTTGATACCAATTGAACAACATTATTAGACCTCGTCTCAATACCAATTACACAACATTATTAGACCTCATTTCACTCACAAAGGGGGGAGAAATAAAGTGTTTGCCTCAATTTACAAGGGTGAATTAGACAAATTGAATTCATTTTGACACTTTAGTTATTTTTCCCAACATATATCTTTTTGTTTTGAAAAATTATGTGATTATCTAAGTTTTATGAATTTCTCAAAATATGGCTACAATCTTAAGGTAAACAAAAGAAGTTTCATTATAAATATAATTTCTATCATACTGAAATAAAATTAACTTAGATGTATTTAGTCTAAAGTTATTAATAAAAAAATACTATTTTTTGTATAAATTTAATCCCTCTTACTTTAATAAACAATAATAAACATATCACCAGAATATAAAATAAAAATAAAGAAAGAACAAAAGCAATTGAACTTGTTTAACAATTATGCTAGATGAGGATGTAGGCGCGATAGCGCCGCTAATCCTCCTAGTTTATCCCCATGTATAAACTTATTCAAAGTTGTTTTCCATCCATTCCAACATTTACCAGCCCAAACAAACCAGTTCTTACTAAGCTTCACGAAGAATCAAACTCAAATGTACTCTACAATCAATTGGAATGCATAAGTTATATATTAATGGTAAAAAAAGAAAATTTGCACATAGGAAAACTAATTCTCAGAATTTTCATCGTTTCAATCGAGTAATGAGCAAATGATAAACTTATTCAACAATATATACTAATATTTTGTAATTATTAATATTTGGAAAGAGACAAGAATGATTAGTAATTAGTCTTTGAAAAAAAAAAAAAAAGCATGGCCAATTGCGTAGAAATCTACAATTTAGAATTTAGGCTTTGAAAAATTGAATCATATATTTAATGGAATAGAAAAGCATACTATTACATCATCCTAGATCCTATTTTTTAGATCTTTATCCACATGATGCCATGATCATACCGAACAATGTCAACTTTACCACGAACAATTGACGGTAGGTAACTAACCCATTCAATATCGGCTATTATTGGTTCACTGTCCTCATTGAATTGAATTGGCTTCTTGTGGGTCCATCACAAGTTAAACGGGGCTTGAACAAATCCCCTCCCCCCCCCCAAAAAAAACAACAACATTAACCAACATATTTTATAAAAAATGAAGAGATATTTATAATTGGGTACCAAACGTGAGGAAGTTTCTACCTTTTGATTACTATGGTTTATATCTGGCAGTTCTATATTTATGAGATGAATAAGAAACACATTTAATTTAGTGAGTAAATGACCAGAGATATGCAGGTAAAATGCCAACTAAGAAGGTTTCGTATACCTGTAAGTGGCTTTTCACTAAAACTGTTAATCATTCTTTGTTCAGATGATGAATCCAACAGATGCTATGCTAATTGCAGAGTAAACTACATTAAGAGAAGTATTCAGTAATCAGAGTAACATCCGAACCCTAGTATATTGAAGAAACATTCACACCATAATATTATAATGCATTTATAAGGTTTGTAATAGGAAAGATAAACAAATATAATAGAGTTGGACTTAGGGATACGTATTTTATAGCATATAATAAAGCTCTCAAGACCAAATTTCAAATTTGCTAGAAACATATAAGGAACAAAGAACAATGAAGATAATTAGAGAGGAAAAAAAAAATCTATTTAGAGTAAATTACTCAGCTCATCACGAACCTTTGCCCATGTTACCAGAATGAACACAAAATTTTGAAAACTATTTTTTTCACCACAAACCTTTCGAAAATGGAACAAAACCCATGATCTCCATTAGATGCTTGACGGAAGCCTTTTTGTGAAGGTAAAACTGTCCGATTTCCATTTCCTTGGTCTTACATTTCATTATTTTACTTTTATTACCAAACAAATCCTGATCGTTCATATTTTTACATATTCATCCAAAAATAAAATTTAACATATAGTAATCTTACTAAAATAGTAATTATTCTTAATACTATGTTATATTACTAAAGTTTTTCTTTTTCCTTTTTCAAAATAAATTGTGGCCACAATTTAAGAAAAACAAAGTAGTAGGGGCCAATTTATAAATTTGGTGAACAGTGTCAAACACTGTTCATTTTCTTCCCCAGTTTTCCTTGTTTTTTCCTTTTAATTTCTCTGAACATCCAGGAGCCACTATCTCTAAAATTCAGCAAAATCCACCTCTCCCGATGGAGCTAGAAAAGGGATGGCAGCGACGAAATTTTATAGATCTAACAGCCCCACATGTAATATCACAACAACAGCAAAAAATTTAATACAAAATTAAATCATTTAAAAAGAAAAGGGAGAGAGAGAATGAGGAAGCAGCGGGCTCAAATCTGGATTGTCGTGACTTCGAAGATGAAGTTGGTGGCTGCGGAGTAAAAAGAATCGCAATTGTCGTAATGGATCTGGAAGATGGCGGTGAAGATGAATCGGGAATAGCGGCGATTGCAAATGGTGGACGCATAAAGAATATGACGAAGTGGAAAGAAACGCAGAGTAGCAGCCGAATTGGAGGGAAAGAAACGCTCCAATAGGTTCCCATAAACTTTGATCGGTCGCAAATTAAGGAATATGCAGTTCTAGCCTCTTTTGAAGTTATGCAGCAACTACATAGATATTGATACATTTATGATTCCCAAATTAAGAAGGTACAAAATATTAAAAACTGTGGAAAATGAACTTAATGTTCTAAGGCTGCTGATCTTTTCTTCGCATGATAAGAAGATCCCTTGATCAGCCTCTGCATCAGCTCCACAATCAAGAAGGAACTCCAGTCTACTTTTCGAGCAACATTTGCCCAATTTCTTAAATGGAACTGTGTAGGGTTTTAATTTTTCCTTGATCTTTAGTGATACTTACGTCTGTAACTAGAACATAAAAGAATGTGTTTATTTCTTTTAGCGACAAAAACATTTTTATACTTTATTCTTTAATTATAAATATTTTTTTAAAGACATTTTTGCGCTTACAAAAAGCCTTTCGCCAAGCATTTAACGGAGACCATGGACGGCGTGTTATGTTTTGTTCCATTATCGAAATATTTGTGCTTAAAAAATAATTTTTAAAGGTTCGTGTTCATTCCGATATCATGGGCAAAGGTTTGTGATGAGCTAAGCAATTCACTCTTCTATTTATATTCTAAAGAGCAACTTTTCTTTGTATCCTTTTAAGGGGTCTTAAAAGATGAAAGTGAAAACATCTTTAGTCTTAATCGATGAAATCAGCCAAAAACACATGAGGACAAAATAAACCTTCTAAACTATGTTCTTTTTAAACGAACACAATAATTATTTCACTTCACTTGACATTAGTCTCTGGCATCTAATGACAAAATTATTAGGTAGTCCAATAGCAACAAGTATCCAGTGCAAAACTCAATTAGCTCCTCTGCTATATAACTTTCAATAATACTAGTTTCGCAGGAGAGCAACTTTTAACGTAACCATTAAAAATTTTCATGTATCACTCAAATGGATACATCAATCGTAAATAAACAGGCCAACAAATATTTATCTCTCTAACCAAATGAACCACTAGGTGCACCATAATGTCAAAGAATGTAGGTGGAAAATACATCTTAAATTGACACAGTACCACGACAATCTCATCCTACAGCTCATCTAGTTTTCGTCGATCGAAAACTATGCTACATATCGAATTGAAAAAGAAACAAAGTATTGTTATGCAATATCTAACATGTTTCGGCAAGATAGATCGAACCGCTACGGGTAGTAATTATTGCATTAAGGAATGTCAATCATAAGACTTTAATCCCACCGATTTCAAATCTCTACAGATACGAGTCGACTTGCTTTTGAAGAATAACCAAAAGGGACTTTGACATTGTGAAGTTTCAAACACATTCTTTGTTTCTCCTTTCGAAACAATGTTTTACAAGCAGGGAGCAAAAATGTCCATTGGACTCAAACAGCCAGGGCTAAATTCGGTAGTATATTCATGTCAATCAAATCAAGTATCGCATTGTGACCATCCTTTGATTTACCAGGATGTTTAACAATGTACCTATTAATCTGTCACAGATAGTTTTTCTATGGTGACATGCACCAAATACCACTTAACTATCGACTTTTGCAAAAAACACTACTTTCCTTTAAAAACTGCAATTACAAGCACTTTACTTTCAAAATGTGTGAAAATTACCACTCTGTTAGTCAATTCCTTTAACTGGCTAACAGTCAAAGAAAGACAGGGGCAAAATCATCATTTCACACGTTGCGGCACTGTTCATCGTCTTCCCCAAAAAATTTTCCAGCACTGTTCATCGGCAATTTTTTTTTTACTATTTTCGTGACTTCTTCTTCTTCTTCTTCTTCTTCATTAAATCTGTTCGACCGATTTCTACTCCCCTTCCTTTTTCTCAAGTTCACTTCTTGATTTTTTTTTTTTCTTTTCTTTTGATATTTGATGGGTCTCGGTTTCAAAATAAGGGAGTATAAATGGGGTGTTGATTTCGGCTGATTCAAATGGAGGATTGAAGGATGAAACCCAGCATCCTTAGCTTCCGATTATAATTATAATCAGAAGAAGAAGAAGGAAAAATAAACATAAAAAAAAATTTGCTGATGAACAGTTCCGACCGATGAACACTGCCGAAAATTTTTTGGGGAAGACGATGAACAGTGCCGCAACGTGTGAAATGATGATTTTGTCCCTATCTTTTTTTGACTGTTAGTCACTTAACAAAATTGACTAAAAGAGTGGTACTGGGCACACGTTTTGAAAGTAATGTGCTTGTAGTTGCAGTTTTTAAAGGAAAGTGGTGTTTTTTGCAAAAGCCGATAGTTAAGTGGTATTTGGTGCATTTCACCCTTTTTTCTATGTGCATAACATATAATAAATGTCTCGCATCGAGTTTTTTCCTATTATAGCAGATAAAAAAAATATCCATATCTTTTTCCAGCATTTATTATCTTTTTTGCACGGCTTTGTATGTTTTTCAAATTCAATGTTTATGTCTTTTACATGTGCATGTACTTCCTCCCCCACTCAATACATCTAGAGATTTTCTAAACTCTTGTCAAGGTATAGACAATAAAGGCGCTTAAAACGCCCCGTCGATGCCCTTTGGTATGTCACTTTTTTTTGTCTTTTAGCGAGTTCTTTCGTAAATAGAATGGGTGGGGGAGTGGTGATTTTAGGAAGATAAGTGTGGAGTTGAGTTGGAAGAGAGAAACTGAAAATTGGGAAGAGGAAGTGAGGCTCTCACATGGGTTTTATGTGAGTTTTTTGGAATACTTTCGAGTGGGTTTTGCCTTTCTAATAAGAGTCTTAGCCACTCGTGGTTGTTCTTCACGCGCAAAACATAGATTTTTTCGCATGAGCTCTTTATACAGAGGCAAAACGACATTGTTTGTTTTGTCCCCTCCGGCTCTTTTGCAAGTCGCCTTCAACTTCCGCAGTTCGCATTCCGGTGATTAAGGCATCGCAAGTCCCTTTGACCGAAAAAGTTTCTCTTTCTTTGTCTTTGTCGTGCCTTCTTTCTTCATCTCTCCACTTTCTCTTCCTTCGTATGAGAATGAAAATTAGGAATGGGGTTCTGGTGTACCAAAGGCGTACAAAATTTGACTATTGTTTGATTGATCGGGTAGTTGTATTTTGGTGATAAGTATGAGAGTAAGATTTAAAATGGTTGAATTTAGGTTATGGGTCAGAGGTTTTTTTTCCTAAAATCCTGTGATTGGATGGAGCTCGTGGGTTTTCGATTTCTTTTACTTTTGTTTCCCGAAATCCCTTTGATATGTCAGTTATTGTGGTTGCAGTGTTGCTTGCAATTAGAGTTTGTTCTTGGGTATACACACGCTCTTCAAAAAAGTCCCGTTGCGTGCTGGCCATTGTTGTCTTCTTTGTGAGCTTTCGGCCTTTCTCCTTTGTTTGTAATTTTTTTTCTTTTTCTTGGGTGATATTCTGGTATCAGTTCTACCGAATTTTTGTTTGGATGCTAAGCCACAATATTAAAAATAAGGGTGAAATGCACCAAATACCACTTAACTTTCGACTTTTGCAAAGAATACCACTTTCCTTTAAAAACTGCAATTACAAGGACTTTACTTTCAAAATGTGCGAAAACTACTACTCTGTTAGTCAATTCCGTTAAGTGGCTAACAGTCAAAGAAAGACAGGGGCAAAATCGTCATTTCACACGTTGCGGCACTGTTTATCGCAAATTTTTTTGACTATTCCCGCAACCTCTTCTTCTTCTTCTTCTTCTTCCGATAAAGACTCAAATTGGGTCAAAATGAAGACCCGATTTTCTTCCAATGAAGACCCATTGAAGCCAAAGAGGAAAGCAGAGGATGGCAATTCTTGTGTTTTCTCCTTGGGATTATGCTTTATTCGTATGAACAAAGAGTAGTAGTGGAATTAGTCAAACGCAGCCACACATATATAATATACGTAACAGTGTACGGAAGAGCAAATGTTATTCAATTGGCGTAATGGTTCATGCGTCCGGGACCGGCATGATTTAGTCAGGATTCCATAACCATTCGTCCCAAACCAAAGGAAAAAGAAGATGAGGTCGCGGGAATAGTCAAAAAAATTGGCGATGAACAGTGCCGCAACATGTAAAATAACGATTTTGCCCCTGTTTTTTTCTTACTGTTAGCCACTGAACGGAATTGACTAACATAGTGGTAGTTTTCGCACATTTTCAAAGTAAAGTGCTTGTAATTGCAGTTTTTAAAGAAAAGTGGTGTTTTTTGCAAAAGCCGATGTGGTATTTGGTGCATTTCACCCTGAAAATAATTAATTTGATACTATTTATTTTATGAATAATGATACACTATTCAAGTAATTTTCTCAACTTTCTTAACTTAAGTAAGGTGTCTTGTACTCATTGGATATACTTTTATAAAATAATTATTAATATTACATTATTGACCAATGAATGCATGACATCTCATTTGAGATAAGGAAGTTGAGAAAATTATTTGAGGAATGTATTATTACTCTTGTTTTATTTATGTACGTACTTTTTAATGAGTGTTAATTGTAAAGTGAACATAATTATATTAATAAAGTATAAAAATTTAAAACTAAATTCTTATAAGAATAATAATAATATTTTTAAAAGTAAATTATTATAATAAAACAAAGAGTATTTTGTTAAATTTGACACCCATAATTAAATAATTAATTAACGAGCCTACTACTTCTAGACTTCTGGTCAGCAATAGTAATTGGGATTGGTTGCTTTCCTTTGAATTCTTCTCAATTCGACAGCAAAGTAAAGTCACATGCTACATTTCCTATTGGCCTGCCCCCATTCCAAACGTGGGCGGCAAAAGTGCGGCTACTTGTGCCTTCCCCTTTACCTTCCATTTTTATCTAGAGTACTTTTTATTTATTTTTAAGGGAATTCCCACTACGCCGCCAAATAGCTCCAAACTTTACGGGCCTATTCTCTATCTTTGGTTTCAAACTAAATTTGAAAATAAGTTTTAAAAAATAATTTTATAATATAAAAAGTTTATTAAAAATGTAAAAAGTAAATGCTGAATAGTAAAAAGTTGTATTGGAAGTGATGAAATATGATTAAAATATATTAAATTTACTGTTGAAACCAAAACCGTTTTCAAAACGAAACAAAAAGAACAGGCCCGTACATATGTTAAAAATTGTGCTTCATCCTATTAGAAGAATCTTGATTAAAAAATACATAATTTTTTATAAATTATATAATACAACACTTAAAATAAATAATTTATTATTATTTTTTTCACTAATATTTTTACTTTTCAAAACTAGATTAATTGTAAACTACATATGATTTTATTAGTAAAAATATAAGAAGTAAAAATATTAAAATTTAACTGTTCTAATAGAACAAAAATATTTTAAAAGTTGGTCATTCTAATAAAACAGATAGCAGATGAGTAGTATACTAAAGTTTAATGATCGATTCATAATCTCATGTGACATTACTCTCTCAATTCCAAATAAATAATTTAGTTTTCAATTTTTTTCCATTTAATTTATAACTAATAAAAAATTAAAAACTAAGATATAAATTAAAATCTGATAACTGATAAATAATTTTATCATTATATTTCACACGTTGTCGAAATAAAACTCGTTTTCTTCCGATAGTGCGAGTACATAATTTTAGTTTTATGGGCAATCAGTCGGCTTAAAACTCCCATAAGCTTTGTTATTATTATTACTAATTCATATACCCTTTCTTGTATTTTGCATTTTTTGGGTAAGTAATTTTTAAAATTTTTACGATTCCAAGGTAGACAATACTAAAATTGAACCTTTTTAGGACATTTATGATTTCAAATTCAACTACTAATTACTGTTTGAGACAATTTGAATTTCGATTTGGAGCAATTTCCAGTTCGATATACTTGTATTATTAACTCAAGTCGATGGTTTTCATAATTAAAATAATTTACACTACTAATAACTCACGGAACTAAATTTTAAATGATGCAATGAAAACTATTACTCCCTTTGTTTGATTAGAAGAGAATCCACATTGAGAAATATTTTTTGTTGCACTTTAAGAACTCATTATCGTTTATAAACATGCTCAATTAAAATATTAACTATATAATATAAATAAAATAAGTATATACAAATAATGGAAATAATTGAATATTTATATACATTTAATATAAATATACGTGGTGTGCATAAAACTAAGTCTTCATTGGGCCTGGCCCAATGAAGGCCCAATGAAGAAGGAATACATGAACAGTAAGAAAGAAAAGTCGCGTAAAAGATTCAAGCCCAATCTCAGGTCGGGAAAACTCTCTAAAAACCAAGCCATAGAAACAGGCTTAGTTCGGTCGCTAGCTTAGATCGGTCCTACGGGATTTTTCTTATTAACACCCTAAAAACCAAGTTCGGGGAAGTTAGGTCGGAATAAATGATGACACTGACACAGTAGGTAGAAATCATTATAGGATCAGGGATACATTTTGAAAATATGCAGGAATTGCTCAGAAGGATGATGTGAAAGAAGATAAAAGTCAGGTCATGATGAGAAGAGCGGATAAGTCATCGTAAAAAGAAGGGGAGCAGTTGGAAGTGCTGATGATCATAGCACAACGGACATGTCAAAATCTTGATATAAATACTAAGTCATAAGGCATAAGAAGGTACGCAATCTATTTTACATTAAAGCTCTCTGTGAATACTATTTATCTTCTCTATCATTATTGACTTGATCGTCGGAGTTACACCGGGGGGATAGCCCCGCTCATTCTACTATTCATACCACGACGGAGTGTTCCTTAGATCGATCCGAGCTACGCCTCCTCATCCGCGCAGATCCGAGCTGAAGAAGTCCAGACCTGATCTTCGCTGCTTCTTGCTTCCGTAAAAGACTTCTACTTTGGACCTGAACCTTTGAGACATTCCTTGGGCCAAGCGGAGCATCCAATACCGGACATTTTACGTCACATCAATATGAGTTTATATTAAATTTGAATATTTATGTATGGTGATACAATATATTATATTAACTAAATATTATAATTTAATATTAGTTAATATTGAGATACAACGTACATGAATGTTCACAAACAAATTTGTTGACTCAACTCAATTAATAAATAAAAAAATATTAACAATATTTTAGATCTCGATAAATAAATGAACATCAAAACAGATCAGTTCAGCTCAAAACATCTCAAAACATGAATGGCGATCTGGCTATATATATACACGTTTAGTTTACTTGCAAGACAAGAAAATACCTCTAAACGCAACGCCAAATCATAGAGAATTATTTTTGTGATTTTGCATTTCTCCGAATGCACAACATCACCATTGCAATATATGAGTAGAATATACAAAATGTATATATATATATATACAACATCACCATTGCAATATATGAGTAGAATATACAAAATGTATATATATATATATATATAGAGGCATGTTATATGCAGTAACAGATTTACTAAACGCAGTAGCATTCCCCTGTGAAAAGACAAAAATGCCCCTGACCAAAAATAAGAAAATCGGAAAATACTAAACGCAGTAACCGTTCAGAAAATACCACCGTTTTCCGGCGATATTTTCCAGCCAAAATATCGCCGGAAAATGGCGATATTTTGGCGGGAAATATCGCCGGCGGTATTTTCCGGCCAAAAATACCACCATTTTCCGGCGGTATTTTGGCGGGAAATATCTCCGGAGATATTTCCCGCCAAAATACCGCCGGAAAATGGTGGTATTTTTGGCCGGAAAATACCGCCGGCGATATTTCCCGCCAAAATATCGCCATTTTCCGGCGATATTTTGGCTGGAAAATATCGCCGGAAAACGGTGGTATTTTCTGAACGGTTACTGCGTTTAGTATTTTCCGATTTTCTTATTTTTGGTCAGGGGCATTTTTGTCTTTTCACAGGGGAATGCTACTGCGTTTAGTAAATCTGTTACTGCATATAACATGCCTCTATATATATATATATATATACATTTTGTATATTCTACTCATATATTGCAATGGTGATGTTGTATATATATATATATACATTTTGTATATTCTACTCATATATTGCAATGGTGATGTTGTGCATTCGGAGAAATGCAAAATCACAAAAATAATTCTCTATGATTTGGCGTTGCGTTTAGAGGTATTTTCTTGTCTTGCAAGTAAACTAAACGTGTATATATATAGCCAGATCGCCATTCATGTTTTGAGATGTTTTGAGCTGAACTGATCTGTTTTGATGTTCATTTATTTATCGAGATCTAAAATATTGTTAATATTTTTTTATTTATTAATTGAGTTGAGTCAACAAATTTGTTTGTGAACATTCATGTACGTTGTATCTCAATATTAACTAATATTAAATTATAATATTTAGTTAATATAATATATTGTATCACCATACATAAATATTCAAATTTAATATAAACTCATATTGATGTGACGTAAAATGTCCGGTATTGGATGCTCCGCTTGGCCCAAGGAATGTCTCAAAGGTTCAGGTCCAAAGTAGAAGTCTTTTACGGAAGCAAGAAGCAGCGAAGATCAGGTCTGGACTTCTTCAGCTCGGATCTGCGCGGATGAGGAGGCGTAGCTCGGATCGATCTAAGGAACACTCCGTCGTGGTATGAATAGTAGAATGAGCGGGGCTATCCCCCCGGTGTAACTCCGACGATCAAGTCAATAATGATAGAGAAGATAAATAGTATTCACAGAGAGCTTTAATGTAAAATAGATTGCGTACCTTCTTATGCCTTATGACTTAGTATTTATATCAAGATTTTGACATGTCCGTTGTGCTATGATCATCAGCACTTCCAACTGCTCCCCTTCTTTTTACGATGACTTATCCGCTCTTCTCATCATGACCTGACTTTTATCTTCTTTCACATCATCCTTCTGAGCAATTCCTGCATATTTTCAAAATGTATCCCTGATCCTATAATGATTTCTACCTACTGTGTCAGTGTCATCATTTATTCCGACCTAACTTCCCCGAACTTGGTTTTTAGGGTGTTAATAAGAAAAATCCCGTAGGACCGATCTAAGCTAGCGACCGAACTAAGCCTGTTTCTATGGCTTGGTTTTTAGAGAGTTTTCCCGACCTGAGATTGGGCTTGAATCTTTTACGCGACTTTTCTTTCTTACTGTTCATGTATTCCTTCTTCATTGGGCCTTCATTGGGCCAGGCCCAATGAAGACTTAGTTTTATGCACACCACGTATATTTATATTAAATGTATATAAATATTCAATTATTTCCATTATTTGTATATACTTATTTTATTTATATTATATAGTTAATATTTTAATTGAGCATGTTTATAAACGATAATGAGTTCTTAAAGTGCAACAAAAAATATTTCTCAATGTGGATTCTCTTCTAATCAAACAAAGGGAGTAATAGTTTTCATTGCATCATTTAAAATTTAGTTCCGTGAGTTATTAGTAGTGTAAATTATTTTAATTATGAAAACCATCGACTTGAGTTAATAATACAAGTATATCGAACTGGAAATTGCTCCAAATCGAAATTCAAATTGTCTCAAACAGTAATTAGTAGTTGAATTTGAAATCATAAATGTCCTAAAAAGGTTCAATTTTAGTATTGTCTACCTTGGAATCGTAAAAATTTTAAAAATTACTTACCCAAAAAATGCAAAATACAAGAAAGGGTATATGAATTAGTAATAATAATAACAAAGCTTATGGGAGTTTTAAGCCGACTGATTGCCCATAAAACTAAAATTATGTACTCGCACTATCGGAAGAAAACGAGTTTTATTTCGACAACGTGTGAAATATAATGATAAAATTATTTATCAGTTATCAGATTTTAATTTATATCTTAGTTTTTAATTTTTTATTAGTTATAAATTAAATGGAAAAAAATTGAAAACTAAATTATTTATTTGGAATTGAGAGAGTAATGTCACATGAGATTATGAATCGATCATTAAACTTTAGTATACTACTCATCTGCTATCTGTTTTATTAGAATGACCAACTTTTAAAATATTTTTGTTCTATTAGAACAGTTAAATTTTAATATTTTTACTTCTTATATTTTTACTAATAAAATCATATGTAGTTTACAATTAATCTAGTTTTGAAAAGTAAAAATATTAGTGAAAAAAATAATAATAAATTATTTATTTTAAGTGTTGTATTATATAATTTATAAAAAATTATGTATTTTTTAATCAAGATTCTTCTAATAGGATGAAGCACAATTTTTAACATATGTACGGGCCTGTTCTTTTTGTTTCGTTTTGAAAACGGTTTTGGTTTCAACAGTAAATTTAATATATTTTAATCATATTTCATCACTTCCAATACAACTTTTTACTATTCAGCATTTACTTTTTACATTTTTAATAAACTTTTTATATTATAAAATTATTTTTTAAAACTTATTTTCAAATTTAGTTTTGAAACCAAAGATAGAGAATAGGCCCGTAAAGTTTGGAGCTATTTGGCGGCGTAGTGGGAATTCCCTTAAAAATAAATAAAAAGTACTCTAGATAAAAATGGAAGGTAAAGGGGAAGGCACAAGTAGCCGCACTTTTGCCGCCCACGTTTGGAATGGGGGCAGGCCAATAGGAAATGTAGCATGTGACTTTACTTTGCTGTCGAATTGAGAAGAATTCAAAGGAAAGCAACCAATCCCAATTACTATTGCTGACCAGAAGTCTAGAAGTAGTAGGCTCGTTAATTAATTATTTAATTATGGGTGTCAAATTTAACAAAATACTCTTTGTTTTATTATAATAATTTACTTTTAAAAATATTATTATTATTCTTATAAGAATTTAGTTTTAAATTTTTATACTTTATTAATATAATTATGTTCACTTTACAATTAACACTCATTAAAAAGTACGTACATAAATAAAACAAGAGTAATAATACATTCCTCAAATAATTTTCTCAACTTCCTTATCTCAAATGAGATGTCATGCATTCATTGGTCAATAATGTAATATTAATAATTATTTTATAAAAGTATATCCAATGAGTACAAGACACCTTACTTAAGTTAAGAAAGTTGAGAAAATTACTTGAATAGTGTATCATTATTCATAAAATAAATAGTATCAAATTAATTATTTTCAGGGTGAAATGCACCAAATACCACATCGGCTTTTGCAAAAAACACCACTTTTCTTTAAAAACTGCAATTACAAGCACTTTACTTTGAAAATGTGCGAAAACTACCACTATGTTAGTCAATTCCGTTCAGTGGCTAACAGTAAGAAAAAAACAGGGGCAAAATCGTTATTTTACATGTTGCGGCACTGTTCATCGCCAATTTTTTTGACTATTCCCGCGACCTCATCTTCTTTTTCCTTTGGTTTGGGACGAATGGTTATGGAATCCTGACTAAATCATGCCGGTCCCGGACGCATGAACCATTACGCCAATTGAATAACATTTGCTCTTCCGTACACTGTTACGTATATTATATATGTGTGGCTGCGTTTGACTAATTCCACTACTACTCTTTGTTCATACGAATAAAGCATAATCCCAAGGAGAAAACACAAGAATTGCCATCCTCTGCTTTCCTCTTTGGCTTCAATGGGTCTTCATTGGAAGAAAATCGGGTCTTCATTTTGACCCAATTTGAGTCTTTATCGGAAGAAGAAGAAGAAGAAGAAGAGGTTGCGGGAATAGTCAAAAAAATTTGCGATAAACAGTGCCGCAACGTGTGAAATGACGATTTTGCCCCTGTCTTTCTTTGACTGTTAGCCACTTAACGGAATTGACTAACAGAGTAGTAGTTTTCGCACATTTTGAAAGTAAAGTCCTTGTAATTGCAGTTTTTAAAGGAAAGTGGTATTCTTTGCAAAAGTCGAAAGTTAAGTGGTATTTGGTGCATTTCACCCTTATTTTTAATATTGTGGCTTAGCATCCAAACAAAAATTCGGTAGAACTGATACCAGAATATCACCCAAGAAAAAGAAAAAAAATTACAAACAAAGGAGAAAGGCCGAAAGCTCACAAAGAAGACAACAATGGCCAGCACGCAACGGGACTTTTTTGAAGAGCGTGTGTATACCCAAGAACAAACTCTAATTGCAAGCAACACTGCAACCACAATAACTGACATATCAAAGGGATTTCGGGAAACAAAAGTAAAAGAAATCGAAAACCCACGAGCTCCATCCAATCACAGGATTTTAGGAAAAAAAACCTCTGACCCATAACCTAAATTCAACCATTTTAAATCTTACTCTCATACTTATCACCAAAATACAACTACCCGATCAATCAAACAATAGTCAAATTTTGTACGCCTTTGGTACACCAGAACCCCATTCCTAATTTTCATTCTCATACGAAGGAAGAGAAAGTGGAGAGATGAAGAAAGAAGGCACGACAAAGACAAAGAAAGAGAAACTTTTTCGGTCAAAGGGACTTGCGATGCCTTAATCACCGGAATGCGAACTGCGGAAGTTGAAGGCGACTTGCAAAAGAGCCGGAGGGGACAAAACAAACAATGTCGTTTTGCCTCTGTATAAAGAGCTCATGCGAAAAAATCTATGTTTTGCGCGTGAAGAACAACCACGAGTGGCTAAGACTCTTATTAGAAAGGCAAAACCCACTCGAAAGTATTCCAAAAAACTCACATAAAACCCATGTGAGAGCCTCACTTCCTCTTCCCAATTTTCAGTTTCTCTCTTCCAACTCAACTCCACACTTATCTTCCTAAAATCACCACTCCCCCACCCATTCTATTTACGAAAGAACTCGCTAAAAGACAAAAAAAAGTGACATACCAAAGGGCATCGACGGGGCGTTTTAAGCGCCTTTATTGTCTATACCTTGACAAGAGTTTAGAAAATCTCTAGATGTATTGAGTGGGGGAGGAAGTACATGCACATGTAAAAGACATAAACATTGAATTTGAAAAACATACAAAGCCGTGCAAAAAGATAATAAATGCTGGAAAAAGATATGGATATTTTTTTTATCTGCTATAATAGGAAAAACTCGATGCGAGACATTTATTATATGTTATGCACATAGAAAAAAGGGTGAAATGCACCAAATACCACTTAACTATCGGCTTTTGCAAAAAACACCACTTTCCTTTAAAAACTGCAACTACAAGCACATTACTTTCAAAACGTGTGCCCAGTACCACTCTTTTAGTCAATTTTGTTAAGTGACTAACAGTCAAAAAAGATAGGGACAAAATCATCATTTCACACGTTGCGGCACTGTTCATCGTCTTCCCCAAAAATTTTCGGCAGTGTTCATCGGTCGGAACTGTTCATCAGCAAATTTTTTTTTATGTTTATTTTTCCTTCTTCTTCTTCTGATTATAATTATAATCGGAAGCTAAGGATGCTGGGTTTCATCCTTCATCCTCCTTATTTTGAAA